>JAODJW010000135.1:18655610-18667138 GCA_026777045.1 Hyperopisus bebe | reverse complement strand
GCCTGCAGCACCTCCCCCTCCCCCCAGATGACTGCCTGCAGCACCTCCCACCTCCCCCCAGATGACTGCCTGCAGCACCTCCCACCTCCCTCCAGATGACTGCCTGCAGCACCTCCTACAATCATTAGTATATATAAAGTCCTCTAAACAATACCAAAGGTGCTCGCCTGGGGGAGGCAGAAGCTGCAGCCATTCACCTGCAGCGTTAAATGTGCCTGAACTTATTAGAAAAGCAGATCCCCTTTTAAAAGACCATGACAAATAATAGACAGGACTCATAGTGATGAGGTTAGTGGGAGGGTCTGTTTTTAAGGAAATGCAGGTGACAGATTGAGCAGCTCCGCGTGATTATTTTGAAGGGTTACCTCAGGAAAGGTTTCTGCAGAGGAAATGCTCTTAAAAATTTTGCAGTGTTTTTTTCTGATATTTTGAGTGACATTTATGTTTTGTCATATTTATAAACTACCCAGCCTGAGCCAAACAGAAAATGCTGATGATTTTTAAGTGGTCAGTGTCTCATATCTGTGGCCAGCATCAATAAAAAAAGTAAGAGCTTACACTACAGCACAGGAAAGGGAATGAACTTTATTTAAAAAAAAAAAAAAAAAAAAAAAAAGAACAAAGTTTTAAAACAGGAGGCGAAAAGGGAACAAATACAAACAGCAAAGAACAGAAAGCAGAACTCTCCACCACGGAGAATTTCTGTTACAATAAAACGAACTGAGCAGGAGAACATGACCGACATGGCCTGTCTTCAAGGAGACTTACTGAAGCCATCTACAGCAAGGTTCACGAGACACAGGAAAGACGTTTGTTTTTTCTCTATGAGGCCTGTTTGTCTGCGTCTTCCACAGATTTCAGAGCGCACAATCCCCCAAACAGCCGACTGACAATAACGATATTTAATCAAAAACATAGCAGGAAAAAGGTCAAACACACACAAAAAAAACAGAATTGAATGATTTGGGCCTCATGCTTACATACTGTTGGATAATCTGAGAGGAGTCAGAATCATACTAAAGAAGAGCAATGCCACTCAAAAGATTGTTCATCATCTGAGAGGTGAAGGAGTGACAATCACAAAGAGCAATGCCAATTGAAAGATTGCTGGGTAATCTGAGAGGAGTCAGAGGCAGTAATGGAGAGCAATGCCTATCAAAAGACTTTGTTGGGTAATCTGAGAGGAGTCAGAGTAGCAGGGATAGATGTCAGTTGAAAGACTGTGTTGGGTAATCTGAGAAGAGTCAGGGGCAATAATGAAGAGTAATGCCTATCAAGAAAAAGCGATACTGCAAGTTCACATTGAACTATCTCCATCTTGCACAAAGAGGTAAATACACCCCAAGGGAATATGAAGGAAATGTTTCACTGGAAAGCTGCCCTCACCATTCTCCCGCCTGCTCTCCTACTCGCTAAGACAGTAAATCAATTCTAAATCCTGGCCCCTTGGACTCCCAAACCCGTGTTTCCTCGCCCACATTCCTACGCACATGAATCATTCCGGCTCCCCGCTTCCAGAAGGCATTTCCTGCCCAGCCTCTCTCTCTTCTCCACTAGACGCAGGGTGGGAACATGATTCTGCTCTAATTTAGGCCCAGGAGGGCTGAACAGAGGGCTGGGCCCAAATCTGCTGGTGCTTTTCAACCTGTCACGTGGCACCGTGACAAGCTCCTCTGGGTGGGACTGCCAGGACTTCAGTGTTCAGATTTTTCACTATTTTTATTATTGTTGATGTTAATGTTGACAAGATATCGTCCCCATATGATTAGAGGCTTATCCGGTTTTAACAGTTCCTCTGCAAATGTATTCATTGGTTACCTCAGGAAACTGCTGGAAATGTTATGACTTCCCAACAAATTACAGTAATTCTGCATTACTGTTGACGATACAAGTGTGGGACAAGGAACTAAAAAAGGTATCTGAAAGGTATAAAATACAGAGAATTCGAAGTTAAGCAACAGATTATTGATATCATTACCAGCTTTGATTGTAAAGGAAGGCTGCCAGTCAGATAGGGAAACCAGGAGTGACTAACTCTCCCCCAAAGAAGAGATGAGTGTTGTGGCATCTCTTGTCTCCAGAGTGGATGTGAAACATTAAAACGTGTTACAGAGATCAGTTCACAAGTTCACAAACAGAAAAAGTCCAGGAGTTGGGGCACCAACCCCCAAACCCCGCTTCTGAGCCTGCATTGTAGAACAGCGCTCTTCAAATCATTGCTCGTATGACCAACCTCTGGGCAAAATCTTTCCCGTTGGCCTGACGCAGGTAGGAGCTCCGCTCAGCCTCCCTGGGACATTCGTCTTCACTATCAGCCATCTCCTCCTTGACCTTGACCAACCCGTGCTTGGCTGCGTGGAGCTCGCCGTCCGAGCCGCTGCTGCAGTTCCGGATGACGCCTCCAGGGGGCAGTCTGTCCTCCTGCATGGCCTGTTCCCCTGGGTCCTCCTCTTCAGACTCCTGCAGGTGAGAAGTCGGCTGACGCAACTGCTCGATGGACTTTGACAGCATCTGAGGGAAAAGAGTCCATGTCACAGGCTTATTAATTTACAGAGAATTTGAATCAGTTTCAATAAATGTAGAAGCAAGAGATAAATACAAACATCTCAGGACTAAAGAAAATCAGAGCAGAAGTCATTTTCAGCACAGATCACTATTATACTGATTGTCTGCAGCATTATCCCCTAGAATTTAGAGATCAGTGGTCATTGTTGACACACCACAGCACATAGTGCACAACAACGAAATGTATCCTCTGCATTTAACCCACATGTGACATAGCAGGGGGCAGCTAATTCAGTGCCCGGGGACTGTGCCTCGCCCAGGGTACCTCAGGGTGCCTTGCTGGTCAGGGATTCTAACCAGCAATCTTTCAATTGCAAGTGCACTTCCCTAACCATCAAGACACCACTGCCCAGCTTCAATGGACTGTGTTTGTGTGATTTTTTTAGCAGTTTTTTCATAACCCAAAAACCCAATTTTTTTCTGCTCCAAAGGAATATATCCATTTATAGACAAAGGTGGGGAAAAAAATCCCCTGCCGGATATCAAGCTGAAATAGCCTACATATTTATGTGGATGACATACAGCTGATTCTTACATCATTAATACCCAGCAGATAATTGCATTTAAGCTCTCTGCAGTATTTGTGATATTTATAAACCCTTTTAATCATAGAAATGTGGGCACCAAATATGGCAGCAGCAAAATGCAGCTAAATACAACGCCACTCAATCCCCTTGCTCCGAATTAATTGGGTTAATGATCCAGAAATTCCAGCTGTTAAACAATAGAAGCTAATCCCTGCTTAGAGAACGTTTCTACACACCTTTGTAGAAATGTTATACTGCCACGCTTAATTACAGTGCTCAGTGTAAGATTTAAATGGATTAGCGATTAGCTCCTTGACAGTTAGCTAAATGCAGCTTAAAATAGCTGTCACCTACGCTGGGAGAAATGTAATGTTCATCTTCACGAAGCATCAACTCTGCTAGATGACAGATATAATACTTGTGCTCTGTGGTTGGAGTTCAGCCCGGTCAGGCCTAAATTTAAAGCTCCGGAGAGCAGTTGGGATGGCTTTCGTGGTGATGTGGTTTGATGCTTTTGCTTTCAGTTAGTGTGTCTGTGAGAACTATCAAAGCACATTAAACCCCTCTGCTCCACCCCTCCAGCCCCGAACCCAACACCCCAAATCCACCTTGGGCCTAACAAGCCCAACTTAACAGTTATGGTCAAAGGCTGGTCAAGCCAGAGATCAGGACCACCACTGCTACAGGGGCAGAAAGCATGTGTTCTTAAGCCACTCCCCTTTTTCGGCACTAAGTTGACTGAATTCAGTCACAAAAGGCTTAGACGCCTGTGGTCGGAGACTGAGAGCAGGGCCAGCGTCCCCTGTGGCTTTCAGGTGGGGCAGAATTTCGTTTTAGGTTTCGGTAAAAACGGGGTCAGGCCGTCAGGACCCGTCAGCGACACCTACTTCTGATTACAGATATTTGGGTCCTTCTATTTAAAGCACGTGTGCACTCACTGAGGACGGCAGACGTGTCTTCCGCAATGTAAAAATAAATGTGAACGTGCAATAAATAATAAATTTAGCATAACTGTTAATGACTCACATTTTTTGTGTTTTTTTCCACATTATTGGAGTGAGATCTCAGCTTCCCGGCTCAGCGACCGGATAACCTGTAGGTCAGCTGTTCAAACCCAGGTGTGAGGATCCTTCAGCCAATCAGTCCTCTGATTAGCAATCTAATTAGGGAATGGCAGTGAAAACCCACATACCCAGTGGCCCTTTCTGGGTATGACTGCCCCCCCCGCTTTAGGCGGATTGGTTGCACTGTAATATTGCAGTGGCACAAAAGCTTTTCAACTGGGAATGTGGCATTACGACTCAGGAATTGAATCGGAGCATGGAAGGTACAG
Organism: Hyperopisus bebe; assembly: GCA_026777045.1. Classification (NCBI taxonomy): domain Eukaryota; kingdom Metazoa; phylum Chordata; class Actinopteri; order Osteoglossiformes; family Mormyridae; genus Hyperopisus; species Hyperopisus bebe. The sequence continues at coordinate 18,662,713 of JAODJW010000135.1, read as the reverse complement.
ATGCCAGGGTCTTTATTGGGAACCACAACTGTAAGTAGCCCAAACGTTATTGATCTGGACTGAACTGGACCACCTGACCACATGCAGTGACTGTTTGGCGCCAGCAGAGAGCAGTATGCTGGCCTCACGAGGGCCCCTGATACCTTGTTGATGTGGACTTGCTGCTGGTACTGCTTCTGCCTTTCCAGGAAATGCTGGTGCTGCTGCTGTATGACCAGCTGGGCCAGCGCCCCCTGCGGCAGTGGGGCCGACTGCGTGCGGTGCAAAGGCCGGTGCCGGGGCAGCTTATGGCGGACGCTGGGGGCCAGCCGCTCTTTCGGGGGCAGGGGGGACTGGGGCTGCACGGGAACACTACTGGGGCCTAACGAGGTCAAACCATGCAAACAAGGAAAACGTCAGAAAGCAGTGAAGCAGGAAACTGATGGCGGCTCCCTGGAGGAGTCCATGGATCCTCCCTGCAGCTACCTGCAGACCTCCTCAGGCAACGTACCGGTGGAGAGGATCTTGTGGTGCCTCATCTGCTCTTTTAGAAGGAGGTGCTGCAGCAGCGCCTGGTGGCTGCTGCCGCTGGGTTTGGCCTCCAAGCTGCCGGAGGACAGACTGGACTGGAGGGGAGACGCACCCAGGAAGGGGCCCGACAATGGCTGCCTCCCCGTGCCCACGCCGCCACAGTCCAGCGGGCTGTCTTTCAGCGTCACTCCGGCCTGTGCCACGGGCCAGAGAGAGGGAGGGGGGGAGAAGAAGACGGAGAGAAGGTGTGAGAACGACACGTAAGGCAGAGCAGGGCTGTGGGGGGGTGCGGGTTACCCCTTTACGGGGGCCGCCTTTGTGACAATGCAGAGGCATGATGGGAGATGCAGATGAGTCATAAAGACAAAATGGTATGATGTAATAAAGTAAATCGCCAACAACAACCCAGACAATAGAGAAATACTCTGCATGGCCCTCAGGGTGATATGTATGTATATGTGTGTCTAAAACAAAACATACGAGAGGAAATATATAACACAAAGAGTTTTACGAACATTACTGAAAATGACTGAGGAATACAGCAGTGTCTATATTAACATAAATAAAACATGAGAGGTCAAAAGAACAGCCAGAACATACCTTCACATGACAGGCAACAACCCACCCCCTTCCCCCCTCCCCCACCGCCATTTTAATGACATTATCCATGTCAGCGGACTGGTACCTGGGGCTGTAGTTAAGCTCGCAGGCTATTTAACTTACGGTGATGAATTAGGTGGTACAATGCGATAAGAGTCAGCATAACACCAGGCACGGAGGAACAGTATTTATCCAAAGGGTATAAAATGCTTTGGGGTCAAAGGTCATCACCCTGAAGCCATATATTAATGCAAAGGGCCACTTAATGCTGGTCGTGCAGCAGACACTGCTGACGGGTGCTCAGGGAAACTCTGCCGTGAATTAAATTCAGGGAAACTTTGAAGGAGAGGCTCATTATTATTTTTATTTTTTTTTATCAAACAGCCCTAAGACAACGATTTTTCCAAAAGTCTGACGCGGAGGATGAGAGAGCCAGGAGCGACCTCTTGGCTGTAAGACTCGAGTGACTTACACTGAGCGGTGAGGGCGGGAGGCTCAGCATGATATTGGGCAGGGAGGGGGACGTGTACAAGCTGAGCAAAGCCATCGAGTCTTTAGGCTTTAAAATCCTCTGATGTGTCGGCCAGCACTATCAGAGAAAGAGAGGGGAGAGATGACAAAATCAGCTGCTGCCTTCTTCTGGACTGTGCGAGCCATACTACTGCCGGCCATATTTGATTTACTAATGTGAGTTACATATGTTATATAAGGAAGACAATAAAAACAATCTTGACCTCCATCTTGCCTTCTGGCCAAGGGGGAGGAGCCAGTAGCAGAGATTCATTACAGTCAGCATCTTTATCTCGCTCCTGTACAGTGGGTTAAAGTGTACATGCGGCATAGCCAATCCGTGTGGGTCAGCCTCACCAGGCATCGAAACTTTCACATCCGAGTCCCCATATACACACACACACACACACACACCCTCAGGCTACTCCCCCAGGGGGGAATGCTATGGGGGCACGCTTCCTGTACCCATCAGAGTTATCCTCTGGCCTCTGCTAGTGGGAGGCCATGTTTATCTTAGCTACCCCCAGACGCCATTACCGAATGACCCGCATATGGGATATCCGCCCTATATCTGGCCCCAGGGAACCCTTCCCTCTGAAAAAGGACACCGAATGTAACGGAGCAAAACAGCTTTGGGAACCGACAGTGCAGCGGGCAGTTTGCTAAAGATCCGAGGCTTTTGATGACATAACGCAGCCTTTTTGTGCTCGTGTTGCTGGTGTCTTGGGGCTTCTGCTGTTAAAGCCTGGGACATCAATTAAGCTTGAAGGTTCTTTCCGTGCCTGTACACCTCCTGTCCCCGCGCTTTGTCTATTTTCTCCTGTTACATTTCACTGGAGGTTCATGGGAGCATAAACACTGATGTTTTACAAAAACACAGCTGGTCTGTAAAGACTGTTTGGCGACGTGTGCGATCAGCCACCCTCAATAATGTCTTCTATTGTGGACAAAGTCCTGGGGGACTCCTGGCCAGTAACTGAGCCATGAATCAATAAGGAAATGCCACAGAAAAACTTCAGGAACCTCACAGGAGAGGAGCGTTACACACAGAGCCTGCATTGTGATTCACTAATAGTGTCTTAGAGCCATTGTTGGAGCTTTACAAACACATTACAAATACAGAATAAAGCAAACAATATTCCATGAAAGCCAAACACCCTTCAGCATGATTATAACCAACTCTGAGTTTCAAGTGGCTTAAAACTGGCTGTCTTAAGGTGCAGTTTAATTTTTACTATATTCAGAAAAAGCAGACCTCCCCCCCAAATTAATAAGTAAAACTGTAAAAATCAGCATAGCATCAGAGCATGACTTCCAGTTTCCATTCACAGGAAGCAGATCTTAAAACGGCTGATAGGATTCTACAGTCTTTCATATTTGTGACTGTCATGACAAATAAAGAATCCCTTTTAATGTGGATGCTGCTTTCTGCTCTTGGCACTCCCTCTTTCTGCATTCTAAGAAGGATGAAATGGGCCTATAACCCAGACTGCTTTTATCCCTGTCTTTTTTAAACATCCCTTAAAAAGTCCCCTACATTTATAACTAACTCCCTGTGGAAAGTCGTGCGTTTTAATGCCTGTTTGTATTTGTATCATCAGTCTCTCCTCAAACCACTGGTTGACTTTTATTAATATTCTGGTTCCTTTGTTGAGTGGCCAAAATATGAGGCTGTGCTCTAAATATGGGCGTGACCACAGCATTGTGTGTGTGACAGGCATCCTATGTGACACGCAGAGAGGACCAGCAGTCCCTTCAGGCATGGCGGTAAATAGCACTGTCTGTATTGTTTGTTGGGGAAGATGGACAAAAGGCAACTACTGAGGCCCTGGAGTCTGAACAGGGCTGTAACTTCAACAAGTGTCTCTGCAGGACGTAATTCATAGTGAGCTCATGCACTGTGAGCTTTTGCACGGTGCATTCATACAGTGCATGGTGAGCTCGCCCATGGTGAACTCGCCCAGGTAGAGCTTGGTCACGGTACACGCATGCATGGTGACCTCATACACGGTGGCCTCCAGCACCGTGAGCTTGTACGTAACGTATGTCATGCGATATTTCCAGAGCCTCGTACTCGTCGTTTGCTAGTTTATGACGTGCGATGAGTTCAGATACACTTTCGACCCGCGGAGTGAACGAGAGCGGCGTTTCTCGGTTTCGTCTAGAAAGCGGCGCAGTAATTAAACGCGCGAATGGATTTCAACTCTCAGAGGAAACTCGCGAGTGCCGTGTTTCACCCGTGGAATGTCCTTCAGTCTAATAATAGCACATGCAGATTTTTTTTTGTTTCCAAAGGGGAAAAATAAATCTGCTCTTTTGGTACCCTGGTGAGTCTGCCATAAGGCTGAGGGAATATGCATTGATGTGAGGGGGTGGGAGTGGCACTGGTGGAATTTGACTGATACGAGTGATTTTAAGAGGATGTGGGTGGATATTTGCAGGCAGAGGCTGGTGGATTTGAGGAGACGAGGGTGGATACAGGTCAGTGTATATGTGCAGATCTGGGAAGATGCAGGTAAGTGTAGGTGCATTCAGATTGCAGCGGGAGGGTGTGGTCAGATGGATGCTCATGGCCGTGGGGTCATTACTGGCGGACGTGGCTTGACGCGAGTGAATATAGGTGGATATGAGCGGGTGGAAGCGGAGGATGTTTCTGGTCCGTGTAGGTGGAGGTGGATGGGAGCCGTACCTCAGTCTGTGTGTTGGTGGGCATGGGGGAGGGTCCATTCTCACCTCCCAGGGTGCTGCAGGCACTGCTGGGAGAGCTGGGCCCAGTTCCTGGGGCGTTGCTGCTGGAGGTAGAATCTGGGGCCCAAGCCAAAATCATAGCGTAACAGGTCAGTTTAAAAAAGAGAAGACAATATAGCACCTTGAGAGAGGTGACTGAACCCCATTAGAAGGCTAGATTACAGACAGCAGTAATCATGTGACTATGATCATGTGACACATCCACACACACACACACACACACACAGCCCCACCTAGCAGTTCCAGTGTCCTCTTCTTGTATGGGCCGCTGTCTTTCCTCCTCAGCAAAGGGCTGCTCCTCCTCTCAGCAACCTTCTGCTTTAACCTTGACCGAACCTTCAGGTTTGGCTCTGAGGCTGTCAGAGACAAAAAAAAAAAAAATGAAAAACAAAAATGCAGCCTCCCCCAACCAAGGCTTTTACTGCTTTGGTGACACCCGTAACCGTCGAATCCCCCGACTGCTGACCACAAACCAGGCGACCGTTTGAAACTTACACCACAGCCTACAAATGTACACATAAATCGCTAGGCGTTTCTCTCAGACTGAATTTACATTAGTTTTGAAACATAGTATTGCTATCGCACGCTGGGGGGGGGGGTTAGTCTCTGGTTTTACACATAAGGTTAACGCTATAAAACAGCTTCTTTAGAAACGCGTTCATCATCACCTGCGCCACACACCTGCAGGGGTGGAGCAGCGAATCGGAGGGGGGGGGGGGGCGGCGCCTGTTACGCAGGGTGGGTGAGTCACTGCGATCTGCTGCCTGCCATCTGGACCACGTTACCCCTGACGGTCACGGCGCTACCTGCCGGCCGGGTGACCACAGCCCTGTACAGTAGCAGCAGTTAAACTAACAGAAAAACATGGCAGAGCTTCGGGTCGGGAGAATCATGTGGGGTCCCTCTTTTCCTAATGGGAAACAGAGTTTCAGTACCCTGACCCACCAGCAGGGGAGCTCAGCACACACCTGCATCCCGTTTGGAAGTAAGCTAGTCAGTACATGCTGCAATCAGGGGACTTTAAACAAGGTCAGGCTGTGGTTTGCCCCTGTAGGTCAAAATGGTAATGGGACACATTTGAAAATGTTATTCTTTTAATAATTACATGACCATCATTTTTACACTATCATGTTTTTATAAACAGACTAGGAAATGCCATTCATTTTGTGCCTTAAGCGAGACTGAAATTTATTAAGCTCACGGACAGTGAATAGAAATACTCTGCGAGGTAGATGCTAATATAACCCTGATGGTAACGCAGGGATGGATGGAGGATGGATCAGGGATGGCTGCAGTACCATCCAGGGGTCAGAAGTGGGACCCTGTGCTTCACCTGGCAGGATTTCTCACACCGGAGTAAAGGACGCCAAGGAAGGGGGGCTTTGTGCACAAATCCTTCTTTGCCAAAGAAAATCCTGTGTTTCAGTACATAATTGCCATGAGTGTAACAGAAATGATAAATTATACAATGGCGGCCTCTGTATGTATGTGAGCTCATGGGGGTGGGGGGTTCTTTGAAAGTTCTTTAGGTCACATGGATGTCCCAGTTTGTCACTGCTTTCTGCTCCTCTTGGCAGTTAACTGGTGGCTCCCTATGAGCCCCCCCCCCCCCACGCAACCAGCTGTGTAGTACTGGGATGGGGGCGGGGTCTGCCAGACCGGTGTGCCACATGACCCACTTCCCCATCTGCCGTCTATTTTTACCCAGAGCTGCTGGGCCGCACACCTCGGGAGGCTGGGTGTGGGAGGCAGGGGGGAGGGGGGGGGCACGCTGTCTGGGGGAGAGAGCACTGGGCCTGATTCTCCCTCACTTCACCTTTATCTGTCTTTCAGGGGCGGCAATTTTCACTTCCCTGCAGACCAAATTTCCACACACAGAAGAGAAGCGCAGTTTCTAATAAAAACCTTAGCATGTCAGGCTTTCCAGACAACGTCCACCTCGTCCGGCGCCTCAGCCAAAGCCCACTGGACTATCAACCATCATCACACTGTACAAATAATCACGGCCACTATGCCTGAGTGTCTCCATTCTAGCAAATTCAAACCCAGCGTCCCGATTTGCATCACAAGCATACCGGCATGCAAACTGCAGGATTGTCACACCCTAGCAAGACGTTTCAGGTTACTTATTTAGCGTTGTTTGTCATTAGACCGACACATTCAGAAAGACACCTGATAGCACAGACAATTTTTAGCAGAAATCCCTGCCAGTTTATAGGTCACACATGTAATTTTATAGCTGCTATTTTGGACACAGGTTTTAAGTGCCAAATGGTTATATATGTCAGGGGTATAATAAAATAATGAGACAATGCAGAAACAAATCTGAGGTTTCCAGAATTTACCTGTTTAAATTATCTCTGTAGAGCCTTGTGGATGAAGATATCGATAAATAAAACAACAAAAGAATGCAATAAATCAGAGCTATCTAGAGATGGATGCTTTCTCATCAGCAACGTTTGTTTAATTGCATTAAAAAATATTTGCGTTCAGTCAATCAAGTTCATGACGGATTGTGCCAGTTAGAGACCCACCACAAAAATATTTTCCCAGCAATTACCAGGAAAACTTTAAGATATTTAATTCAGAGGGCAAATATGGGTGTCCCCTCACTTGTTTATATAAAGCTGCATCATTAAAAAGTACTCGAGCCCCCACTGGTCCACATGCCGTGCCACCCGTTTTGCCAAGCCGTCATCATGCTTAAGCAAACACTAGCTGCAGCTTGGAGGGTG
>JAODJW010000135.1:18629018-18646653 GCA_026777045.1 Hyperopisus bebe | reverse complement strand
GAACCACAGAATCCATACTGAACCACAGAATCCATACTGAACCACAGAACCCATACTGAACCACAGAACCTGTACTGAACCACAGAATCCATACTGAACCACAGAATCCATACTGAACCACAGAACCCATACTGAACCACAGAACCTGTACTGCCACCCCCTGGAGGGCAGACCCTGAGCCCACATCTTTCCCTTAACACTGAGATTTTAGCAAAGTACTATATCTAATGCATTAATATATATTGCAGATCTGCATATGGATAAACATGCGGCCGCATTTCATGAGGCAGAAACCCACGTTCAGGCGATTTCAAAGCACAGCCTGGCATTTGCTCTTGCAGTGCAGGCACTGCGCCTTGCTGCAGGACGCCAGACCACCCTGGGACTGCAAATCAGCGGCCTTCACTTCACCAGATGCGCCTCCTGCTGCTCTTGCATTTTTGGATACTCCAGTTACCTTTTTAATCTGTTCTAAGGTATTTCAATATTTACGATATTTGTTTTCCTTTCTGGCACTCTAACAAAACTAGAAGGAACTTCTATCTGCTATTTATTTACAATAAAATGGCCAATTAAGGTGTAAATGTAATTTCTAAATATAACATCCACCCAGTTCTGAACAGGGGGACTTGGACCCTATGCCAACAGTGCAGTAAACAAGGCTGGGCTGCTGAGCCTTCAGGGGGGGGACACCAAATGACAACTCAGCGGGAAACACCAAGAGAGCATACCACATGACCCCAGGACACAGAAGTTCCATGCACAAAAAACAGAGATGGGATTCAACCCCCAACCATACAGGTGTATGGCGACAGGGCTACCCAGTGAGTGACCACACGCCCCCCACAAATGAGGCCTTCTGAGCCACATTTTCACACAAGGATTGTGAGAGCGACTCCCATTGGGTGAAAAATCTGCAGATGGCTTTTACATCATTTTAAATTACTACATTCTGTCAACTAGCAGACACACTACGACAGATCCCCAGGGATTTCAAAAAAGTTTTAGGCAGAATTGTCCTGAAAATGACCTGGTGTCTGTCGGTATCATCCTGGTGTAAATCCTGGCCCCGGTATCGCAGATATCGCAGAGCTCGCTGATTGGTCAGGGGGTTTGATTGACAGGACTGTTTTTGCGGACTGTCTGACTCACAGGTGCACATTTACAGCGTCTCACATACTTGACACTTTGACTTTTTACTGAAAACCTCTGCTGGCAAAACCATGCATCGGCCATCGATACATTTCCGTTCCCTTTCCTGGTACGAGGCTTTCACGCCGATCATTATAGAGACTGATGGTTCCGGGACAGCCTGCTTCAGCGCGACGCCAGCTTTAGCGCGCAGAATTACAAGCGTGGGACGAGAACTTCGCAACAAGTGTCTGTCGGGGGACAGGGTGCCGTCGCAAGAGCGAAATGTCATTGTCACAGAAAGCCTCGAACGGCACGGGAAACAGAACGTTGTAGGGAAATAAAAATCGGCATGCTAACATTTCATTTTCCTGTGTGTAGTGGAACTCACAGGGGTCCCAGAATAACTCACAGCACGCTTCTGCTTTCCTCTATATTAATAGTGGCTGATGGGTGCAAAAGCCGTGTCTTATTTTATCTCAGGAATAGGCAGACGAACTGCACTGCTGCTTCTCGCATTATGTGCAAGTCTATTTTGGGGCGGCCGGCGTGTCTAAAGCAGGAAACGGGGCATTATTTTTGAGTGTCAGGCATCTGTCACTGCATCTGAGGCGCATCTCTAGTATACGAGCCGTCTATTGGCCAGGAGCGCCCTCCCGCAAAACACACCGTAGCTTTTTCTCACGAAAACGGGACGTGCATTACTGCAGTGCCTTGCGAAATCACATTTCCGTGCCGTGCCGAAACAACGCCTTCTGGGCTTCGAAAAAAATACCATTTGTCGCTCGCTATACATATGCATCAGGAGAAAAAAATAGCGCGTTGACATAATTGTTGTTCATTAGACAAAAAGAATTGCGATAGGACGACTGGGCGATGCCACGTTGCCGAGGCGGTGGGGGGGGGGGGGGGTTTATGCAGATGTGCATGGAGAATCTGTTGCTTTTGGCATGCAGTTTAATTACGATGTGGGTGTGGCGTGACTCCCGTAAGCACAAGGCAGAGTATGTGCGGTCAGATCCAACTTTATCATCCCCCCAAAGTTAGTAACGGGCCCATAAATCCCCCAGAGGGACGTATTACTTTGCTCGGCTCTTAACCACATTCTGCAGAGGAGCGCCAAGTCCTAACGACGGGGGCAGAATGTGACACCTGCCTTAACCCTCGGGAATGACCACATACACGTTACTCATTATCTCACACATCTCTCGCATGTTCCTTTCCCTGAAGGCACACCTGTTGCACACGGCACTCTTTGCCTTGACAAATGAGTCATATATAACAATTTATCTTTTTAATAATGCTATCGTGGGATTTCTAATAATAACAAAAAGTGTTTTTTCTCTCTAGTTGCCTAGCAGACATTGGTCTAAATCAGTCTACAGTTTAACCTATTTGCAAAGATATGGACAGTATTAATTCTGGCAAATCCGGTTAAAGACCTAGCTCAAGACAACTGGGAGTGTTTTATGTATAAGCGCATGTTCCATGCTGTTAGGTTCCATGCCGCTTCTGTGATTGAAGAAGAACCTGCATGGAATCGATTTTCAGTTCGCCTTTGTGTGCCAGGCAATGCTGTTATATCCAGCCGGATCTCTAAATCAAGCATCACAACATTTAGCTATTATTATACACACCTAATATGAGTCCTTGCAACACATATTGGCTCATATCCCTAGACTCCTTATAGCGATTGACTAGTAGTTGACATTAACGTAATGACCAAGCTGTCAGACACAGTGAGAAGATATTTTTGGTAAATAGTAATAATGAAAGGCTTTACTAACCAGTTATCTATTTTGCACAAGAGGTAAAATCGAGCAGTAGATGTTGCTTGAAAAATTTCTCTTGATCGCCCCCAACAGTTACGGTATGGTTACTGCATTGTCTATTCCAGGAACGGTCACAAGCACTGGCTCAGCCACAAACCTCTCCTGACAACAACCGGGCATCGCTTGTGGTGCCAACCTGGTTTGCACGTTAGATAGAGGCACGTACCACAACCCCCCCACCCTCCCCCCACAAAAAGATGAAACAAGATAAGGCCAGCATGTGGGCAGAGCTAGAGGCTTCTGAAAATTCTCCACCTTCGCCGGAACCACAGTCGATGGGGCTGAAAAATGACAAACACCCTAAAAATAACTGTTCCGGTGTGCTGTTAAATTTGGAGCTAACTTAGACAAGATGACAACGCCTAGCGGCCTAATCTTAGCGCCCTAATGCCATAAGCTGGAAATAAAACGTCTAAGAATAGCTGACCCACAGAATAAGCAAGAAGCCCTAAGACTCTGCAGACATTTAAAGGGCCCTAAAACACTCGTTCTGCTACTGCATCCGCAACCTAAGACAAGATTAGTAATGAGATGGAACTTTAATAACCTCCCAGTGAAACTGCTGCTGTCTAGCTGCATTACAGAAATATCTCCTAGCACAAAACCTCCCACCCCTGCCCGAAAGAAATAAATAAATCTTTTTGTTTTTGGCAGCTGGGTAAACATCCAGTCCCTATTACATTACCACTGACGGTTAAAAATGTTAACATGCCTTGTGAATCCGTCCTTGGATCGTAATCGCTAGGGAAGTGATGGATAAGGTAACCCATAAATAAATATGTAAACCAGGTGAGGAGAAGCTTACGACGCAGGGCTGTGACGAGCTGTGGGTGCCTTATTTTTGCCGATGTTTACCAAACACAGGGAGCTATAAACGGGGCTGAAAGAAGAATGTGACTTTACCTTTATGCAAATTTAATGTGAAGAGCTGACGGGCTTCCCGACATGCCGGTCCCTTCGTGACGCAGTGGCTGACACCATACTCCTTTACCAGATTTAATTTTAGTCGATAAAAGTAACGCCAGAGCTTGCGGAGCAGAAGCGGTTTGAGTCACAGAACTAACCCGGTTGAGTCAGAGAGCGGAGCGGTTACTAAGAGCGATGTCAGCTTCCACCGGGGTGAGAAACAGAAGCTTTTATGTATAACAGAATGCATGGGGGAATAGAACACAGCTGTTCAGCAATAATGGTCACAGCATTCAGCTGTTTTGCATTCTGGAGATTCCCCCCCCCCCCCCAGCCCCATGCCTGTTTGCAGCGTTTAGACCCGCGTTTTCATCCTGCCCAGAGGTGCGACAGGAGCTTGGTTCAAAAAGCCATGAGGATGGGACATCCACGCATCTGGCAAATGCTCAATGCCTCCCTGATCCACACTGAACGCCCCCCCCGCACGCGATGCATCCACGCGTTCGATCACCCAGTCACCAACAAGATGCCATACTCACGGCAGGAGGTTCCCTCCGCGGCCAGAGACTCGATTAGAACTCTCGACGCAGCGGCACAGAAGGCGGGTCGGCGGAATCAGCCATCACACGCGCAAAAACAGAGAGACCGTGGCACGCGTAGGGAAGGACAGCGTGGAGACACAGGGAGCAGGGGACGGGCATGCTGTACTGTCACTGAGAGAAGTTTGAGAGCCCACCTCGGTGTAGAGTGAGGAAGGGAAGGAGAGAGAGCAACAGCGAGCGAGAGAGGAGAGAGAGAGAGAGAGAGAGAGGCAGAGAGAGAGAGATCCCCTTGGAGTCCAAAAAAAAGTGCCACCTCTGTCACCTGAGCCGTCCACGCTGCGCATTTCGTACACTGCTGGAATCCGCCTGGGTGCCTGGAGCCCGACGGTGGGGAAGCACGAGTCGCCTTCGTAGATCGTCTGCAGCATCGTCCGCTCAGCGCCGGCTCCCTGTCTAGGGTTGGCTCATGGCCGCCCAACGCTTCCTGTCACACTAAGCCGGCCCCCGGCCGCCCGCGGGGGAGAGAGTGCTCTTCTCCCCTCCCCAGAGAGGCAGAGCTCAGCGAAACCCTGCTCTCCCTCTTTCACTCCCCCGTCTGCCTCCGGAGTGGCGGGGAGGGGAATCACAATGCTCAGAGACCTCGCTTTTTGCCAAGGGGTATTTTTAGATCCCCGGATCCCGACAGAATAGGAGCCGGCACGCATATGAAAAAAAATTCTGTGGTTTAAACCCTAGCCCTGACAGAAGAGACGAACAAAAACTGCCATCTTTTTTTCCACCTTCTCAGTCTGTCTACTCCTGTCTTCATTGATTTTGCCGACTGGAAAGTCTTCCCCCTCTTTTTAACGAAAGAGGAGGAGGAATTCCACGCCTCCCGGGCCGAGACGTCGCGTCCGGCAGCTCCTGTGAACCGTGTCTCGTCTTGTTCCTCCTCTCCTGCTCCTTCAGCCGACTGGAACAGGATCAGGTTCATTAGCATGTGAATCAACAACGGTACGGCCCACAGGTGACGGGGGAAGAACAATGGCCGTCCCAAGCCAAAAATAGGCCAGGCAAGACTAGGGGATTGGAGCAGCACACAAGTGCTTAAAAATAACAGCTAAACACAGCTGTCTTCTTCATCTCTGTCTCTCTCTCTCTCCCTCTCTCCCTCCAGTTTTTGTATCAAGGAACACAAACTACCCTGACTGATATTCCCCGTTATTTATTTTATGAATTTTTTTGCATTCTCTGAAAGAGGGTTTCCCATTCCTCCTCCTCCCAGTTCCCCTGGCTTCATGATTACACTGTTTCCTCCTTCTCTGTTATCTCTGCATCATCCTAATGAGTTAGTGATGGTAGCAATTGAAGGAAATACACATAGATGAAGTTAACAATGCTGAGCCACTGATAAATGATGCATTAAAATGAAAATTCACATTAAAACTGACACTGACAGCTCAGAAAACGATCCTTCAGAGATGTGTCTTCCTTCAGAGATGCGTCTTCCTTCAGAGATGCTTCCTGCTTCCCTCGTCTGTCCCTCTCTTCTCTTACAGCCCTGTAGCACTTTCCATAAAATCCACTGCTCCATCATTCATATTAGTGCTTGCAAAATGTTCCATATGCATTAGTGTACTTGCTATGCAGTTGTTTAGTGGTTATTTTAAATACCATTGTGTCTTTTCACTAAACCAGCTTTAACTACAAATCAAACTGGGCAGCACTTTGTTGTCCAAGAACACGATCTCTGAAAGCAGCTTTTTACAGACCCACAACTGGCAAATTGCTGAATCGCACAAGAATAAATAAATAGCTAATGGAATAAACTGCCCAACACCGAGTGCTGCTATCTGCCAACATTTTCACGTTAAACAAATAAACCCATAGCCATAACGACAGAGGCAAATGAGATTATGGCACTAAATTAACTTTGTAACCATTTTTGCAGACCTGCTACTGCAGAAGATGCCAGACCGCGTGAATGCAGACCAGCCCAAACGTAACAGTGACAGAAACATAATTACTTTCAATTAACGTGGCCGCTGGCAGCCACGCATTCCCATAGCTATCTGTGTAGCTATCAATGTGCTGTATGGGGCATTGTGACAACGAGCAGGAGGACCAACAACTGCACCATCAAAGCTTGCAAGATCAAGTTCCTGATCCTAACGATGGCGGCTATCTGCCAATTAAACTAATCGGGACTCCCGTATCGACTCACAACGCAGCATGGATTTTGGAAAAGCCGGGAGACATTTTCCAAGACAGCGTTCTACATATCCCTATAACTCTTCATCTGCTGCTATGCACACTTTCCAGAGTGTTTACAAAGCCAGATACTGCAACGACAAAGGACTGGCAATAAGAAACTCCCAGGAGTCAAAACGGCATTAAGAACATTTAAAGGTAAGTAGAACTCTCAGAAAACCAGGTCTTGGTGATCAGGGATGCAGGACTGAGAGCATAGCCAAGAGCAAGGTGCCTTTAAATTTTCATCTTTCTACATAATTTGACCTGTTCCACAGCCACAGGCAGCAAGCCAGCAGGGGCTATTTTTAGCTGTCGAGCTCTGCCGTCTTGCGGACTAGAAAGATAAAAATGTAGTTTTACTGGGCTCGTTCGGTCAGGGAAACGCTTAACCCCTCGGCCTGGGTTTATAAAAGTAGAGAAAGGAGAACGGAAACCCCAGAACTTGGCTGTGAGCTGGGGTATCGGGCGACCGTAATCCGAAAACAGACGACCGTTGGCTCGTCGACTCCACGTCGACGAGCACCTACGGCCCCCTCCCCGCAGCACGCCGTGTGCACGCCATTTAAAACACGCCTCATTCTCAGAAGCTCCCCCAGTTACCATATAAAACTCCACTGGGTTTTGTTAGAACCTGCAGAAATTAAACAGCAGCTAGATCGCTATATGCTGGAGAATCAGCTGGACGAATAACTAGGCACCCAGAGCAGGAGGCGACAGAAATCTGTATTCCGGTGAGCAGTACAGCTTACTATTTTTATCCCTGGCTCCTGTAAACGCGTCAGTCCGCGGCGTTAGTGCTGCAGCTGAGGTTTGTCACATTTCCTTCAGGATGCTGGCGGTTCAAGGGAGAGGACAGCAGCCTACACGGATAAACCTGGAACACGGAGAACATTTTACCATTTACGAGTTCCAGGGGAGACGCACCGTTCACGTTCAGGAAAGCTTGTAACACCTTTAGGTTTTGGGTTCTTAACCCTCCAGACCCACTTTTCTTTACGTTAAATTCTTCGTTTAATTCGTTTAGGCCGATAGCAGCGATTAACCTGCACTATTCTATTTATAGCAAGCTTTCCGAGTGACACAGTGTAAACAGTCCTGTAAGCAGCCAGTTCTCCTTAAAAACCCAACAGAGGCCTTTAATAGCTTGCCTGCGTCAAAGCCATCCTCGGCCTGCCTAAGTCCTCTTAAAGCATTTAGGCACGCACGTCAGCGGACCAGTCGGCAGTGCCAGGGAACGCCCCCCCAGCCGGACTGCCCATCACCCCATCGCACTGCGTAGGAAAGGCGAGGGGGGTGAGGGGGTGCAGTGCCCGAGGCAGAAATAAAGACAATTAGGGCCACCTCAGAACAGCGAAGGCTGCAAAACAAAAGGTCACAGTACAATGGCTATTGTGTCCGATGAAAGCGAGCAGTGTGTGGCTCTCTGTGGGACTGGAGAAGAGGAAAAAAAATAGATAATTGTATTTCCAGGAAAACCTGTGCTGAGTTGCGATTTTATATATGTGATACATATATAATGTGTGTGTGTGTGTGTGTGTGTGTGTGTGTGGGGATTATGTTTATACTACATTGTGGGGGCCAAATGACCACTTTTCAGGCCCTCACAAAGATCTGTGACTGCAATGAAAAAAACAAAAATACCATGAGTTTGGTTACTCATGGTTGAGGTTACGGCTGGGTAGGGGTTAGGGTTGTCATGTTGGTATTAGAGTTTTCCCCATAGAGATATAATTACAAACCTGTGTGTGTGTGTGTGTGTGTGTGTGTGTGTGTGTGTGTGTATGTATTTCTTTTGAATCTCATGCGGCTCGAGCAAAAAGAATCAGCACAGGACGGATGTCAGAATTAGCCAGGCCTTTTGCTATATAGGTCAACATGGTGCCGGGGCTAATTTTAAACAATGCTAGTCAAAATCCAATGTGAACTTATGTAGACTTTACTAATGAACATGGCTGGATTAACTACCCATTTATACGTGCGGATTAAGACCGAAGCATGTGAAGTAAGCATGCTTGCAAATGAGGACAGCCCCACCCAAACTGACCCCACGCCTCACCTCTTAAGGACAGTTCAACATGGGGACATACTTTCAACTGATTCCATAATTGCAGCAGTTTGAATCCATAGTCCCCAAGGCTTCACCCACCGGAAGTGACATTCAGATGGACAAAAACACAAAATTATCCCCCCTTTGTACAAACATACACGTAAACAAATATAGAACATAGATAACCGGCATCCCTATTTTGTCCTCTCGCTTGTGCACCCAAAGCCGCTCTCTGCATAAGCATACCCCATTAGTATCGGAGTGGATGATTCCCCCCTGCCTCTTCTTTCAATATACTGTACCCCAAACTTCCCAGAATGCATTGCAATGCAAAGTGGAATATGGATTTCAAGAATCCAAACCCCAAACAAGAACTGTATATGCCCTGAAACATGTAAGTGGGTATAATCCTCTGAACTGTGTGTGTGTGTGTGTGTGTGTGTGTGTGTGTTAGTGTGTGTGTGTCTGTGTGCGTATAAAGGTGCGCAATCCAACAACATGGTTTCATCACTCCGTCTGGGGAGGCCTGGTTGCACCCAGCCTGGAGTTTGACGTCACAGCGCCAGCTTTGCTCAGCGTTAGCTGCTGTGCGCCGCTTAATTACCTGAGAAAACACTTTCGGGGAGAACCTGAAACGGGTGACCTCACAGCAGACGGCCCCAAGGGCTCCCACGGGCATCCGTCACAAAGAAAACACGGACCGAGCAGGGGAATCGCCACCAGAACAGGATTAATCCACTCTGGCTGCACCATTCCTACATTTGCAGCATGTGGCTTCAAAGTCCCAGTTCAATTTGCACATCAGGTATGAAGAAGCTAGAAAGGCAGCTTCTAGATAAAAAAGAAAAACTAACCAAAACATTTAAATAGCAAAGAAAACGATGAGCCTTAAATTCCTAAGGCTTTCTGAATAAAACTGACCAAAAGTGGATCTTTCTGGATCTTAATTGCCTTCCTGTGGCCCGCTCTTTACAGAGCAGCTCCCAGTAGTCGACGGGAAGACGTGTGCCAGACTTAACTACAGCCCTCCTTTCGCCACATAGAAATTTTCTGGAGCCCAAACCGCAGATGTATGCAGTGAGAGGAAGTGCATCCATGACCGGCGTTGTTTCCCCGCGCGGGTTTCCCACGTGCCGCTGGCAGCCCGACTCGCTGTTCCCGGTTGCGGCCTGGGCCATGACAGGACTGCACCGGGGGAGGAGTTATGGACGCACAGTTAACCCATCTACCGCGGACTTTTGCCGGAGAGCGTTCAACGTGTTCGCCGGACATCCTCTGAAATCTACATGATTGGCAGAATGCACCTCACAATCAGACCAACAGCATTAACTTCTGCATAAGTGCTTTCAGCCTCTGTTACTCCTCTAATCCTCCAGGGATTATTGCATTATTTCATAAATGCAGGATGCCGTTTCTTAAATGTATAATTGCGTGGTCTCCACTACATTACATAAATAATGCAAACGTGTAATCCCCGGTCATGACATGTTTGTTCAGATGTATTCTACCTAGACCGCACTGCAAAAATTAGCAATTTTGCATCATATCTGTTTTCTTTTTGTGGGGAACATAACATGGATCCTTCATGCCCTCAGCAGCACTGTCTCCCAAGGGTGAGGAGGTTGTAGGTCACACCTGGAGTGGTGTACAAGATCTAAGCCTTGGGGAAACAAAAGCCACACTTGCAATGCTCAGCTGGTGATTTAACGTTTGCTAACGTTGCAGCAACCAGGTTCAGAAGTCATTGGATCAAAAGGGAAACCTGAAAACGTTATGGGCCTCACAGAAGTACACATTCTCTCTTACTTTATAGCAAAGATCATAAAAGCACAAATGCACTGAAACTGCTGATTTAACATGAAAATCGTGTTAGTGCTTATGCCCGGAAACATTATGGGAAAGAATTCCCAGCTAATGATTTAGGCTCTCTGGATTTTATTAGGTTAGCCAGCCTGGTATTTCCTGTTGTGCTCTCTAGGTGATATACACTGCACTTTACAGCTTGTATCAAGTAACGCACAAAAGCTTTTAAAGAGCAATAATTTATGAGTGACTTCATAAATGTAAACACCGCCCGGAAATGCTAATTGCTGTACCATAATGCATATAACGAGGCGGAGTCCCAGAGATGTACATATAAACTTTCCATTGATGCTTAATGAAATAATAAAGAGTAATGATGCTGCTAAACTCGAATGCTGAACGGGAAAGATCTTTTAGGAGTGACACAACAGGCGGCGCACCTGTGGGCGCATCGCGTCCGAGGCTATATCGCACCTGTGTGCGCATCGCGTCCGAGGCTATATCCGGCAGGTATATTCCAGGCCAACATCTTTCATTTTTTATGGCAACATACGGCCTCTTTGTAGCCCTGCGTTTGAATCGGTTCCCGAATTATTGTTCCCTGTCGAGCATCAATAGAATTCCAAAAATAACAGTTCAGCGGCACGTTTCACGAAAATAAAACAATGGACGGCATGTAGGAATGGAATCGATCCTCGAGTTCAGCGCAGTTGGATGCCATTGACGTCTTCCTGTTGATGCATTGTCCCTAAAACTAGGGCAATGACACTCTCTAATATAATGGTCGTCACCCCTGCAGGGTTACGGCTTATGACTTGGGACAAAGTCACCAGCTCTAAGCACTTACCTCTGAAGTCAGAAAACAATCCGTCCGGATTGAAGCTGTGGACTAAAGCCTAGCTAGCAGGTAATCCGTGACCAACTAGTTTCGTTCGAGCGTCCCGCAGAAGTGAACAGCACAACCCTAACACCAAGGAATCGCGGAAACAGAGCCATGACATCACGCGCGAACGACCCATTGTATGTAAAAATGGATGTGGAAGTGCTCAGTAAAATACAAGACAACACTAGGAAGGAAGAATTGTTAAGATTTGCTATCGGCGTCAAGCTACCAAAAGTTACTGACTTTCTCACCTGGCAAAGCTACAATAGTTCAAACAATACAGGTTAGATTCCAGTTTAAAAAGTCAACTGCGGGCATTAAGGAAACAGATTTTTTTTTAATTGATAAAAAATTAATACTATTAAATATTTTGTTGTCATGAAATTAGCAAGCAATGCAAACCACTTAATCTCCCTGTCTCCTTTATTAAAAATCAACAGTACACATTATTTGTAGCTCAGATGTCAACAATGAAATATTATTTGCAGTGAATCCTTAAAAGTCTTTGGAAGCATAATAAATTATGTGACTAATAAGAGCTATTGTGTCTCTACCATGGTGTATAAGTATATCTCAACAGTAACATATAGCTCAACTTAAAAGTCAAGGCAGACAGAGGCAGAAGAGGAGCCAAGTCTTTTTCTTTTAAGTAATTTTTTTTCAGAACTGTTTCAGATTTTTTTTATCATTGCTCTCTCTGTGTTGCCATTCTAGACTAGAGGACCTTAAGGAACATTTTATACTCTTCCCTTGTTGATCAGGTGACCACCTAGTCCATGTCAGGATGGACACTATGAGCTATGACAGGGTTTGTAAACCACCATTTCAACCATTTCAGTTAAAAGGACCCGGATTTCACTTAAGCACTAAGTTCTTGCTTTCTGCTGATTGGTCAGTCTCCAATAATCATGCATGTGTCACTAATGTTAATGTGAAACAGCTGGATGAGTCTTTAGGTCAAGGAAACAAACCAGTAAAAGTACAAAGAACTGAACTAATTAGCCAAACACAGGGGCCTTTCAGTTTTAAAGCAGTTTGTAAAACCTGAAGCAGCTGATAATGTCGCTCCTGACATGGATTAGTGTTCACCTTACTTGTCAAACCAAATAGCTCCAAAACTTCCTGCAAAATCATCCACTCTTCAAACAGGCTTCCCCTGCTGAAGGGAGACAGTCAAGGTTCATACTTGGGGTAAACTGTCAGCACACCGATTTTCTTAAATCTCTTATTCACACATGCACACAAATGCACACAAAACTGCATATCACAGTTAGTCTTCCCTCCCTCCAACGTGCAGATGATCTATCACTGCTCCTCCTCCTCTAAGACGTGCCACAGCAGCCCTTTCAGCCACGTCATATAATGTTTCCTGAGCAGCTGGGAAGGAGGTCAAAGGTCACCACGACTGTCATGCAGAAATCGCTCGCATCTTAAGACATCGCAGCAGCGGCACCACTTCCTGGCGGTGACTCCGCCTCTAAGCTAACGCCCACGGGGATCCATCCATCCTACTTTGCTTCTATCTGTGAGCAAAAATAAAGTGATAGAGGGTCCAAATACCATCAATGGTAGAAATGAGCTTCTCAATGAATGAAATGAGCTTCTCTGTTGGATTCTTCATTGGTTCCCATTAGGTTAAAATGGACAGTGACTAATAGGGGTTTAAATGGGCTGAGACCGTGACTTTTAGAACCTCAGTTCTGCCATCAGACATCTTTGAATGACATGTGTGCTCCTTCAGTCGGGCTCCTTATAACTCAGCCATCACTTACATCAGCACATAACAAACACATCAACACCACACACAGTAATGTTCAAAACCTTGCATTCATTTATTTTAAAGCATGGATTATTTTTTGGACTTAAATATGGAGAATAATTTAAATTATACCCATTAAGACAAACATGGTATTCCGCCCCCCCCCCGATTCTAAGCAGTTCTCTAACACCAGCTCATGGGGGGCCTGGAAACTATACTGCAAATATAGTGTGCAAGGCAGGGGTATGTGTTGGGTGGGATGCCAGACACACACACACACAGGTTTGTACTGTAATTATATCTTTGTAGGAACTCTCCATTCATTTCTATGGGGAAACTTCTAATCACAACATGACGACCTTAACCCCTACCCAGCCCTAACCTTAACCATAAGTAACTAAACAAAATGCATGTTTTTTGACATTTTTAGTTTTTTGATTGCATACACAGATCTTTCTGGGGACCTGAAAAATGGTCCCCACAATGTTAAAATAACAGGTTTTTATCACACTGTGGGAGATATTTGGTTATGTAAACCTAATTCACACACACACACATACACACACACACATATTAAGGGCAAAAGAAATGCAAGTTCACCTTTCAGTGTTTTCCAACCCAGTCCTCGGGTACCCACATTCCACGTTTTTGCTGTACCAGGACCTGCGAGGGAGCAAAAATGTGGACCAACTGGCAGGATCCAGAGCCACAGTCCTGGATGTATCATGCTGGCCACTGAACCACAAGCTGCCATCGCAGGGTTCCAGCAGCAAATATTTCCAGTTATTTTCTCTATGATTTTTATATATTTGACCCAAAAATTACATAATTGCAGATCATTCTAAAGGACATTTTCAGAGGACAATATGGAAATATTATATATCTTTTAACACTCCTGGTACTCCATTCAGCCATGCCAGCTCCTCTCATTCTAAAATAAATTCAGCTGAAAACCAGTTTACAGGACCTGCAGATCAATATGACCACAGATTTTTTGTCATGTCAAGGAAACTGTTACTTCAATATGAACGACATTTCAAATATTGCATGCATTATAATTAATAATGGTTGTTCCACTGGGGAAAAGGAATGTCTTATGCTGCATGTTTTTCATTTTTCAAATGCTCTACACCAAAGAGCATAATGGCCATGCAGACACCCACATATCTGACACCCTTCCAACTATTTGCAGTTTGCCAAGTTTCCATTTTCATTCAGGGAAAAGGATTCAGTTTTACATGCGTGGGAAAAAAAATGGCAATACTGCAGCTCAGATGATCTGCTTTGTTTAATAAACAGAATACCATTGAAATCTATATTAAAGATAACTATGGCATCACCAACTCAACTGTTTGAAAAGAAATGCAAGTGACTGAACTTAAATGGTTGATAGCAAAGAGCAACATTTCCGTCCACGCGTGAAGGCCTTTTTCTGACTTATGTCTTCAAGCAAGTACCTGGCTTGCAGTTTGAACTCTCTCCCTTACATAACCATCTGAACCGCCACATAACTTGAGGGAAAATCTAGCTATTGCATCACAAAGGCACGTTCATTTTATTTACAGGTTACATCAGTGTGCCTCTCAAATAGTCTATTTGTTTACTCTTGATTCATTTGAAAGACGTAGGTTTACATAGCAAATGTCCAGCTTGTGATATTTTTTCTTTTAAAACGTCTTCTAGTTGTAGTTGAAAATGAGTTCTGGTCCTAAAAACACTGGTCCATGCAATGTGACAGTGGGTGTGTCCTAACCTTGCAGATGTATATAGCTGGGTTTCTTGGCAGCAGCTCCCCCTGGAGGAAGACTGTGAACTACAAGCAGAAAGGTTTCCTATAGAAAGCCGCCTCAACGCAGACTTGCAAGCATCCAATTTAGAAGAAGTGGACGATCTGGATCTGCCTCAGCTGCTGAAAAAGCCCATATCTGTTTAAGATGCAGATTACCATTAGCCAGAAAAATTAATTTACCAAGATATAATTATGGTGGATATTAATTTGCCAAGAAAAGAGCCAAGACTGTTTGTCATTGGATTACAGAACTATGCTTGCTACTTAACGATGGAAGGAAACCAGGAATGGATGCTTGGAAGCAGAATTCTGGATCAGAGAAGGTCAATGGGGTAAAACCTAAGCATTCAGAACGGAAAGGTTTGGTTCCCCCTGCTGCCAGGACACCCTAAGCCTTTACTTCTCTCCAGTCCAATAATTTGTCAACTGACACGTACACAAAGTCTCTGAAGCTGTCAGTGACACGTACACAAAGTCTCTGAAGCTGTCAGTGACAACATGCACATAATATGCCAGTGTGATGTCATAGACAGAAGGCGGGATTAAATCTATGGGTATCGGTGCTGCTTCACCGGTTCCCACAGCCGCAAATCAGGGAAAAAGTGTTGTTCTATAGTGCAATATATGTACATAGCAGATATATATTACGTATATCCCTGTATATAGTATCATCTCTTTTTATATAGTTTTTTCTAGCAATATTTAACTGGAGCAGTTGCAATAAGCATTTCACTGCAGGTTGTTGTATGTATGATGATGTATGCGACAAATAAAATCTGAATTTGAAAAATAAAAAACAAAATAAAAATGGATGAAACATAATATGTGAACTGTGAAGTGAGAATATAAAGTGTGAAGCTATAAATTCAGAATTGTGTACATTTCTCCCACATCAGCTGATTGAAAACTTTGACAGAAATAAATTTTAATTGTGATTAAATACTAATGCATCTTTCAGAAGAATTGTTAAAATTCTTACATGAATCCTTCTTTACAATATGACAAAACCTCATTAGTTTTAAACTCATTCCTAATATAAAATCCCCCACGTATATATAATACCAAAATAAGGTGGAAAAATTGGGGTCTTGTACTTAGTTTCACATGTGTTTTGACTGGCACTTAAAGATGGCCCCTGGGACCCCCTGTCAGACCTTGGCAGCCTCCTTCCGATCCCCAAATGACCCTGTAGGTGGTTTAACCCATTTCAAGCCACAGACTGGAGTTCCTGCTGAGGCCTTCTGTCCCATAATTCACAAGAGGGGCTCCCCGGCCTGACAGGTGTCCCTCGGATGAAAGGGTGAAACAAAGAGCCTGAACCCCCTCGGATGATTGGCTGGCCCACTGTGACACCCTCAGCAGCCCCGAAATGCTTCTGCTTATATCATCAGTGCCAGACTGGCAGCCCGTGACTGAATAACGTATTGTGGTTGCGCCATCCTCCATTTTGGTCACATGGTACACCAGCATTTCTCTTTCCGGTGAAAATAGCTATGAGAAATAAAAGAAATGCGTTTTACTACTGTCATTCCACATTACTCTTGTCATCTTTTCCTATAGGTACATTATTATCCAATAAAAACAACCTGCACTTGAGATCCAACCATCCATCTTCCATCTGCTCATCCAATACAGGATTGCGGGGACACGTGAGATGGATAACATTGTTTCTGAAGTTCGGTGTGTTTCCATGGACTTGCTAAAAGTGAGAAAACATATTTACACCAGGAGGCTCATTTTCGTTTTTTTCCCCCTATATATCTCGACCCAGAGAGGCCATTCAGAGACGTACATGATTCATGTTGTACTGTAAAACTCCGGCCAGAGTGAATGAAATGTAAAGGGCAGTTAAAATTGAGTGGGAGAGGGTTGATCCCCTGAGGGCGTAACCACTGAATAAATGACGTGAGAACATCAGATGAGACCACAGGACTATTCATATATCACGGCGAAGGACAGAATTTGTGTTTCCCGGTGACTGCAGTGGTTGGACTGCACGTCTTGCAGTACCTCCGCTGATCATATGCGGGAGATAGATCTGTTCTCTCTGCAAAGTGTTGACCTCTGGACCCCTAAAAGCTTCCCATGCGGCGGCAAGCAAAGCTGACAAGTTCTGAAGTACAGAAGGATGTTCTCGTTGCTACACGTCTCCTCATTCTGTTATGAAATATGAATCTCATTATTGTCTGCTCATGCAGCTACACTGTGCAAGCCACAGCTTCCATATCAGGGTTATACTAGCTTGTAGAGAGTGCATCCAATGCATCCTATCTTGCATTTTTTCTCATGCCCCTTGGCACTCCTGACAATGTTACCATGACTGGCTTTGTGATGTTACCATCACAGATACTTTGTATCTGCTTTTATGTTGCTTTTCTTTTGCCGAGTGCTTTGTTTTGCCTATTCGATATCTGTAAGAATTGTTGCTGTCACCCCTCCTCCTGCAAATCCCATAATAAACAGCTGTTCTGAAAAAAAATGACAATAACATTTATTTTGGCCAGAGGAGAGGGCGTGTTTTGTAGAGAGAAGGCATGGGGCCCCGTAAACCAGGCATGCGAGTCACCGTGCGGCTTAGGAAGGGCCCCGTAAACCAGGCATGCGAGTCACCGTGCGGCTTAGGAAGGGCCCCGCAAACCAGGCATGCGAGTCACCGTGCGGCTTAGGAAGGGCCCCGTAAACCAGGCATGCGAGTCACCGTGCGGCTTAGG
>JAODJW010000135.1:18608431-18624671 GCA_026777045.1 Hyperopisus bebe | reverse complement strand
TCTATCTATCTATCTATCTATCTATCTATCTATCTATCTATCTATCTATCTATCTATCTATCTATCTATCTACCAGTCTGTTATATATTTGGAAAGGTTTCCTTTCACTCAGTACAGTAACACTTGCCCCATAATACTTCCATGCTGCTGTTTTTAATGGCCTTGTAATGTTATAGAGGTCCAGACCAATTGTAAGGAGAGTATGTTCATCACAGAGCATGTAACCACATTTTTAGCTCTACAGTCACCATGTTAACCACAGCATTGCCTTTTATCTAGAGGAGATTATTGTTTAAGCTAGTGGTTCTTATCAGCTCTTAATATTTGTCATAGCCTAAGGAACAATACCTGCAGTACATCTTTCTGAAAAATGTGGAGAACGTCACTGTCTTTTCAGTACTGCACGATTTACTGCGGTGTGGATCAATTTTTCTCAGCTGCGCAATCAGATGCAGCAGTGAAGTTCGTCACATTCATGCAGCGATGAATCAACGTGCGCCGGGTCCCTCTCAACACCCCCCCCATCCTCACCACCACCCTCTTCAGTGCTTCTGATGCCCAAATGCAAATCAGCATTGTCCTCACAACCCTGCGTTTAACTTAAGATACTACCAAAGCGTATACGGAGATGGCGGCATTAGCCATGGTTGGCAATGGGGACTTTTAATTTACAAATGAATGTTACAGGTGACCTCCTCTTCCAAATGACTTGTGTAGAGAGGGATGATGAGCCACTTACCATACCCCCAGTAAGAGTACCACGGTGTCACGGAGTACGGGTTGGGGCCTCTGTCTCGGATTCGGTACACCGGCCTGGGCGTGAACATTCTCCGGTGTGGCACGCCTATGCTGCAGCCCCGTCTTCTGTCCGCTATATTGTGGGAGTAATGAATAAATTCCCGTTTAGCATTTATTTTGCCCCAAACACATCTCACACTATGATTTATGCCCAAGAACTATCTGCTTTAAAAGCTACTTCACTGAAGTATGTTTTAACCTCTTATACCAACGTTTTAACAACTTTAATCTCACAGGGCACAAGGCAGGGGTATCTCCTGGGCAGGATGCCAGTCTCCTGTGGGGTGGGCGTTTGTACATTATGGCCAATTTAGACGCACGCCATGTACAACACAGTTACGGTTAACCCTCCACCTACCTTCCACAAAAGCTCACATCATATGCAATATTATTATTATTATCATCATTATTATTAGCATTATTATTATTATTATTAGCATTATTGATTCAGGATCACGGTGAATCAGACCCTAAGGTAGCTGTAAACTGTTATCAGATTGACAGCCTTCCTGACTATGATTTTTTAACCCATTTATCCATTTTCCTTAGGTAGTTTGCTGCCACTTGTCATGTTCACATGTGGCCCTAAGCTGATTTGCCAATGATTCCCCGCGCTTTCGCTGTATCGTGATGATTCCCCGCGCTTTCGCTGTATCGCGATGATTCCCCGCGCTTTCGCTGTATCGCGATGATTCCCCACGCTTTTGCTGTATCGCAATGATTCCCCGCACTTTTGCTGTATCGCAATGATTCCCCGCGCTTTCGCTGTATCGCAATGATTCCATCGTGCTTCTCCAGCGACTCACAGTCTGCTGCTACCCTCTTCATTTTGCCATTTTTTCCCCACCTGCACAAGCATCCTGGCATTTTACTTCAGCTTGTAAAACTCCGAACTCACAGGAGACCCACTGCTCTTCTTGTCATGAGTCAGCAGGACATTCAATATTATGGCTCTGGCCTTGTGACTCAAACATACAGACGCCAAGCCAAGCAAGCACAGGGTGATGAGTCAAGCTTAGATTTTAGTAATCTTTCCTTAAATACATTTATTAAAAGCATATTTTGTCATTCAACATTTGGAACCATCGCTGCAATTGCATTGCAGCAACATAACCAATGCATTTATTTTTCTATTGTATAAATTACTTTAGAAGTTAGCTCGTTATTAAATTACATATCTTTGGCTACATTACTAAGCTTGCCCATAACTGTAGAAACATAACTGTAAATACTTAATGAAACATAATTATTAAAATAAGAATATTTTTATATTTTAAACAAAATTAATCAAAGTTAATGATACAGTATTGCAAAAAGTCCCAGTACCGGTCATGTGTATCTACCTCACATCTTCACATGTCATTCGACGTTATTATAATCGGTAGATTTTCCAGAAAGACTCCAGCTACCTGCCATCTCACCCTAGATCAGACGCAGGGACAGTGCCACTCACCAGCTCTGATTTTCATGATTTTCGTTAGCAGGTGACCGGTTAGCTATGCCGTCTGTGACTAATAGCACTGCAAGTATTGCTGTCTTCCCCGGTTTTCACACAGACTCGCACGAGTCCCCAGTTCTCGAAGCACGACACTGGTAATCACAGGAAGTGGTTAGCAAGTGGACTACGGCTGATGTTTTCTGAAAAATGACACAGTATTATGACTCGAGTTACAGTTCTTCTTAACAAAAACACTTTCAGATGCACAGTTTAAATATAGAGCCATGGAAAAAATTAAGAGACCACTCTATATTTATAAACTAATCTGCATTTTGAAATCCTAGTTTAATGATTGTTTCTGCTAGCAGGCTGCTTCCAGGCTCAAAATTTCTAAGACAGCAGTACAAGAATAAGGTGAAGCAGGAGACACTGGGAACAACCAGAAACCAGGCAAGTAAAGGGCAGAAGCGACTTTCTAATGCCAGAGATGACCGCTAACTTATCTGACAGCTACTCATTAATCGTAGGAGGACATCAAGTGACCTTCAAATGGAATGGGAAATATTACGGACAGTTAGCATCTGGCTCCTAGAAGCAGGACTCAAGTCCCATAAAGCCAGGAAGAAGCCCTTCATTGATGAGAAACATGGAAGAAGTAAGCTGCAGTTTGCTAAACTCAGGTGATAATTTTACATACCATACACCTGACATGAAATTTTTAAAACATCCTATTATTCTTCCACTTCTTTTACCTGTTTTTCTCCATATATCTTTCCACTAACTTTCGCACATCTCCAGTCTTAGACATGATATTCACCAAACATAAGCATGAGCTTCATTTTTTTAACAAAGAGGAAAAAATAATTAAAACCATGTTTTGCCTTTACCTTTATGAAGAAAAGCCTTCGATTATTTGAACGGTGAACAGGGTTGAAATGTATTTTGCCCTCTGCACTGCAAGACTTCCTATTCTCATTCAAAGATGTTTAGATCGGATGATTGGACAGTCCATGAAAATGCAGTTGACATTCTGGTATCTTTGAAAACATTTGAGTCGCTCTAACATTGTGTATAGGGGCGTTGTCTTCTTAGATAGGGGCACAGCATGAGGAAACACAAGGTGCACCTACTCTTGTAAGATGGCCTCATTGTTTCTTGGCCATTACAGAATCATGGAGAGCTAGTATGAAATCTAATGACTGTCACCACAATACATTGACCCATCCTCATATCTGACAAACGGTCAGGTTTTAAGTCCTTCTACCCGATTATGCATCTGTGCTTCTTTGGCCTTGGATTGATGTGGTTTCCAAACAGCAAACACTACCTACCATAAACTCCAGCTTCATAATGCACAATGTAGAAACTAGCCGGTTTGTCACATGCTGCTGTGATTTTTGAGACAAAAAAATCTAATTCTATTTTCACATTTTTGTGACCAGTGCATCTTGCAATTTCCCCTACAGGATTAAAGAAGAAGATCTATCTATCGATGCTAATCGAGGGTCACTTCATACACCAAAAATGGCATTTTCTAATATCCATTTTCCATAATTATTTCAGCCCCACAGGGCCACAGTAGGAATGCAGGCTATCCCAGGGGGCTGAGGACCCACCGTGAACAGACCAATTACAAGGTATGCATGGATACGCACGCACACACATGCATATAGCAATTTCGAGACACCAACCCACAGAACTTTAGACCATAGGAGGAAACCCGTGAGAGTAAAAGGTGCAGAATATCTCCAGACACACGGCACTAGGGCAGACATCAAAAGCAGAACTGTGAACAATGAACCACCCTGCTTTATGTACTAAAAAGATTAGAGGACCCCAGGATAAAACAGCACAAAAATTCAACAACACAGCACAATCCATTTAAATCGTGCTGCACTGATTCTGCAGTTCTGATTCTGGCATGAGTGATTTCAAAACAGCAAAACAGTTACTAGACTTGTACATATAAGCCTGGATAATTTCAGTTCTTATGTTCTCCTTCACGTTCAGATTTGTAGAACAAAAACCATGAGTTGGTGAAAAAGATTCCAGAAGAATTTCAATTCCCTCGCATTTTGAATAAAAACAAGCACTTCTCTCAATTGTGTGAATGTATAAATCAGCCTTCTTTAAGTGAAGTCTGTGATGATAATAGGCTTTGCCTTTGACAGACCCTTCACTTAAGCCATGTTTCTAACACATTATAATTAGTATCTATAACTAAGACTCTATAAACATTAAGAAAAGCTGAATAATTGATTCCTTACAGACCTCAGGCACATTGTTAAAATGAAATCTGTTTCAAAAAAACAACCAAGACGGCACACGAAACTACTCTGTGCCTGTTAAGCAACACAAGCTAAGTTTGTTCATACATTGCGCCGTGGCAGTGTTGCTAAAATTAATATTATTTACTAGCCTGTCAGCATATTTTGGTCGACAGTCACCTAAAGGGAATGTGGACATCTGTTAGACTTGGACTGCCAAGAACAACTCTAATATTTTTTTTAAAAGCATGCAAAATTCTCTGGCAGATTTTGCAAAGGAATAAGCAAGGCACCTTCATAAAGACTCTAAAAAAGAAAGCAGTTTTTGGTTATATAGAGTTTATAGGATAGGACATTTTTCTTTTCATTGCTTCAGATTTCGAATATTGTCGCGTTGCAAGGTCAATTTGATCACTCTTTGTGAGTGATAGTTTATTTCAATAGGGATGATGTCATTGAGAATGATGTCATAGTTCAACATACCATTTCTTCCACTCCCAAAAAAATAAACTTAAAATCCATCCATCAAGTCACTATATATTCCGTCTAGATTTCTATTCCCTGACCAGCCACCTAAACAATTCCCTACATATATATATTCCTTTATGTGTGTAGGTAATTAACTCATATTGCATATTTGATTGGGCATACCATCACTTGCAGGTGTGAGCCATAAGACACCTGACTGTCACCAAAAAACTATGAATTACTTTTCTGCGTACTTTCCTGTGAAGAGGATGCGCACCTGAATATGCAGATGTCATGGCGTCACACACGCCTTCTGATGGGCCGCGGTTTCCGCGGCTCTGTGATCCTGTGACCGTCACTGGTGCCGTGCAAAGGTCTTCAACACCACACACCTGCATAGCCAGAAGCACATAGTCATACTGACCAGATTGTTACAGGCTGACAACACCGACTTTACACCGACTTTACACTACCGGACAGTGAGATATACTCTTATGCCCCGAATGAGACGCTGTATAATCTATCTGAATTCAGGCCCTAGATGTAACTGACCGTCTCTGAAGGTTCCCTCAGCGGAATGGTTACAGTCACGCAACGACAAATTTTACATGTGTTATAGTCGAAGGCCAGCTCTGCTCTTCACTTCACAATGGAGATGCAGCTTAAATGCAACTATACAACTATACAAGGTTACAGAAAACAAAAGAGCAACCCTTGGCAAGTGAGAATTGATGCTGGCATTATTATCCAGAGGATTATTCAATGCTTTTAACCAAATCCACAACATTATTCATTCATACAGCTATATGTTAAAGGGTAAAACTGAAGTAGGCCCTACCTTTTTTAGCTATTTTAGCCTCCAGGGACATAAACTGGCAACCCTGACAATAAATATATGCCCTTAACTATCACTCTTACCCACTGACCTGTCAAAGGAGACAGTGAAAGTAATTGCTAAAAATGCTTGAAAGTGTGAATTTGTCTTTAAAAGATCAGTTCTAAAAAACAAATGATCCACATTAAACTATGAAAATCATAGCAAACACAAAAACGAACTAAGAGTGCATTGAAATTGGGCCACATCTAATTTTACTGTGGTGTGGGAGTTAAGGATTAAACTTGAACCTGATTTCAGAATTATATCAGAATTGATCATCGTATCCCTAAATGCATCTTTAAGCGAGGATCATCCGAGGGAGGTATTCCTGAAAGCGGGTTCGCGTTTAAACCTCAGCTCCCACACCGCAATGAAGTTTACTTTATATTTATTTTTCCAGTTGTAATACCTTTCAGCAAAATCATGCTACGACACTTGGTTTTTCCAGATGTCTTTACGGCAATTTTAATTCATATTCCTGTCTTTACAGTTCCACTTCACGGTCGAAAGTTATCTCGATTATAGTAACTGGTGATGAATGGGCACAGTGCAATTAATAATTAATACGTACAAAAACACATAATGTGAAAGTTAAATGGTGCACATTTCCCCCATAGCACAATGCTCAACACACATTTTACTGGACATATCTATGTCATTTCGTTTCATACTTACTAGTCCATTAACTCTGCCCCTTGAATTTTGAATGGACACAGTGCAGTTATTAATAGTAACGCAAAAGTACTACAAGATCTCTCCTCCCATTTCCCTTTAGTAGGGATCTATATGCCATTAATCGCCAGTGTGTGCGATTAAAAAATACTTGTATAGCGACCCAATTTACAACACAATGCCCTCTCTTAATTGTCATTTTGAAATCGGTGAAACTCAGCTTGTACTTGCTTGCAAGTAGTATTTTTGTTAGAAATTCAATTAAATTTTTTTTTATATAGCGCCTTTCACAATAGAGTTGTCCCAAAGCGCTTTACAGGGTTGTGTTGTGACATATGAAACAGAAGTAGAGGGAGATACAGAACGGGGAAAAAAAAAAAAGAAAGAAATTGAATAAAGAAAGCCAGAAGACATGGGAGGAGAGGAACCAAAAACTCCCAAGTAGGGAGAAAAAAAATTTCTGGGGGTCCAAGGTCAACTGGCTGTCCAACCCCCCCTGGGCAGACTAACATTACCGAAAACAGAAAAGAGTGGACATGCTTGCTAAAAGGGGGGTATATGCTAGGATTAAGAATGAAGGCAAAGTCCATCAATGAGTCCATTCTCCATGTTGGCCTATGAAGGGTGGCCAGGGTCTGTTCTCCACGTTGGGCTGTGTTGGGCGGCACTGAAGGCTGCACCCACCATGATACAGATCATATGGCCCATTTGCGATGTCACCCCTCCGTGGGACTGAACCAGGACTCCAGCTCAGATGGTGTCCAGCCCAGACACCACCTGGACATGTGGGAAGGCAGAGAGCATGGTTGGTCAGAACATGCATTGACACATAAATGGACAAGCATAGTAGATAAAAATGACATGTACAGCAGCACCAGCAGCCATAGTTATGGTGTGGTAGGTTCCGGATAAGCTAAACTGAAGTAATGGGTCTTCAGTTGAGATTTTAAGACCGAGACCGTATCGACATCCCGAACATAGACTGGTAAACCATTCCACAATACAGGGGCCCTGTAACAGAATGCTTTACCACCTACTCTCACTTTATTTATATGTGGAACGACAAGGAAACCTGCATTCTGTGACCCGAATGGATGACACGGCTTGTAATCTTGAAGTAATTCTGTCAGGTATGGAGGAGCTAGACCGTTAAGTGCCTTATATGTAAGTAGGAGAACTTTGACGTCGGCTCTAAACCTAACAGGAAGCCCATGCAGGGAACTAAGAACAGGGGTTATGTGTTCAAACTTCCTGCTCCTGGTGACAATTCGAGCTGCTGCATTTTGAATACACTGCAGTGTATACTTTTTAGTGTGCAGTGTGTGTTCCCAGATAAGTATCACAAGGTTGAGTTTTTAGGTAGGCCTACATTAAAATTATGTCATTTGTTGCTCTGATTTGAGGATTTTTAAAACTATTTTCACAACATAGGTAGTCAAAATGGCACTTAAACTGTATTACATTTAACTCAAAATAAACAATCAACTTGAATGATAAGATCTTTTACGCAGTTTTTGGTTAGTTTTAAATGCTAATCTGATTAAGTACCCTAGAGGCTAAATCAACAGTTCAAACAATGTTTCAGTTGATATGACGATGAGTTTGTGTGAGTGACTCATATGCTACCGTTTGTCTTGAGACACAAATACTTAGCAGTGACTCAGCTAGTGCTGAAGTACAAATCATGAACAAATATAGACGCTACTTAAGATGAAAGATGTGTCATGATTCATTAATAATGACATCAGTATTTCACAATCAGTATTTGTGTTATTCATGACTTGTTTCTTCAGTAGTTCCTTTGTGGGTTACAAAGGTTTAGAGAATGAACAGATATAGTAACAAGTATAGTACTTGCTTGAGATAAAAGTTGTGTGACAATTCATTAATGATGAACAAACATGAGATAACTAACTAACACTTAACTAACATATTAACACTTAATAAGTAATTGCATAATGCTGCATTATTTGTGTCCCCTCAAAAGTGTTACTCTCCTTTGCTTTAGATAATCGCCACAGTTGCAGTATAGTAAGCCAAGTATGTTAGGCACAGACACCCCTCTTCACACGTAGAGGTGAGTGTACTGCTATAATACTCTAATACAGCCAACTTACTACTGGACTTACACTGCCAAGCACTAATCCATTTCAGACCACTGGCACAATCCCAGAGAGGACCATCTTTATGATCCATGAAGTCAAAGCTGCGTTGGATACGATTCTTTATAAATCAATTAAATTATGGAAACGTAGTAAACACATGAGTTTTACCTCAGTACGAAGAACTATAATACTTAATTTAACATTGGACTATTGTAAATCCAATTTGAAATGCATTGATATTTCCTGATATACAGTAATGCTGTATAAATGCATGCTTGAACTGAACTATCTAATAATCTGCAATGAAGGTATTTATAGTGCATTATAGGCAAAAGCTTCATAGAGTATTCATACTGTGTAATAATTATTGCTATAAATGTGTTGTGCCTTTTTATAAATAGTTATAGCTGTATTTATAATACTTTATGAATGCATTTAAGTGCATTATGAAGGTATCTATAATGCATTATAACTATAATGACTGCTTTAGTAAAGTGTTACCAAATTTTCTTTATTGTTGATCTGCTTACCCACCACCTTAGTGTTATCTACTTACACAGTCTGAGCAAATAAGATTTTTAATGATGACACTGCAAAACTACCAGTTTGTGGGCTGGTCTATTTCAGCTTTGGGAGGAGTGCTTTTCTTAAGGACTGTTCAGTGCAGAAGGAGTGGAGGTTTATTGCACAAAAGGCACGTCCAACTTAGCGAACAGCAGTGTGGATCCTGAAAAGACGAAACCTTACAGCTTCCTGCATTAGCAGGAGGTAACATAAAGACACATACTGTGAACATATTCCTTGCAAGTATTCTTACTTGTGTGTCTAATATGAAAATATAAGGTTAGAAAATGACTAAAAATATCAGTCAGTGTAGACTAAATAGATATTCTATTAGCAAAGAAGAAGGAAATCTACTGATCTGTCAGCATAGATGTTGCCAGATCGGCTTGTATTTTTCTTGGAGTGCACATCTCCCGCAGGGACTCTGTGGTTGGCTTAACAGACCAATAGCACCTAAAATAATAAGTGATTGTATTTCTCATGCTAATAATGACTTTAGCCAGTAAGCAGCAGGGTGGGACAGATCTTTCACTCTTAGACGTTCAGTGATGATTGAAGATCCTTAACTGACTTAACCCACCGCTGATATTAAATATTACACCAAGGGGTGCTGCTGGAAATTTTGGGTCCCATGAAAGTATATCATATTGGGCCCTCAACCCAGACTAAAACAATTATATTTTTAGGGTCCCTGTCACTCAGGGGCCTTTGGAATCGTCCTTCCCCCCGAATATAACTCCTTATTACACCAAATAATTGATTTATTTGCTTGTTTGCTGGAACTCAGATAAAATACAATTATCAACTTACTTAGACTCTTTTTTTTCTTTTTTTTTTACTGACACCACTCAAGTTCAGAAAATTGCTCAAGGTTACTACTGATCTGTAGCACACCATGATAATAATACCTAAAAACGAAATAATTTTACAGTACTTAAAGCTGTAGTTGGTTATTAACATTAATATAATGGATTAAACATATCTTAAAACAGAAAGATTGTTCTGACAAAAGCAAAAATATATAGATTACAAGTATATATTGCAGATGCAGCAAATATTGAAATGCTGCAGGTAAAAGTTCCAAGATGTTTTCTTTTTAGCTTAAGTTTTCTTTTTAGCTTAAGTTTTCTTTTTAGCTTAAGTTTTCTTTTTTCCCAACCTGTATGTAGTTAGTTCACTCATTTTTCTTATTAAACATACACCGACTTCTGCTATCAGCAAAATCTTTACCACTGGTGACAATGACTGATGTGTCATGCAGATAATGGTGGATAGATGATTGGTGTTTGATGTCATCTGCCTGAATGAAGGTTTCAGTTGAAATTAAAGCAATATAACACCCCACTACATTGCAGAACCGCGAACACCCACCAGTTTGTGACAGAAAGGGGGGGTCACCCATATTGTATTCCACTTGATTAGTTGTTGAAAGTGGCTTTTCTCCTTTGGCAACCTCCTGTATACCTCAACATGCAAACCTATGAATCAAACGCACGATAATGAACTCTTACATCTGGACTCTGAATAGTTATGAATGCTGAGTACTGTTAGCATACTTTTTTTCAAAACATTTATTTATAGGTGCTGGACAATTTGTGTGTGCATTTTCTTTTTAATGTAATGTTAATGCATTTTATACATTCTTTTGTATGCCATTTTAAAATAATGAAAACTTTTGCCCCCACCCCCAGGAAAGATGTCTTTTGACAGCAAGCTTATGAACTGCCATTGACTCGTGTATTTTTCCTGCTTTTGCGACAGGTCAGCAGATCCTGCCTCTGTGACATCTCTACATTCTATAAATTGTGGCAATTCTGGTGATTTTTACTGGATTTTGCATATTTCCCTACTGTTATGTCCCTGTTAGAAGTTGATGTTGTATCTAGCGCCTAAATACCAAGCTGAAGGTCGAATTGCCTGAAAGTTTTCTTTATATAGCAACACTCCATAGGTGCTGTTTATTGTACCATAATAACCCCCTTCTCTTTTATCAATCCTGTTTTTTTTTCAAACTTTTTCAACTTGGCCATCATCATATACATCTTCTTATTAAGTAGATCTGAAATAAAATGGCAGATTTATAACCAGGCGATTACCTACGGTACGTGACTTTTTCCGAATGCTCTCTGACATCCTTGACCCTCTCCCCTCACTCAGCCTTGTCTGCTGGGCTTTTGAAGCCCCTTGGAGGAGCGTCGCACTGCAGCAGGTGTATGGACACTGACAGGCCTGTTCATCCCAGCTCTCCTCCATGTCTGGAACGAATGTGCTCCCTTGGCTCTGCAGCAACAGAATGCAGAGGAGGGGGGTTGGGAAGAGGTCAGTTGCATGGTCATGGATAAAGAAAAGGAGCGTTTCTGTGTCTGTCATAGGGTGGAAATCCTCCCAGATGCTTTTTGGGGCAACATTGTGACATTGATTTACTAAGTGAATTGGTATGATTTATGGGTGCTTAACGGTGATTTATTTCAAGTGTAGTGACTACATACAATATTTTTCTTTATGATTAAGGGGGTGACAAATTAGACTGAAGTCATTAAGAAGAAAAGATAAGGCAGAAAGCTCATTGTGTTTTTCATCAGGAAACTGGATTTCAATGAGCTTTCGGATGTAAATTCAGTTTTAATAGTATATGTGTATAAGTACACTCAGCTGGAATTGTCTTTAGGTATAACAGTCCGCTCCTACAAACAGAGAATCATGTGGGTGTAACTCAGTACAAGAGGATGCAGAAAAGGTCCAGAGGTTACTAAAATTAGCTACATCAAAAGCGTCAGTTTTGCAAACCCTACAGATTATTTACAAGGTAATAAGACTGTTACATGTAAATTCTCCATCTGTTAGTGAGTTCTGAGGCAGTTAAAATAAAACTTAAGCAAGAGAGAGACAGAGGTCAAAAGACTATGTGGTTTCCTCCTACAGTAACTAACTGCATCTGATTAACTGAGACGTTATAAACGACCTGCTCTCTCACAACACTACACCTGATGCTCTTAAAGGCATAAAAGTCTAAACTTTTTCAGTTTATTACTGTAAATATTCCATATAAATAACTAAATATACCACTATAATGGTGGTTTATCCTCCCCCTCATCCACATTGCTTCCTGGGACAAGATTCAGGAACCCTGTGACCCAAGACCGGATAATCCGTTATGGAAGATGGATGAAGGGATGGATGAGAGAGGTAGAGGTGAGGAGCACGTGCTGACAGCACCAACCACATGACGAACCACCTCAGGGATGAGAACCTGAGTGCAGCTGTGTGGCAGGTGATTCCTCAGCACCACACCAGTCCGAATGGACCAGTGTGAGTTTTTTTCTGGTGGCTGGAGTGCCAATCCTACCACCAACCCCCAAATTTCCATGTAAGTTGGAGGACCTGCTTGCAGGGCTGGATGTAGATTAACGTCATACCCAGGAGGAAGGGACGAATAGATGGTAATTAAACATACTAAATGTAAAACATTCACTACTGTTTATTATTATTTATTGCTCTTGTATTGGTACATTTGTGATGTATTTAATACGAGTCTGACTGAAGACTATGTCATCTCAGAGCGGTGTGAAGACATGACTGCAGAGTTCCATGTTTACTATATGCATAGAATGCCACGTAGCCTTTCATAAACCACATGCAATAACCACAGCATCGCTCTTCCATTTCTTCCAGTATCCTCCAGTATCTGCTTTATTCACCTTCTGCTCTCCCCTTCACCAGGTCACCAGATTATCCGCCCCCTAAATGCAGGCAGTTTGGTAGCTCAGGCTCCCCAGTCCGCGGGCCACGCGGGGGATGCACACTGAGCGATAATCGTGTTCCCAGAGCACACAGGCAAGAACAAGGTCATTTTGACTAGAGCCCTGGTACCATCACACCAGAGCTGCTGGGCGTCTCGCTAAGGCCCCAATCCGACATGTCCTGCAGCGTTACGGACTACACCATTACTGTAATGTCTAACATTTGGAAAAATGGCATGTTTTGTTCGTCCACATCAAAAAATCCCATTTAATGTTATGTGGTATTTAAACCTTTTTTAAGTTTCCATTTTTCTCTGAATGACATTTCCCTTTGACTTAATTTCTACTTCATTCAAAATATCACAAAGACTATTATAATTAAGTACCTCATATTGCCAGCTTGTTATCAGTGCTCATTGCTCACTATAGACTGCCTACGTCTCCACACTGGAGGGCCTGGTTACGCACTGGATAAGCAGACGTGCCCTGCGTGGGTTTTTGCAGTGTGCCTACGCTCTGCATCTGAACATCTTCCACCGTATTTTTGTGTTCCTCTCACCTGGACAGTCTTTCCAAGTGTCGTAGTCTAAGTGCCATTCAAATGCTTGTGTTTTGAATCATATATTCTGTTGAGTTGCAGGGAATCATTACTGGCCCTTTTTAAGGAACAGCTGGAATCTGAAGTGAATATGTCATGCAGTATTTCTCACAGAACCAACCTTGGCATCTCGCTCTAGAGCTTCCTGACTGCGATAACAAGCTTTACGACCCAAGGCTTGGCCGTTTTGTAAAGGGTTACAGCCCCACCTAGTGGTTACAGTTAGACTACATCCTGGCTCGTATTAAAGGGTTAATAGACTGAGTACATTATGGCTTGGAAGACTATGAGTTATTTACTCTAGTGACATCTTTAATGACTGGTCTAGCCACAGGTTCCAAATTCTAATAAATACTTTAAGAATATAATACTTTGCTGTCATTGTGGCTAGTACGACAACATTGAGACCTTGAGTGCTCACTTACCTGCATTTCCCCCATACTCGCCCCAGCAACAAATCCCCCAGGCCCATTGCATGAAGCATTTAAACAGCGTGTGCAAAGCATTTAAAGTCAGCCCACGGCTGGCCCCCGCCCAGCAAAGTCCCCCTCCCGCCCGGCACTTGGTAGTTCTCTTCAAAGTCTGCCGTCGACCAGAAACCCCTGAAACGGCACGTCTTTTCCCACTGTTTAGATTACATCACTGATCATCAATGTGACTGTTTGAGGAGGGTGAGTCTTTCATCTGCAGAGAGAGCAAAGACCCGTGAGATTAGCACCGATTATATGGAGATTTGTCATTGTCATAAATCCACAGCTGTCCAGCTCTTCACATTTTTATATGTCACTTCAAAGAGTCCGTCACCATCTCTTTATTGCCTCTGTTCAACTGACAATCGTCTTCGTTTAGGAATCCCCGTCTTTGTTTCCTGTTTTTGTTTGTCTTATTAAACAACAAATTTTATTGTTAACTCAGAACTGGTCTTTCTAACACTGTAGTCAAGACTGATTCTCATGAAGGCCTGGAGGCAGATGAAGTGCTTGGCATTAAACCACGATAAATCAATTTCTTTTCACCCATGGGAGAGGAACGAGCGTTTGAAAACAAATGCCAGGTATGTTCTGAAGCAGCTCATCCGCGCAACATAAGGCGCAGCCATAAAACATGCAGGTGTATATTGTGAGAAGTGAATCAGATGTTTGCATCTGTGTTCCAGCAACCAAGAAATTCACAGATCCAGTAGTATATATACAGCCGATACATAAACAATCGTACAGAGGGGATCGATTACACTGAAAAAGGCTGGTAAATATATGTGGAAGGTGATATGTGGACGTCCACACATATAACAGGAGTTTGTTTTGCAAACCTTACCTATCTGACCTTTTTTGACACAATGATGATGATCTGTGCCCTGTGCCCTTTCATAATTCTTTTATAATTAAGCTATTTTTGGCAAATCTGGCGTATTTTCCAGGTTTATGTATTTGTCAGCCCCCATTATGTGCATTGGTCACAAACGCAGGTCAGCAGACCTTCCAGACAACAACCACACAGAGCATTTACATTTTTATGGAGGGGCCCATGAAGAGACGGTCAGTCTCCAAGCATGCAGAGATGGTACAGGCCATCTTCTGTATTAATCAGTGTCGGATTGTTGTTGGTGCCGACTTTATTTTGATGTGCTGTTCATATGAATTTAGCAAACTTGACCTCTTGGGAACGCTAATGTAAGCCTTCAACACCCATGTGTAGCTAAACAGTGATTGGACCATCAGCTGGTCTTGTGTTAATACTTCATTGGCTGAATTGGCTGATGGTGAGCTTGAACAATATTAACCCTGAGTGAAATTTTAATTATAATATTATTTTGTACATTTGCATGCAAGCATAATATTATCAGAAAGTGAACATAAGGTCTAGTAAACTGAAGATATTTCCTTTCCCTCAATCCAGTTGGTTTGTCTGCTAAATGTTAGGAAAACAGGTTAAAGTACCGGTTATGTGACCTTTAACGCTGACTGATTGCTGAGCTGTGTACTCAAAGTCTCTATATCAACCCATCTACCTACTCTCACGTGTACCTACTCCCCACCTACTCTCACGTGTACCTACTCCCCACCTACTCTCACGTGTTTTGAACTCATGCTTTGTGAAGTTCATAAGAATATTACAATTAACTTCTTATAGTTTTTTTTCTTTTACAGCTGAATGTTTTAAAAACCAGGAGATACACTGTATTATCCAGTATAACTGTATTCTTGAAGTCAAAATAATCATTCCCAACAGGCAACTTTGCTTAATCCTTTTACATAAGTTCCACAGTATTATACATTACATTGAAAATGCTGGAAATCATTTGTTCAGTGAGACACCGTGTTGAAATGCCTCTGTGTTTAGCTCAATGCTGGTTAAATACAGCAGAGCAGTAAAAAACATTATTTATATCCAGATATTTATATTCATTGTTATTTATCTCAGCCGTGTTTCACCTTCGGTGGGTGAAACGGTTCATTCCTGAGCAGATAAATGTACAGAT
The DNA here is from genome assembly GCA_026777045.1 of Hyperopisus bebe. NCBI lineage: Eukaryota > Metazoa > Chordata > Actinopteri > Osteoglossiformes > Mormyridae > Hyperopisus > Hyperopisus bebe. Next base: position 18,608,665 of record JAODJW010000135.1, on the reverse strand, counting down.
TCTTATCAGAATGTCCAGACGGCAGGCGAAAGGCTCGCTGAGTGATAGTCTTCCAAATCGCTTTTCCATCGCTTGCAGATGTTTCATAAAAACGCCCGACTACCGAAGAAGGCGCTCGTCACAAGAGCCTCATGAATCGTCACTCCGGGGCCTACTGGGAATCGGCGGGGCCACCTGCAGGGCCGGAGAGAGGCACTCCATAACTCTGGGTGGTGGGGGTGGAGTGGGGTTGGG
>JAODJW010000135.1:18587891-18603625 GCA_026777045.1 Hyperopisus bebe | reverse complement strand
CATTGTACTCAACTGGTTGGTTAAAACAAAATCCTGGTTTGGATTTTTACTTTCTGGACCTGAAATGTCCACCTCTGCTCATTACTGAAAGACCTGCTTAATGATTACATGTAATGGCCACAGAGTTCCATGGTTCACAAGGTCCATAGAAACAGAAAATGGAGAAAATACTTAGGTTTTCCCTTGTATTAAAGAAAAATAAATAAGACTTGATCACATAACATGTGACACTCACCTTCAAAAACACTTGGGGAGCTGTTCTCAGCCCTCGACTCGGCCCATCTATGCCCCCACCCAGCATGGTACGGAGACGCGCCCCCGACATAAACTGGTGCCTGGTTCCCATAAAGATAGTTCCAGTCTTTTCTTTTAATGCGACTTCCCACGTTACCCCATCAGTGAATGTATGTATCTGTTCCCTACGGTTGTTAAATGGAGAGGATCTTCTACGCGTGCTACTTCTCCAGGTTCACCCACTGCAGCAATGATGCGGTGTTTAGATGCGAACCGGGAAACAGCCGAGGCTATTTAAAGATGATGGAAGGACCTTGTTATGCAGCCCAGCCAGGCCCAGCCACCCTTGGAGACAATGGGCCGGTCAAACTTATTAAATCTCCTCTGCAGATCGAACCACTGGCAGCATCACTCTCTATTTACCACCGGCAAGTTGGCAAATCCCTGTGCCCCCCCCAAACAATTCACAGCTGGAGCCAGGCCTGAGTCAAGCTTCTTTTTATATACATCATCATGCCATATTCTTCCACTGACTGATCTTATTTTGCCCCCTTGTACTGACAGGGAAAGTGGTAGAAAGGGGAGTCATTGGGGAACAGCTACTTAACACACTGATATTTACCCTGAGCCCCAGGACAGGTTGACTTTTCTGCCCTCTGCTGGCCATGCAAAGACACATCTAGCACCAGCTCACTCTCATTAGCACCCCTGTACCGTCTTCCAGCAGTCTTCCTTTGATTGTGATACTTGTGTGGCATGTTAATCGTCCCATTTAACGAACTGAACAGACCTGCTAGAAAAATGAGAAGCCACCTTTTCTGACCTCAAAACGGGTCGTCCCCAGAATAATGACAATGCGCAATTAACAAATGGGCTAAAGGTAATTTTTTAATGGGCTGGATATGCAGGGTAAGAAAAGTCAAGGCCGAACAGACCGAATGATGCGTTTCACTTCACAGCCATTAGGGGGCAGCTGAAACATGAGATAATTCTTCAAGAAGCAATTCTGCACTATGCTTAGTAAAAACAGGAACTGGGAAGTGTACAGGAATGAGAAATTTAAAATCATCTGATTACTTTCGCATATCCTTATGCTTTCACAATTATCTGAATCATCTTAAAATAGCTGACCTGCTTACTCTTAAAAACAGCAAACATGCTTTATTTGCCATTTGCACAACTACAGGTGCATTGGAACGCTTCTCTTTGCTGACCGCCATCTTCCTCTCCTTAGCTGGTGGGGGGGGCACAGCACAGAGTCAGCTAACATGCATTACCCCTGGAGCTGGGGGGTTAAGGCCCACGGACATGTGACTGTTTCACCAAGGCCAGAGCCTGAACTGCCAATCTTTTGATCATAGGCACAGAGCCACCCCCTATTCCCACTGTCAGTCGGGCTCCCCACTTGCTAATGTAAACAGCCTGCTCCCGTAAGTCATGGAACTGTAACTGCATACAGCACGCAGTCAGGGCCTAAGGTGATTTTAAGCATGGTGTGATTGTTGGTACCAGACACAGTGGTTCCAGCGTCTCAGAAACAACCATCATCCTGGGATTTTCATGTCCGGTGTCTAGACCTTAGAAATAACAGTGCAATCGACAATAAACGTCAGGTCAGAGGCAGTTATGTAGCAAAACAACATCTTGTTACTGGCAGAAGTAGAATAGAACAGTACAATAGTCAGATGTGTTAAACCAACAGGAAACCAGAGCTGCAGAAATAACAGTGGTGTGCAGGCAGGCTTCTCTGAACAACTAACAGATTTACTTTAAGATCAATTCTGGAAGGAAAAGCAAGTCCTATCCAGTACAAGCGAGGTCTACATAAGTGTCCACTGAGTGCAAGTCCCCAATTGCGTGATTTTACACAACAAAGGTGACTGACAGCTGCAAGAAAACCAGCGTTAAGCTATCACAATATTAACGATATTCAGATTGGTGACAATGTGAATGTTCATAAGCATGATACAATATGTTGTATGTATATTTATATATAAATATCACATATACAATATTTTATATCGCCCGGCCGTAACAATATGATTATATTTACAGAATATCTGTATGGTGAAAGTGACTCATCTAAAAGGAAGAAGCGTATGATTTTCTGCTGTACTTGATCTCAGGAATATCCCTCTGCAGAAATCTGACACATCACATCATTCCTGTAATACAGGCAAGTGTAAGCAGATGACTGCACAACGATTTACCCAAACTTGACCCTATTTATTATTAATGGGGTGTTTTTAAATGTGCTTTAATTTAATACATAGTTTAAGCAAATTGAGCATAGTGGCTATGTTTCAATGAGCGGTTATTAAAAAAAAAACACAGCAGCCCTTAAAATATCAAAGGTAACAGCTGGAGCCAAAGATGGACCTTCAATCTATCATCTAAATTTCTCCACAGACACATTAATAGAAAAATAATACCACGTACAAGTTGGACTCCTTAACAAATTTACTTTTAAATTAATGACATACATCAAACACATATTGGACGTTGACAAAATATATTATTAAATGCCAGAAAAATCGTTTTATAAAGTAAACCAAACTGTTAATTGCACAAATTTCACACATAGTCACCTGTGAGCACCACACGTTCTTCCTGAATAAATCCTGCAGCAGGAGTAACGCGCGTAAACATGAAAGCTGACAGCGAGCCATCCCTATAAAGTCCGACGCTTCTTCACGTTGACTTGCCCAGCTGCCTCTTTCATCTGAATTAGCGTAGGCTCAGTATCATTTAAAGTTTTGCGTATTTCCTTACAAAATGTGCGTATTCTGCGTTCTAACCTTTGTGGGCTGATTTAACCCGACTGAACTGTTTGCAATGTGAACAATACTGCCCACTTGTGGCCATTTGCAGAAACTACAGATCCTCCTCCATCAGGCACTGGAGCTGCATTACCCCCCGCCCCTCCCCAAACTGTACAACTTCAGGAAATACTCCATACAAGTGGTTGTAACAAGTATAAAAATGGTCATGTGGCTTCTTAAAAAAACCTTAAAATTGAAACCTGTATAACAAATATTTTTATAGAAATTACTACAAAAGTTTTTTTTTTCTTCACAGAAATGACAATACTGCTGGTTCTGCTTGGCTACTTGATGGATAAAGGCACAGTATTTACCAGATAAGGACAGTGCAGACATGAATTTTCCTTAGGAGAACGACATTCTGTAACTGGCTACGCTGGATCCAATCGCAGGACAGGTCCTGATGGACAAGGCAGGGGACAAGGCAGGGGACAAGGCAGGGGACAAGGCAGGGGACACCCTGGACAGGTTTTCAGTATAGTCCAGACTGTCCATTACAGTAGAGACATGCTCTAAAGGGAATCTGGACACCAAATCAACAAGTATCTCTGGACAGTGAGGGCATGCAAACTGCGCACACACACACACACACACACACAGGTTTGTAATTATAGCTTTGCAGGGACTCCATTCATTTCTATGGGGAAAACTCTAATACCAACTTGATGACTTTAACCCCTACCCAGCCCTAACCTTAACCATCAGTAACCAAACAACATACTAGACTTTTTGGCATTTTTACTTTTTTGATTGCATTAACAGATCATTGTGGGGACCTGAAAAATGGTCCCCGTAATGTCAAAATAACAGGTTTTTATTACATTGAAGGGCACATTTATACCCCAGCCTCTCATCTCTAACATTGCGCATTGTTGTCCCTCGAGATCACTGCGAAGCCCCCACACCTCCCCATTCCGGAATCCCCGCCGGGGGCCACTCAGCCGAGCCATGGGCGTGAGGACCTTGCAAAGCCCCCCAGGGACAGGTCTGGGTACAGGGCGCTCACGCAGGGAAGCTGGTGCAGCGGCTCCCCCTGCTGGTGGAAGGAGGACAGCGTGCAGGAGTCCTGGAAAAACGCGTCCATGTTGCCACTCTGAAATGTAGATAAACATGAAAATTAACAAGCAAAAGCACACACACACTCCATAGACACTCCATAGACACACTCCATAGACACTCCTGTATCAGGCAAAATTTCCAGAACAAGCATTTTTACAACAAGTTATTGCTGTCTTAAATGGTTTTCTAAGAACTCCAGTCGAGTACGAATGTACAGTTTGAATACACCCCATAATATACACACACGGCCCGCCACCATCACGCTAATAATACTGCAATGATAACTAGCACAGTGTAGCAGCTTTTGGACAGATCTGCATACTGTATTAATCCACATTTGCCCCCCCCCCCCTTCCCCGTACCTGGAAGTGGGCCTGCGGGGGCACGGGACTCTCCCCCAGGTCAGGCAGTTCAGCTACAGACACACACGGAGTCACGAGCGGGGGGTTGTCAGTGACGCACGCTTCGCCCCCGACTCCTCCCAGCTCGGCGATTCCCAGCAGCTCCTCCAGGTCCAGTGCAGGGAAATGGTCCTCCGGAACCACCGGGGACTTGGGCAGCCGGCCTGAGAACAGGTCCTGAAGGTGGGCATCGGGGTCCGAGCCCGGCCCGTCCTGGCCGTGGAGCTCTGGGGGCGGCCCCTCCACAATGAAGCATCCATATAATGGAGGGGGCAGCATCTGCAGGGGGGGCTGATCCAGCTTGAATGAGGAAGGGTGTCCATTCATAGCGTCCATGGCAACAGAAGAGGGGGGGTCCCCGCTCACCTGCACGTGGCTAAACCTGTGATGTAGCTGCTGCTGATGTGGACAGTCAGCCAGGAGATCGTCCCGATGCATTGAAAGTTGCGGATGCTCACACACATGCGGGTGATGCTGCACACACGCAGTGTGCGGATTCTGCTGCGCCGCCGCCCTTCCTTGTGTCCATGCTTCCAGGGACGCGTCCTGCCGGTCGGATGCCGGTGGGCATCGCAGCAGATCCGGAGGCTGCTCCGGACGGCGCTGGCGCAGAGGACCGTGAGGCGTCGGGCACTGCGTTACACACGCTGCCATCCCAGAATCGCCGGCAAGCACACAGTTGGACTGGATGGTGAGGGATTCCCCTACGTATGCCAGAATCTCATCGGCTACCTCTGCGATATCGCCGCTTCCAGGCGCGTCCTCTTTGAAGAAGGCCTCGTCCCGCTGGAGGAGCTTGAGGTCTTCGCTGCCCAAGCTGCTCATCCAGCTCCACAGGTCACCGTTTTTATCTTCTTCTGATCGGCTGTCCGGCTCTGCGACAGTACTTTCCGGAAATATCACATGGTTCTGGTTCCAGTCACTGTGAAACATGGAGTCCGCATCCCCAGCGGTGTTGTGGAGCTCGCCAGACTGGAGGGAGGTCTGGTCCTGCCCTGGAAGGCAGACATAGATGGAGTCATCCTGCCTCAGCATGGCACCCAGGAGGGAGTCGGGGTCCAGGGACCCCTCCCCAGAAGGGACTCCGCCTCCCAGGCCGGCATCACTGAGGGACCTGAGGAAGCCTGTGTCATACAGGAGCGCCTCTCCCGTGGCGAAGTGAAACGGCAGCCTGAGATTGCGTTTCCTGAGGTTGTCCTCCCCCTCTTCATCCCTGAAGACCAACAACACGATGGAAAAATATTAAAAATAAGAGAACGTTTGCTTAATATGGATCCCTCAACCCTGAGGTGGTTTGTCGTGTGGTGAATGTGGCAACGCGCTGTAATCAGTGCCCGCTCCTCACGCGCTGTAACCAGTGCACGCTCCTCACGCGCTGTAACCAGTGCACGCTCCTCACGCTCTGTAACCAGTGCACGCTCCTCACGCGCTGTAACCAGTGCACGCTCCTCACACGCTGTAACCAGTGCACGCTCCTCACGCACTGTAATCAGTACACGCTCCTTACGCACTGTAATCAGTGCACGCTCCTTACCTGCCCACCTACCTACCAAAGCTAACATTTAAACAGCATGATTGTCACTGAAGCGCCCATTTCCAGGTGCGAGACCAAAGATGGACCTACGTGAGGACCTTCTGAGAAGCGATGATGTAGTCGGGTTTGCCGTTCTTGTAGATCAGCCGGGCGTTGGCCTGGACCCACAACCATCGGCTCTGCTTGCTGAGCAGCCTGAAGACGGTCATCCCGCTGTCTCCGGTCTTCATCACTGCAGAGGAGACAGTCAACAGCCATTGACAGTCACCTAAACGGCTGGAAGCGTGGCAGGTCTCAGCATCGACATCTGCGTCTTTCTCTCAGGTTACATGGTCACACATGGACCCCGCAGATGCAGTTTGTCACCCGCATCCCGCATCCCGAGGCAGCAGGGACCCCAGCTCTCACTGCGAATGTGATTCTCGGCGCAGTACAGCATGTCTGCCGCATGGATGAACTGGTAACCTGTCCCTCGGTCACAAAGCTCGGCCTCTGTGTAGCCCAGAACGAGCTTCCCTCTGAATATGGGGTAAAAAAATGAAGAGAGAAACAAATAACGTAACTGGAAAGAGGACTATTCCCCTAAACAACAATCATCCTATAAAAACACTTCTCTGCAGCTATCTAGACTACTGCTCTGTAAAATAGCCAAGGATAGTCTGTTATTTTCCCCCCAAACACACCCACCCACACACACACACACACACACACCCACACACAGTGAACTTCCCAGTGTGCCCAGGAGCCCTGCCATCTCACCTGGCATCACAGGCCGTGGGGGTGAAGTCCAGCTTGTGTTTGGTCCTGAAGAGGAAGTTCCTCGTCCGGATCTCCACGATGGAGGGTGGCTGGAGGGGCGTGGCCAAGGCGAACAGGGCCAGCTGAGGCAGCACCAAGGAGCCATCCTGGGCCCTGCGCTTCTGCCCGTGCAGGAACTTCAGGCGACCTTGAACACTCATGGCCTGGAAGAGCCACAGGGAAACATCCTTCAGTTAAACTGGGGCAGGGAGACACATGGGAAGCGATAAAGATGCATTTTGATATTTACCCAGTTATTTTACAGCCCTGTAATCAGCACATGCTCCTCACCTCTTGTTAAACCAGATCCACTGAATTTCCAAGGATACAGGAAGTCAGGGGAGAAAAACAAACTCCTAATTGTTTTTGTTCTAACTCAATCTCACATGATACGCCGTCAGCTCTATATTCTGGGCTCCCTGAAATAATGTCACATTCAAGGGCCCCTGCAAAGTCCTGCCCCCCCCCCCCAAATCTGCCAGGGTATCCATGCCCCTATTACGAGCCTGATTGTCGTCAGTCTCTGAACTCTGAGACACAAACTTGTCATTTCACGCCACGTGTGACAGGTTGGACACATAGCCATGGAACAACAGTGGTCCCTACATCTGGTACACCTGCTCATTAACACCCTGCCCCCCAGCAGCGAATCACAGGGCTGCAACTCTATATGTAAAGCGTGACAGAGATTAAAAGGTTCATTCGCTGTCCCACTAAACATGAGAACCAGCAGGGCGCGCGTAATCTTAGTGATCTTAGTGGTGTTATGATTGTTGGTGTCAGACGTGCTGCTTCCTGCATCTCAGAAACGTTCCATCATCTGAGTATTCCCACACAATGTCTACAGTTTACAGGGCATGGTGGGATAGGAACATAAGAAATTTACAAACGAGAGGGGGCCATAAACAAACAAACAAAAACAAATAAACAAACAAAGCATCCAATCAGTGGGACAAAACACCTTGTTGATACCAGTCATTAAAGGAGAGTGACCAGACTTACCCACAAAGGAAGGTCACAAATGTGCAGATAACAGCACAATACAACAGTGTCTACAGTTTGTGCAATGCAACGAATGTATACCATTCCGGGGGGGCCCATACTGGTATGGGGCAGTTGTAGATAGTGAGTATGTACCTGACATGGGTGTCAGATGACCATAGTAACGGGAAATAGCCATTTGCTTGGGGTTAAGAAAATGATAAAACTCATGTGGGTTCAAAAGGTCACCAGGAAATCAATGCTTGTGTACACCCTAACCGTTTTACTTCGTGTTTTCATTTCTGTTTTACGTTTGTGTAATCATTCGGCTTCTAACAGCTCCGCGCAAACCACAGCTGCACCAGTGGTGCGGCGACGCAGGTTGGCCGTCCCAACCACGCTCCCTTTAACTTCAGCTTAACCTGCAACGATGGCTAATAACGGCATGCGAGGGGCAGACGCTGCGGGCGGAACTCAGCAACGCCTCCGTATGCAGACTGAGAGCAATGCAGCCCCAGCGGGCCTCCGACTTGCGTGCTAAACTAGCGGTACGATCGTTTCCTGTTCTAAATAAGCAGCCGGTGACCCTTACGTGAACCCACACGGAGCGATGGGAAACGAAAGAAACCTTGGCGTGAACTTTAGCCGACCGGCCCTCAGCCGTAACGCAGAGACATACTTAACCCTTTGCTCTCCGTCAGAGTTACGGAAATCAACGTCTCATTCGCAGGCAAGGCGGCAACTTGGACCATCTCCCTCAGACACCTAGGGCTTCACTGTCTGACCGCACCTAGACCATCTCCCTCAGACACCTAGGGCTTCACTGTCTGACCGCACCTAGACCATCTCCCTCAGACACCTAGGGCTTCACTGTCTAGCAACGCAGACAACCTCTCGGCATAAACCCATTTCTCTCCGACTTACCAGAAATCCAGAGGAGTTGTCCAGAAAAGATCTCAACCTGCACACGAAATTCCTCTTGAGGAAGGCAGAGTTCTCAGGAGGAAGATTTTCTGGATTGCAAGCTGGAAGAGGGCAGCACTTCTCTCTCAGATCACCAGTATGACATCTATCTTCTGGCAATTTGACAGGCAGGTACACTTTAACAATACATTATATTTTTAAGATGAATTGCAATAACACTGGGGGCATCATAGGCCACAGATTTGACACACTCGCTTCCTTTCTAAAAGTAAATAGGCCCCTCTTAATAAGCAGGTCAAGTAACCACTTAGAAAATAAACTCAAAGGATAGGAAATAAAATTCAACTCATTGCAGCTAATCAGACAGGTTATCGTTAGCCCTTAGCTATTTAGTCAAAATATGCATACCCACAACCTTTTCTCAAGACCAGGGGATGAAGATCAGAACGCAATATACTATTGTATACGCTTCATATCTCAGAGTGTCGTAAAACTTCATTCTTCCCGAGTTAATCAGATGAAGGAGAATTCTAAACAGGGCTGACCATAAAGTTATGAATGGAAGATTCTTTATCGCAATGCATGTTGTCACAACAGCTTCATCTCAGTCTCGATCTCAAGGTAAAGAGAGAATTGAGAGGCCTAATCACCACTGTAGAGTTAATAAGTACCATCGACGTCCCTGTGAAGTTCAGGCAGCGAGTAGACACCACAACCTGAGACCGTAACACGGCAAAAGAGGAGGAGCCCCTTCCCAAACTGAACCGGATCTCAGTGGATCTCAATGTCAAATATGATGATCCTGAGCAGATATCTGTCCACAGTACTCAGGGAATTTTCTTTCCAGATAACCCCGTGTGGTGAGGCCACGTGGGATCTTTGCCAGCTGAAGAGGTTTGTCCACACGGCACTCAGACATACACACTTTTCCTTTAGAGCAGGGGTGCCCAATCTTATCCGCAAAGGGCCGGTGTGTATGCAGGTTTTTGGGAAAACCTGTAGGTCAGCTGTTCAAACCCAGGTGTGAGGACTCTGCAGCCAATCAGTCCTCTAATTAGTAATCTAATTAGGGAGTTGCAGTGAAAACCCACAAACACACCAGCCCTTTGCGGATAAGATTGCCCACCCCTGGTTTACAGGGACTTTTAGTACTTTCTACCCTCTCAGTGATTCCTTGAAGGGTCTTAAAGGTCTTAGAAGGTCTGGGAATTACAGGTGAATTACAGGTGAGACACCAAGTGGCCCCGGTTACTCCTCAAAGGTGTCAGTAATGCATAAGCAGCTGAGGTCCACCAAAATGCCTAGTGAACGAACAGCAAACAAGTTGTTCCCCACACACAACGTATTAAAACCTTCTCAACGTGGGTAACAGTCACGCACAGCTCGTACTTTGATATGCTATTTCGGGCAGAAACCAGAGGAAGGGAGACTGAATCAGAGCTGTGAAAACAAAAAAAAAAAAAAACACAAACCTGGTGTGAAACGCGGGTCACTGCAGAAGCCGCCATGACACAAAAGCGAAAGCAAACTGTAAGAGATGCTGCGTCTTTCCCGTAAATCAGCGGGGGGGGGGTGACTCCCGTAAATCAGTCTATGGAGGCACCAGTGAGCCTGGAGGCAGCTGATAGCTGGATTTGCAAACTTGATTTGCCTTTGAAAAGTTTTGTAAAAGTTTGGCACCTCCTGAACTCCCCATATCTATCTACCTGAATATCCATCATATTATCCATACGTAATGTAATACCCTGGACCTTGCTCATAGTTCAGGAGACGGGTCTTACAAGAGTCCTCTGGACTGCCTTCAGGACTGGGGGGCGGCTTGAACGCCCAGTGGAGCTGCTTCCGGAACTCGGAGCGGTCCTCCGTGTGGATGAGCTCGTAGGCGCTCTGGTGGATGACGTCAGACTGTTGGGGAGAGGCGTTGCATCAACCGGAGGACAGATATGCCAAAATGCACATGGCTGTCATCTTTTGAAGTTCCCTTTCTACCTTCAATCCATGTTCTTGCTGTCCAGTAGGGTGGACATTTGGTCATTTGACACGTTATCCAATAAAATTTTGTTGGTATTTAGTTTTGGAAGAGAAATTCATTTCCCTCCCAAAAGTAGGACATTCCGGCAGTTTCCCACAGGCCACTAAAATAACATTGTACGTTTCCCAGCTTGCTTGTTTAACACTCTATCCAGGAGTAATTTGGTTCCAACTTCATTGCACGGCCATATTTAACAAAATAAAGTAATTAATGGTAGCTGATAACTGCCGTTATTCAAGAGGTATAAACCGATAACATTGCTTGACAGACGCTGTTCCTTCCTCCTCAGTTAAGGCCTAAATGACACAGAATTTCCACCACAGCAGCCATGGCAACAGCTATTTTGTTGTGCGACTCTGCTTGCACGTCCTGCGGCCCCCCCCATTAACCTCTGCGGGACGCCGACGCCTGCCTGACACTAACCCCAACCTTAGGGTAACCGCAGTTGTAGATAATGGTGTAGCGCTGGTGGAGGACTGGAAATGCTGAGCGGCATCCAGGAGCTATCAAGGAAACACGCTCAGAAACCGTATGCTCGTGTGGTTTACTTACAGAGGGGGACATTCTGTGTTATTAAAAGCATAACCCTGCAGCCTGTAAGCTAAACTGTGACATCATGTCCAAAACAAGTGTTCAATTCAGTCTGGTTCGAGATTTATGAGACCGCTGTTTATCAAGATCGATTAACATATGACAAATATCTTAGTTATAAATATTAACAGTTTCGTCGCCCGTTTCCATTAATCTAACATAAACCAGGTAAACTAAAACTAGTTTTTTGGTTTTCCAAAAGTTAAGAAAAACTGTCCCCATGTAAAATGCTAAGATGGAGATGGAATCAGACGAGCAGGAGACGGATGTGATGCGTTCGTCACCTTAATGTCAGGCCTTCAACTTTCAGAGCAAACAGTCACCTGATGGAAGCCGAGGTAGTCCTTTATGCCAGGAGAAACGTAGAAGATCATCCCATCGGCGCTAACCACCAGCAGGAAACCATTTAGCACCTGATGGAGGTTGTGAAGAATTTGTTCAGCAACAAATATAATTGCAAACATAAAGCCACTTCTATTTAGAGTAGAAGTGAATAAGCATTTTAAAGTAACAATGCCAATTTTAAGTATGTTTAAAATAATCCAGTGTCATTGAAATGTAGCTTAAGAGGAGAAACAACCTCTTAAATGAGGTCATGTTTTCAGGTCTGGGTGTTTTTAAAAGCAAAAACTGAACATGACCGTCTCAGAGAGCTTGGCGTGGCACTTCCGCACATGGGATTTCCGCATGCGGACGCCCCAGTACACACCTTCAGCAGGAGCTCCGCTTCCAGAAGCTCCTCCCCCTGCAGACTGGGGCCTCTGGCGTCTGAGGATCCGAGGACCACTGGAGCGCACAGACATTGACACAACGTAAGACTGGTGCCCATGTAAGCAACTGAGGTCCCATTCAAGTGACCGACGCAACGATTCGTCAACATCACACATCAGCCTCCGCATCACCTAACACCACTATCAGAGGTCAGAGGTCACGTTCGTGCAACAGCCCAGTGCACACAGGAGACAAGATGCACAGCCTGCGTTGGGTATCGGTCACCGTGCAGCGCGTACGTGAGAGCTGCTGTTGTCACGAGCCAAACTCCAAACATAATCATCTTCCAAAGAAGGCTCTTCAAATCTGTCATCGAAAATACTGCTGATCCAGAGCCAGACAAAACAAACCGGGTTTAACGTGACAACAAAGACAGATTATCTGCACTTGAAAATCTGCAGGGACTTAAAAAACATCTACACAGTGCCAGCACCTAGCTGAAGACTCAGGAGAGAGAGCAGCTGCTTAAATTAAACTGTATTACATAAGTGAAAGTGACTATGTGACGACGATTTTGCCAGAAGGATGACATCTAATCAAATCACATAGAGAATGTCTGGGGTCCATTTCAGCTGAATCATACAGTGTTTGTAGAAAAACCACAAAAATGGCCTGGACTGAAGCCCCATGTTCACAGAAGCTCTGGAAATTAACTTACGTGGCAGAGACAAGAGTGTGCTTTGCAAGAGCACTTATATTAGGCACTAGATCAGACTGACTGCAAAATTATACATCCTGTTATTCTTGGTCATAGTCCAGCACAGGAAACACAGGCTTATTCACTTCCTATAGAGTTTTCTCACCTAAGAGAGCAGGCTGAGCTCAAGATAAGTTAACCTGAAGGAGCATCTAGAGGCACTTCATTACCCAAAAATGGGCGTCGCCAGTGGGACAAGCAGCTGTGATTGGAGGCAGGGCTCTGATTATCGCCTTTGCAACTCATTAATTGGCCATTAATAAAACACAATTCTACTTAACTGACTGCACTATCAGCCAATAAAATTAAAATATCGTTGAAACAGGAGGACTATCTGATACGAGAACAGAAGTACAACTGCGCCTAAGGTTTTAAGTATTCGACGAACGTTAGGAAAGTCAGAGTATGTATGAATCGGCCTAATCGTTTGAGGTCCCATCGTACAGCAGAAAATAAGCAAGCATTAACTCTAATTCTGGTATAAACACAGCTTATGACCTGGGTAAGATAAGAGAACTATGAACACCTCCACAGCCCAGAAGGTTGCAGGGAGTGTAAATAAAGAATCTGAACTTTGGGGGGGGGGGGGGGGCATACACCAGCAGACAACATAAGACTTTCCGTTTACTGCAGATATTCCCCAAAATCATCTCTACGGTGACTGTGAAACTGGACTAAATTTGCCGTGTATCCCAAACTCGGCTTGCCATGGACCGTCATCGCTTACTTACCCCCGAAACCCCTGACCACCGAACCGCATTTGATCATTTCCTCATTGTGAGCTACTAGACGACCAGATTTTCAAATCAGTGCAGCGAAATTCCTCTTGCAAGTCAAATGTTATGCAGACTGTAAATATATTCTGCAGTCAGAAGGTCACCAGTTCAAATCTATGGTCAGCATAGTGTCCACACCACTGTGGGCTCCTTTAGCAAAGCCTTTAACCCCAAATGACTGTACTCTGACCCCCACGCTTTGCACTCAGCTCTGTGTGTCTTATAAGCACACACAATGGAACATGTGAAAACAAACTCCTATGTCCTTGCGCAAGCCACAAAATAAAGTATTGTTTTCTTTAAACAAAACATGCATTTCTCGTGACATCAGCAGGACGTGTTTGCATTCCTTGCATTCCTGCATGACACAAACTACACACATGGGGCAACAGCGTGTTCATTAAAGCTATTTTAGACATTGAAATAGACACCCGAAGCACCACTGAAAGCGAGAGTGTAACACAGCAAACACACGCAGTATTTATGCTCTCTGAAATCTAACTCTGTGCCCTATTAGTTAGATATTGTTCACAGGCCAGTGCAACTTCAATTCAGGTTGATCTCACACAAATATTTAGTAACAACACAAACAGACCAAGAACAAATCAGTCTCTTTGTAGCTTCTGGGTATGGCCTCTTATTACATTCCCTGCCTGACTGACATTTAGTTATTTTCTCATGCATGGTTTTAAGCAGTGTTTTACTACAGCTATTTTGCAGTTGTCCTTCATAATATGTAGCTAATATGCATTAGGGCTGGGTGACAGTAATAAAATATCACGTTGTGTTTATGAATATTCATATTGTCATTGTGATATAGCCTAAACACTTGTTTTCTTGCACACAGTAATTAACAGTTATAATGAACCATTTTTACAGAAATTCCATCAAGGGATGAGCTTGTTGTTGGCATAATTCATTATTATACCATGTCACTATTATTATTAGTGATTTAGTAAAATAATTTCGTCATGATAATCAGAAAAACTCAAAACCACCTGCCATATTTTACTGTTTTCTACATATGAATTTTAGAATATCGTGATAAATATAGATATTGTGAAAATATGGTGCAGCCATGCGATACCTCAGCAGCACACCAGTTTAAGTAGAATTGAACAGTGTAAGGTTGTTTTTCCAGTGGCTAGAGTGCCAATCCTGCCCCCTACCTCCAATTCTTCCTTGAAAGTAAGACCACCAGTTTATGAGGCTGAATGTAGGTTAACATCATACCCAGGACAGAACAATTGCAGGTTAAGGGCCCAATGGAGTACGATCACTCATGAGGCATTCATGAGACTCGAACCAGCAACCTTCCGATTGCTAGAACAGACCCCTAGCCATACAGCCACCACTCTGCACAAAGCCTATAAAACAGAGTTAAAAGAAAATAGGACATACACACGCTTTAATCAGGAAACTCATATTTAAGGCGCTTTTCCACTGACATACAGGAGCCAAGCCATACGTAGTTACAGCGCAGTTCGTTTTTCCACTGCTCTTATCTTTAGATAATCAGTGTGCAGAACACTGGTATCTCCATGCATTTCAGCCAATCAGCTGGTGGTGACCAAACCAGCTCGGATTGACTTTGCAATGGAAAACAGGCAGTTTGTGGTAGGACTCAGGTACGGCTTGGTTCTTGGTGGCAGTGGAAAAGCACTATTAGAGCACATGCTTAAGGTAGTTGCTGGAAGTATTTCTAATTATGCACTTTTCATGAGTAATTCGGCTGACCTGTTTATTAAGACTCTAAAGATGAGTACACGCCACATTTACCTAAATTTCATTGAAAGGATTCAAGGAAAATACTCCAATTTAAGTGTTTATTTTTAAATAAAATCTTAAAAATATTCAAAAACACAAACTCTGAGATATGAAACCCAGCCATTCTTCTGCAGCCTTGTTACTGTAGTATAGGGGCCTCAGCCCCCCCAGCAGGAAAACCTTCCATGACCAGCTGATTCTAATGCCTTAAATAAACAGTCCCTCAGGCTTAAACAATCTGTGCAAGCAAAACATTAAGATATTATCATAAGCAGGATCTCAGAGTCGCTCACATGCAAGCCGCCTTTGACCATGGAGACCCCCCCTCCCCCCCCCACACCCCCACA
>JAODJW010000135.1:18573695-18587819 GCA_026777045.1 Hyperopisus bebe | reverse complement strand
CTTATCTGTCTATTCAGTTCTTCTGTTTCGTTTTACTTCCGTCTAGGAAGAGCCAAGGTTGGGATCGACCCCTTTAGGTGCAGAGTCAAGAGTTCAACAAAACTATTCCAGATTACTCACGCAAGCCCCCACGGCCGCCCTCTCCCGGGAGTCTGTCTAAACAGCGGCACAGTGGGGAATGTTCATAACGCAGCAACCGTCGGAACAAAACAAGCCCCGACAGAAAGAAAGAGCCGCACAGCTCATGCAACCTTAAGGACATACGTAGCGGCGAAACATTCCCGGAGACAATAAGCGTGGAACAATATCCCTGTCCGTACCTCACTGCTGTTACACGTCACCCACTCCAGCCACTTAGCTCATCATATGTTTCCTTTTTTAATTTATTATCTATCCATTCATTCATTTTTTTATCTGCTTATCCTGGAACTTATCCCAGACAACATAGGGCTGTGGTACACCCTGGGCGGGATGCCAGTCCAGGCCAAGGCATGTTTATTTATTATTTATTATTATAGTACATATTTATGACTTAGATGGGGTGGCATGGTGATACAGTGGTTTGTACTATAGCCTCACTGCTCTGATGACCAGGGTTCTCCCCAAGTCGTTGTGCGGTTCTCTCCGATTTCTCCCCAAGATCCAAAGACATGCTAAGGTGAACTGGAGTCGCCAGATTATTCCCTGATTGCACAAAACAAGTGGGTATGGAAAATCACGGCCTCACCGGTGACATCACTCAGATCAGCTGTGGGATTTGAACCCGTAACGTAACTGCACGAGTCGTGACCCACGGAGACAAACACTCCCACTGGTGCAGGAACAACAAATGTTACCTAGAAGCTGCTTCAGTGTGTGATAACCATGAATGGAGAGCCAAACCCACGGCGCCCTCGCAGACAGACCCAGATGCTGCCTCGCCGTCCTCCAGCGCATGCGGAAGGACGGATGTCTGCACAGCTGCGGCTGCAACCCGCCCCAGGAAGGTAAAGGAACAGGAAAAAGGAGGGTAACTGAAGTAGAGGACACAAGTCCATGCATGACATTATGATGTGTGTGAGATCACTTTAACACCTTTAAATTAGGGCATAGAGAGCCCTTAAAATCCATCCCAAAGCCTTGGATGGAACGACAGCATAGCAGAGAATCGTATTTCCCATAATCCAATGCAGTCCAGATAATGTGCTGAGACATTTGCTCAAGACGACGATGATGGTACGCAGAGGTATGAGCAAAAGGGACACACTTTCCAAGGATGTTTGGTTATGCAGTAACAAGGCCTGATGGAAAACCAGCTGAAGGGGCGGCGACCCAACAAGGTGACACTACGATCCTGCGCAGGAGGCTTAGATCCTGGCAGAACCTCACAGCAGATGCCAATGGGGCAAGAGGACAGATGACCGATTAATCAGACCTAAACGAACGAGTGGCTGGGTCAGGAAAAATTGTCATTCTCACAGGGCCCATGGACCCCTTTTGGGTTCATGTCAAGGCCTTCTGGCCAAAATCAATCCTGTCATGGAAAAACAGGCTGATAAAAACGTGCAGAGTCACGGCAAATGTTTGCTGTTATGGAGGGCGACTACCCAACTACCCACAAAGGGCCATGTACCACCTGCCACAGGACAAACACTCCGCATCGGATCCTTCTGCCATTTAACACTCGCCTTCAGTTATTATTCTCATTCAAACTTTTGCAGAACTAAATGATTCAGTAACCACTGGTTAGACCGACACTTCATTTATTTCGATTTAAAGTTTTAAAGCAACATCAGTGTCTCGTCGTTAAATGTCTGCTAGTTAAATAAATGTACCCTAGTGGTCAAAACTGTGGAAACACTTCCAATTTTTAGAGATTGGAGAAGTTTATTTAACTGTTGCTCCAGTTGCCTATTTAATCGTCCAATGCATGATATTGGTAACATTCTTTGATTGTTTAGATCCATTACCGCCAATATTTGTGTAATAATTTTTAAAGCATAATGCCAAAAATGCCAGGTGTTGCCACAATTTTGACAATTAGTCTAAATGTCCTGTACACAGCAAAATCATCAATAAGGCATGGATTACACAAGCTTTGATGGCCAGTTTCCCAGTCAAGGATTAAGCCTAGGATTAAGCCTAAGCCTAGACTAGCTTTGAGTTACAATGGTGAATCTCCATTGAAACGGCAATTTAGTCCAAGACTAGTCTTAATCCTTGTTCAGGAAACCGGCCCTGAATGTTTAAGTGAAATCCTCAATACTTACCACAGAAAAAGGTACTGGGAGGTTAATTAACAGTTACCAGCTTCACTTAGTAACATAGCACTTGGTGGTTTATCAACCAAACCGCTGATAGCTACTAAGATATCGACATTTTTACAGAACAGCGTAACAGAATTAAGACAGGAACAATTCAAAGTATTGCGTGTAATATCTGGGTCTCTTTTGAAGGTTTCTAAAAACAAAACATCTGCGTGTTTATTTTTCTTCAAAAAAGTATCCATTGTCACAGCACAGTGCAGACTTCCTCAGAGGAGATTATACGATTACGCATTTTTTATTTCACTTTCCGCAGGATCTCGCACACCCTAATAGCATCCTGTTATTTACTGGAGAGCTTCCCCTGGCCCCACAGAGCGTGTTGGCTTCGTGAATCAGGCGCCCCCCGCTCTCCCCCAGTGCCCCTTTCTGAGTTAATAGCTAGGAAATATTACGTTTTACTACTACCTTTTAGAAACTGCTGGGGAGTGGCTAGGTTAAGGGGCACAGATAAAACAATAAACATGCCAGGAACCACCAATGACTCACTTTCACTTATCTGGGCAAAACCAAATTCTGTAAAAAAAAAAAAAAAAAAAAAAGTTAAAAACAGATTTATCATCTTTAGAGAGCAGGATAATAGACAACTGCAACAGGGAGCTATGTCTATAATCCCACAAGAGGCAGCACCGCGGACAGGGTACCGTCTACCTGTCGTCTCTGCCTAAAAGTTTGCCCGGTCCACATTGACAAAAAGGGACCTATTCAGTAGTGCAGTTAACCATGTGGGGGCGTCACAATCTACTAAAAAAGGTAACGCCTCAGCAGAAATTTCACTCATTGGCCCTTTAACGAGCAACACTATAGTCATATAATTAAAAAGCTACAGACGTATTCTTTTTTGCTGGGAAAAGTTAGCCGGCATGCAGTGAAATGTATCCAGCTGCACTCGAGAAATAGACTTCACTGGAGAAACCACAGTGCAGCCCGATGTTTCTCAGAAACAAAACAGACGGTGTTTCAAATAATCAAGGGTCCTTTCATGCATCGTCGCTGATGGTCATTGCACCTGTTCACAGAGTTTCTTTCATGCGAATGTCGCGAACGATGCAGAGGCTCTCCCGCGGCCGGGTCTTACCGCTGAAGAAGCTCTTGGCCCGGAGATAGCTGACGCACAACCGGAGCACAGTCAGCTTGTCCAGTTTGGAGACGACATCCTGCGGAAACGGGAGCAGACTGGCCAGGCTCTCCAGCTCCCCATTGAGGCGGTCCCGGTGCCTCTTGGAAGGGTTTGATTTGACACCCACAGGGCTGGACTTTGCACTACAAGGAATATATATATATTATATATAGATGACATTTATCAGATTCAGATTGATCTCTGAAAAAATTATGTAACACTCTTTCAACCCATGTTTGAGAAAACACTGCTTAAACTAAGCAAATAAGTAAAAAATGAAAAAGTATGAAAAAAAGGGTTTAAAAAAGTCTGAGTTTACCGAGCATGGTACTGGAATTATGAATGACTGTAAATGACAAGACTCTCGGAACAATAACACTATCCCATTTCCAGGATCTGTGCTATAGTGTTATAGTTTTTTTTGGTAAATCTTCAGCTTAAGACACCTCTAGGAACAATTAAAAGTGAATTCTATCTTTAAGATGCAATTTCAAGGGTAATTCATGGGAATTCTGATGCAAGCAATTCTGGAAAACGTGCACATATTCCAGGATGGCATTTTATTTAGTCCCTATATTTGTCGGGTAACAAGAACTTCCGTCATCTTCGATTTTGACCAAAAACTACAGAAAGATATCAAAGTACAAAGCAAAAAGCAGAGCAACACAGTGTTTCGGAATGAGTGGCGCTACAAAAAAACAGAATGGGATTTAACATTTTACGAGAAAAATCAATGTCAAACGTT
Source organism: Hyperopisus bebe (assembly GCA_026777045.1). NCBI lineage: Eukaryota > Metazoa > Chordata > Actinopteri > Osteoglossiformes > Mormyridae > Hyperopisus > Hyperopisus bebe. The sequence continues at coordinate 18,583,651 of JAODJW010000135.1, read as the reverse complement.
TTTTGTCCATACAAAGACGCATGAACAACTATCTGAGTACTTTGCAGTGGCTCTGACATAAACCCGATTAAGAAGAGTAACCAGGAAAAACCATATCGAGTGAAGATATTACATCTGAATCAGACTCCTTTAGAAAAGGGCAGGGGGTCACTGCTCGTTCTCAGCATGCAGTGCTGGCAGGACACAGCATGGGATCCCAACTCCAGACGCTTAGGGGAATTTCTGATTCACCAAATTAACTACTAACAGTTAAACTGATGGAAATGTAAGACAGGAAAAGCCCACAGTGTCCTGCCACGCCACCCTGCTTCTAAGCTGCATTACACCCATATGCAAAAGCTTTTTAAAAACAATATATGACTTATGTGTTTTACCCAAATCATATAAGCTCTTTATATGACACTGAAAATAAATATACAATCCATATCAACTTAGTGTCTTTAGACATATGTCTCCTTTATTTATTGAAATACATATGAAATTAATGTACCGTCAAACATACAAGTCCTACATTCAATCCATACTAAATGTGTGTGTCATTACACTCTCAGAAAAAGGGTACAAGTTGCACCTTTCCTTGTCACTGGGGCTGTACCTTACATTTTTGTACTTTTTAAGGTACAGAAATGGAACCCCCAAAGTACAAACAGCATTAATGTAGCCCAATGGTACAAAATAATCCCCATAGTCCATTTCTGTACCTTAAAAGGTGCAATTACCTACAACTAAGGGTACAATTGGCAGACAAACTGAGTGTACTGTAATGTGTCGTTTATTCGTGTAAAATACATGGTATTGATGTTTTCGTTTTTATGCATGTTTCTTTGAATGAACTCGATTGAATCGTGCACAGCCGTTCCACACAACTAGAATGAGCATTTTGAAAAGAAAACATTCTCTCAGTTCATGCATTTTGTGTTCTGAGAACAAAACGTTAATTTTCACACGTATAATTAAACCAACTGGGTGCGGAGAGATCATACGTAGGCTACCTTTCATTAGAATAATATAAAAGCAATATAATTTTTTATCAAGGAACAACAAGCAATAAACATGCATTTCCCGCTAAAGCCATATGTTATCATGTATGTTATAATATAATGTTCATATAAAGCTTTTATATTATTCCTATTATCTTTTCCCGCGGGTGCCTCACATGTCAAGTGTGGTTTTTGGTATGAAAGTGGCCATAACCAAACAAGGAAAACACTGACTTGTGAACAAATAAGAAACATCATGTTTTGTTATATTAACTGAAATAAGAAAAACGCTTGATGACCTTAAGTGAACCACATGGTCATTAAGTAAGATGTCTGGAAAAAGTGACGTTGAACTTTAACATTTCATTCCGCACTACTGTTTATCTTCTTAATGCAGCAAAGCACTATATACAGCACAACGTGGTGCTAAGAGAAGTGTTAAGCATTCCTAAAAAAATCCCCGGAAAACAAGTCTTACTACGTAAATATCGTGCTGCGGTAAAGACAAAATTTAAATGCTCATAAATTCATCTGCACGCCTATAATTTCACCTTAACTTTCCAAACAAAAATGACGTCAAATGGACTGACTGAGCAAACATTCTATGCTATAGTATTACAGGTAGAAAGCTACAAAATAAACGATTTTACGGGCAAGAAGATAGGAACTGAGGGCACTGCATAGTGAGCATTAACCTTTACGCAAAAGAAGTAAATAAGAACAAGTGTTTTTTATATATAATTAGAGCAAGATTAATATTTCGATGGACTGCGCAGGTGAGGTCTAATCGTGGTTAAAATGTCCCCGTCTCACATACCTTTTCTGCAACGGCTTTCTCCTCTTTGGCTTTGCATATAAACCATTGTTGCTCATCTTCAGCTCTACAAAAAGTTAGTTTCCGCTTAAACGTGACTTCGCCTTATTTTCTTAGCAAACAAATACAAATAATGTTGAGAATGCAAAAGACTCGAGTGATCAAACGTCGCCCAGCACGGAAGACGACGCATTAATCCTGTTTTCCTGCTTGAATCGGGCCACTCAAGCGATTTCGGTGATTAGCCAAGAATCATATCTCGTGTCAAGCTGGCTTTATGGTATGATACCCAGCCGCACAACTACAAATCAGATATATAACCAACGGCGCGGCGCGGCCAGGAAACCAGCCACAGGGCGACGCCTACAGAAGCTTAATGAGCTCGAAAAAAAGACGCTGTCTCGGCACCGCTCCACAAATAAATTTCGGGACAAATTAGGTTGTCAGCGATCCGTCAGAGAGCAGTGTCCCCGGCCAGCCTCCTTCCGCGACCAGACCCCCATGTACCCGGCACTGGCCCGGCCGGCGCTGCACCGAGCGGCGCCTCACTTCCATCGCGACGCGAACTAAGCGCTGTCGCTCGTTTCTTTTACGTCGAAGTCTCCTACCGTCAAAAAACTCATAAAATGCTGAGGTGTTTCGCATTAAATCTTCTGGCGTCTTAGGTGTCATTCCGTGACAAGTTTTGGCATCGAAATTAGATCTAGACCCGCTCATGTTGGAAGGACCATACTTTGCTTTACAAAAATGAGCGCAACAGGGGTCGGACGCAAAGAGGCTTCGAAGCAGCGCAAATATGCACATAGAAAGTATTCTGACTGTAGAAAGCAAATGTCAACATGAAACAACGTGAAATCCCAAACATTTCAGGGATTTTTAGGTCAAGTCCGGGGAAAAGAGGACTTGTAGTGACCGTAACTCATGTGTCGCTTTGGCTACCTATGCATTCCTAAGAAGCGGGTAATTCCACTGAGGTGTCAAACGGCAACTTTTAAAAGGCATTATACATCAAAATAAATAAGCCTATGCACCGTTGATAAAATAGCTTAGACATGGCCCACGTGTAGCCTAAATTGATGGAGCCGGACCTCTGCGCCATATCTCTGACCAAGGTTAATTAAGGTTTAGTTCTTGGCGTAAGATACTTCAGAAGTGTTTTCATTTGTAAAGCTGTCTGCTCAGCGTCCTCCTATCAGGGCGGTCGGTCGGTCGGGGGCGGTCACAATGTTCAAATAGGCATTTATTAGTTTAAAGTTTAGTTTTTTTTTTTGTTTGAGTGTGGATTAGGAACTGAATGTTATGTTTAACATGATTTTCTTTTCAGTGATGTTTATGGTTATACTTGTTTATTATAATAATTATAAATGCTTAAATGTAATATTGGTGTATGATTCTCATAAAACCAGCAATAGGTTTTGAAGAGCACTTATATTAAAACTATAATATCCTAATAAGCATAATAAAAACAAAAACTGGATTGTTAAATCTATTTCCACTTTTATTTGAATACAAATGCAAATAATTTTCCTGTTTCAATGAATACAAATACAAATACTGGCCTCTCTGTACGTCCTTAATCAGAACTTTGGGAGAACATGTAAGCACCTCACACAGAAATCAGTAGCAATCACACCCACAGCCCAGAAAGGGACGCCACTCCCCCACTGAATGTACCCAACAACTCATTAGTCGGGTATTCAGCAACTTTAGAGCCCTGAATGTTCATTCCCATACAATTCAAAAGAAGTTACATTTCCTTCTGAGTAACTCATTGTAACCTGAGGAACACTCTTGTGGACTTAAAGAAAAAAAAGAACATCTTGTTCCTTCTGCTTTCATGTTTGAGACAAGCCTGACATCGTGGACTAGGCGATGCAAATGACATAAAAAAAACATTCTGCATATAGTATTCAAATTAGTGCATGTCATAACTAGATTTTACAGAAACACTCTTTTCAATAATGCCTGCAATCTCATCGGAGTAAGCATTCTATTCAAATTGACATGCTGTACTTACAAAAATATGTTAGAAACGTACAAGCAGGGCATTCGAAGCCTGTTTAAATTCTAAACAGGATGAACAACCTTTCGCAACTAAAGTACCTGGAAATTTGGCCTCGTTTGAGCAAACAAGAAGGACGTTGTCATTTCCAAATGTAGCTTACAGCAAACGGAATTCTGCCAGGAAAAGTGACATCACTATAGTACTAAAAGCATAAAAATTACATGCAGTAAAGATGTGCTGGAGTTGTTAGTCTCCATCTAACGTGATGCTACAACAGATTAAGTTTAGACACTTCTTTAAAGCCCACCTTCCATAAATTCCTGAAACATACAGTAATTTATGTGGAAAATATTATAGGCCTATATTGATTATTATTGTTTCATTGTCCAACCAAAGTCAAGAATAAAATGAATTCTCAAGTGAACAGTGTTGTGTAGTGATGTTTACATTGTGAAATGGTGCTTTATTTGCCATTCGTTTTAGTACAGGTCTATTGAAATGCTTCTTTTCATACATCCCAACTTCTTGCTCTCCTGTGAGAGGCTATATATATTTGCCTTATTAGTGTTACGACAGATGGGACGAAGGAGTCGGGGACATGCGTGGTAGTGAGACAAAAAGGAGTTTTATTGAACAGAGGCAGGAAATAAACAAGATCGCAAGGGATCAGAATGGAGGGACTGGAACAGAGGAGGGCACAGGCAACAAGAAGGTTAGCTGTCAATAACTAGATGAGAAAACACAGGACTGGAAAATACATATATATGAGACTAACGAGGGAGCTAATGAGAGGCAGCTGGGAGTGATTAACATGAGGGTAAGGGATGAGAGGTAAGATAAACAAGTAACAGGCGTGGCTTGGTCAGGTCATGCTGGGGAGGAGACAGGAGGGTCAGGTGGACATAGCGGGCAGGACCTGACAATTAGCTACTCAATGCTGTATATCATCCAAAATCCTTTTCCCATCTAACATTTCTAAATTTAAGTTTTGGTGATATTAAAAATGATGATAGAACATAAACAAGAATTTGTAATTAGATGCATGCATGCTCATTTGCTTTCAGTATATGCTTGGATCGAATTTGTAGTATGTGTGACAAAAACTATTCAAATTTCTTTGTTGTACATAATGCCTCAGCTGTGGTCTTATGATTGATTGTAAACCTGTATTACATGGTTACAAAGTAAACAGCCATGATGTTGAAAAAAAAACTAATTACTCCCACTTGAAATGAAGCCTAAATGTTTCCTTTTTGAGTCAGATTCTGGGGTACTCGTAACCGGTAATTCCTCTGTTAAATTAACATGCAGCAGATAATCTGACACTGCAGGGCTGATGTTGGAAAGAGTCCACTGGCAGTATTGATTAATGCAGTATTTTCCTTGTCCCAGGTTTTGGAAAGTCTCGACAAAATGAATGTAATCTAAGGGATGATACAATATATTTAACATATTATATAAGTATAGTGAAAATGTGCAAAGTTACATTAATTAAACAACTTCATTCTCAATAACATAGAAATGGTTAGATAATTTAATAACTGAGCGTGGTGGTAATATAACTTCTCAACCAACAAAGAAAAAAAATGAAAACGTATAATGAATTACGTGTGCGCTGACGTGTACCTGTCGAGAAAAACCAATAATAATTGAGCTGACTCAATAAATGGGGTTTTGGGAAATACCGTCAAGATATCCGACTCATTACACCACCTCAGATTATCACACTGACGGTCATTCGCTGTGTTGAACAGCTGCTTGTAATGTTTTTATCTAAACGACAAGTTTTTTTTTTAATAGGCCTATCACTTATCAAAGGGCATAAACAGTACATTGTAATCTCCTATGTGGCCATTAGATGGTGACAATGCTTCATAAAGTTAAAAGACCATTACTTCGTCTTAATGTCTATTAGGTCAGAGTACAACATAAGTCCAAAAACAGAATCAAAATTATTCTCTGCGGCTTACATGCTTCTAAGTCCACTAATTAAAATTACCAATAAAACTAATTAGTTACTATCTGCTGTGGTATATGAAAATAAAGAGAGTAAATTGAGTATTTTAGGAATAAAGATAAAAATCCACTTCTCCCGACCGTGTACTTCCCATGTCTTTGCATTTTGGCAGCCGAAAGTATCGTAATCGGTCTTACATGTGTAAAAATCGAAACTGATGGTCCTAAATCTGGAAGATATATATATTGAGTCAGCCTGTCTCAAAACGCTTCTGAAAAATACAGATCCAGCCAAAACTTTGAATAAACTTGCTGGAAACCAGGTTTTGTCATATTCTATGTCATATATTTTTACATAAATACTTGAAATTGAAAATGAAAAACTAAACAGGTTTCAGTGGGTAATTAATCTTCACCACGTTTCTATAGCAATTCCCCAAAAATGCTCGTGAACTGCTTTAGTTTGCCTTCATTCTGTTCAGAGTGTGCTGTGCAAACCTTGTGGCACTGAGGTCTGGACACTGGACAGGTTCATTCGAGCTGTCCTGTACTTTCCTTCTCTACCATATGTTGAGGTATGAGATGACCATCTTGCTGAAGAATGAGGCACTGGCCAATCAGCTGTAATCTTCATGGAATGGCCAATCAGTTGTAACCTTGATGGAATGGTGTGCCTTTGAAGCATGCTAAGACATAAGTCGTGTGGGTTGAGGGTGATATGGATACTGTACCAACAATATAACCCCAGACGATGTCATTGCCACCTCAGTGCTTGACAAAGGGAACCAGATGTGCCGGATTCATGTTGTCATCCTATGTGTCTTATAAATAAAGAAGGTGGACCAAAATATTTCAAATTTCAACTTATTAGTTCATAACACCAGATTGCACTCCAATACCAGTTTAAAACATTCAGAGGTGGAAAGTTCAGGTCCAGAAAGTAAAAATCCAGACCAAGATTTTGCTTCAACCAACCAGCTGAGTACTTTGTGACCATGACTCTTCATACTCAACTGGTTGGTTGAAACAAAATCTTGGTCTGGATTTTTCCTTTCTAGACCTTTACTTTCACACCCCTGAAAACACCAAACTTTTGTCTGTCTGTGTATAATTCGTTGTTTGTCACAGTTTCACTTTAGGCAAACAGTTCAAAACAAAAACACTACCATATTACACAAATAATTAACTGTTGCCTCGGGCTTATAATAATGTCTGTGTGTGTGTGTGTGGGAGGGGGGGGTCTGCACAGCTATAAGGTGTAACGCGTACAAATGTTTGGTCCTTTTAAAGACCCAATAACCAGCGTTCCTTTAAGTAAGGCCGGGGCCATTACAGCAGGGGTTAAAGCTTTCGCTCAGCCTCAGCAGTAGCGGGCCTACCGTAGCCCTTCTTGCTGCTGGTCCGGCCCCCTTTTACAGCCAATCAGTGCAACTTTAGCTCGATGACGGTGGCGGTAATGTTATGGAGCTTTTTTGTGCGTGTGTATGCGCTCGTGTGTGTACCCAGCTGTGGTACACAGAATAAGGAAAGCGCAGGGACTGGGCCCAATGCAGAGTACGGAGGGAAGCGAATAGCGATCTGAAGCACGCCTGTGCCTCTGAGCCCCCCAACAAACAGCTTGGATTTCAATGAGTTTTCATGCTATACGTGATCCCCGACGACGGTGTGCAGATATGGCGATCCTCAGGATCCGCGAGCAGGTAGGCGGCGCGCCACGCGGGGACACGGCGGCACACGTGCATCTGAGCCGAACCGAGCCGAAGCGAAGCGAACCGGGCGGTCGGCAGCTGTCACTTCGGGCCTGCCGTCTGTCTCCGGGGCGATGGCCGTGTGCTGGACTTCGGCGGGTAGGACTGTGTCAGCCGCTTACTCAAGTAAAGCGTGTGAGGTGCTAGTGGTAATAATGGAATGGTATATTTGGTTTGCATGTAAGTGTTTTGCGGGGCACAATGTCTTACCGACGCTTTACCTATAGCCTGTACATTAAAGGCTGTGAAGCGAGCGATGCCATGCACAGGGTGAGCGGTACCTGCGCTGTAGCCATGTCATAACGGGTTACCTGATGAAACAGAGAATTAATCGCAGTGCCTGGGGGAGAATACCCCCCCTCCCCCATTACCAGCTTAAAAAAGGAAGAAAATATAGAGCTCGCTTTTATTCAGGTGTGTTACAGTCATATAGGCGTGTGCAGCAACATGTACCCCGAGGTGACTGACATAATACCATAATATACCATAATTCCAAAGTACATACTAAACATACAAAGGAATTTTCTTTAGTGGTTTTTCACGTGCAAATTTTGGGACGTAAGTACACTTTCGTACGTGTTTTGGGAGTTGGCGATAAGGTATACCAAGTTTATACCAAGTTTTACCAAAAAAAGTTAACGCATAAATCATAGCAACATAAAAATATTAGGATGTCAACTGTATAAGTAGTTCTAAAAATGGATGTATCGGTAAATGCGACAACCTGTATGGTCAGGGGGAAAAGGTAAAATATTTTCTCCAGTGAGATGTGTGTCTGTGGTGCTGCATGTTGTAAAAGGAATTATTAAGAATTAAGTAACATTTCCCCTAAAAGCAGGCTTTCTGGGAATTGAGCTTAAACATTCACACAAGGACACAGGAAACCTGTCACTCAAACGGCTTTACAAAGGGCTTCCTGTAGGAAATTAGAATGTCCTCAGTGAGTTTCACACCAATTACTTGTAAACAGCAAATAATAAGAAACAAAAGACCACCAAATAGAGAAAGGCATCCTCTGTTGAAGCATTTCTTGTTAAAGCTGTAGTAGAACTTAAATAAATAAATAAAACCGGCTAGCGAGCCGCTAGGCCCAGCGTGGCCGGAAGGTGACTCATTGTAGCAACGTGACAATTGTAGGAAAGAGCTGTGTGTCCGTAATTAGAATTACCACTCCTCTGACACAGTTTCTCCTCTTTACTCTTAGTCCATCAAAATCCGGTGCTTTTTCAGGATCTCGGCCTAAAGTGCTTTACATTTGTGGAATTCCGGAACCGACTATCCCATAACCCCCATCCAGGAATCTGATTGGATGTAATTCCTCAGGGCAGCGATAAATGCGCAAATTACAGACGAGTCTCTTCCCCGCGGTACAAATGGGTGTCTTTGTTCCACGCCTGACTGTCTGAGGCTTTTGCGATCAGCTGATGCCATTCCCGGTGGCACGCTGTCTCATTGGGAGTTTGTTGTGGATGACTGGATGAGTTGTCCCCCCGCCCTGAGGCTGCTGATCTTTTCCCGGGCCGGATGCGTAGGTGCCATCGCCAGTTTGTGAGGCTGAGAGCAAAAACTTCATTGTCTCGTTTTCTGGGGTTTTCCGTATGCAACCACTGATAGTGGATACTGCTCATGGTACAGTCATGAATTGGTTTTCTAGCGCCTTATTAATGCACAAATATTCCAATGTGGCTATTACTGCTTGAACCCCAGCGTGGCTGTTAGTTGTTAAATAGCTATTTTAAAAACTCACTGGTTACTTCTCTTGTTAGTTTGCGGGCAGTGGTGGCTTGATGGTTAGAGAGGCGCCCTTGTAATCGAAAGATTGCAGGTTCGAATCCCCCCCCAGCAAGTCACCACTGAGGTACCCTGAGCAAGGTACCGCCCCTGAACACTGCTCCCCGGGCACTGAATTAGCTGTCACGAAACTCACATATGGGTCAAATGCAGAGGATGAATTTCGTTGTTGTGTGCTGTGCTGTGGTGTGTTGACAATGTCCACTAAGTTCCAATTCTAGTGTCTCTTTCAGTAGATGAACAGAATTTGATAATGGTGATTAGTCCCCGTCACAGTCCCCGCCTTGGTGCAGCATTGGGGCTCCCCCCATGCCAGATCCCCCACGCCAGTCCCCCATAGCTTTTATCCCGATCCTCTGGGCTTAGCTGTGTTTTTCAGCGCAGTTCTGATGTCCTATTATATAATCTCGTCCTTTGGATGGGCGTCTCGCCAGCTGTGACCGTTTATTGGCTCTGGGTTATGGAAGATGATGCGCTTGTGTGTGTGAGATTTCCCTGTGAGTGTGTTTGACAGCCTTGCTTTTTGTCTATTCCCATAGAGAACAGAGTTTATAGGTGCCCTGCTGCCTGGCAGGAGTTACTCACGGCCTTCGTCTGTTCTTGCTGCCCTCCGACCGCAGGGCAGTTGTCGCCCCCCCCCCCCCCATCCGCCCCCCCCCCCC
>JAODJW010000135.1:18524463-18543399 GCA_026777045.1 Hyperopisus bebe | reverse complement strand
ATTCAGCTCCTGCTCTGCTGCATGCTGTCCCAGTTCTGGGCCATGGACAGCTTCCTCTCCACTCCAGCAGGTAGGTTCGCTTGTGTCGGGGGTACCTGCATGGCAGACGTGTGCATGTCACGGGCGGAAGGATTCGGGGCTGGAACGTCAGCGGTCCAGTGCTTCTGGAAGCCCCCGCTGGCCTGTTCCTCCCACAGTAAGAAGCACAACAGCTGCTGTGTACGTACATGTTAGACATGGACAAATGGTCATGTAGTGAAAGCGGTGATTCTCACTGCATCTTACATGGGGCTGCATACTGCACATGTAATAACATTTAGAGAAGGTGAAGGGCAGCCCGTAAGGACTGACCCTGTCACAGAGGCTGCCAAACTTTCTTCAAGTGGGTAGAGATTCTGTAAGCTTTTATTACGGACATTGGCTCTTTTCCGATGATGAACCAGTCAGCATTTAATTGAGAGGATTTCAGGGTTACTGCTTGGCTATTACCAAGCCGACTGTGAGAGTAGTCTGTCAGCTTTTAAAGGAAGTCGCTAACTCTGTATGGCTGCAATCTGTTTAGTTTACAGAACTCTGGAGCACAAGACAAAATTCAACCTTTGCTGTCTGCTGACTCCGCCCCCTCCTCCAATGTTTCCACCCCCCTCTGCGCTATGGGAACAGTACAGTCCTGTGAGTTTGTTACCATGTGACGCCTGTGAGTCTTCCCTCTTAAGAGTAGCATGGTCACGTGACTTGGAGAGGTTCCAAACCGCTCTCCCTGCAGCGATGCTGAGGCTAGGGCGTGCAAGAACGTTAGGAGCACCAGACACTGATCAGGGAAAGGCATAGTTTCAACAAAAGTCAGGCAAAAATAACCATTTGGGAACCACTTTCCATCTATGTAATCACAAGTGTTTTGGAAGATTTCTCAAAAGAGCAATGTGCTGCAAATGCTTCAGTTCGCCTTACAATGACCCGCAATGTAGAAAAATTGCACATGCCTTCGAGGAGGGAATTATACAATCCCTTAAAACGGTGAACAGTTGTTCTTTCTATCAGTAATTTTGGTTTTTCCACAAGAAGTTATATCAGCCTGTACAGTGCAGTTTTTTACCCCAGCATTTGTATTCTTCTGTGCATTTCCGTATTTCGGCTCTGCGCTTCAGATTAAGCCCTCGCAGACAGAGGAAGGAAGCCGAGCTGAATCGGAGCCTGCGAAGCACAAGCCTGAAGTCTGCGTCCCTGGCCCCCCTGGTCCTTCAGGACCTGCAGGTCCTCAGGTAGGAAACTCAATTTTGCCCCAAACCATCTCAACATCGGTGAAAATCAAACCAGCCGGAAAGCTTCAGCTGTTCCTTCAAAATAATTAGATCCAGAGGGATATTTGTAGACAGGGACATATGATGCAGCTCAGTACACACTGAGGCGTGCGTGAAACCATTATGCGGTGGTGCAACTTAAACGGGGGCAAGAGATTTCACATCAGTATGAGGTATGATTGTGCAGAATGGCGACAGTTACACTTTCCCAGAGTAGAGAAGGTGAACAGGCAAAAAGCAGTTTATGTGAGTAAGCGTAAATTGAAAAATGTGGTACGGCAGTGATGTAATCTCTGGATTGCTCTGCCAGTAGTGGGGTAAGGGGGGGTGGGTGTGTTCGACGACGAGGATGTGTGTGTGTGACTCGCAGCTGCCGTTTCCTGCTGTAAGCATAATGAGGGACCTCCGACCTCCAACACAGACACGCATTAACAACTCACTTTTAGCAGAGATGGAAATAGAGTGTTTCCACTGGCTGTAGCCACTCAGGAACTGCTCGCCTTGGCTCTTTAGGTTCCACTGCCAAATGGCCAGGAACATTAGGTGATGTGTGAAAAGCTATCAGCTGATTAACAGGATATCCCTCTGTGCGGTTAAAGCTCAATTGTGGTCAAAATGTATGAGTGTAAGAATTAAGATTAAATAACATAACTGAATTAACATTTTGAGTTTTAGTTGGCTTTTGAGTTCTGATATAGACTAGTTATGTTACATGAACTGGATAAGCAGTTCGACAATGAATGAATGGATGGATTGATATTATTTGCTGAGCTGGGATTAGAACCCACCAAAACTAACTGATGTGAATGAGAATAACTTTTAATCAGCTTGAATCACACTTGGTGGGTTACATAATGGAAAAAAACATCAAGAACTCATGTGAAATACAAATAAAAAATATTTAAAAATCAATCAAATCAAGCAATAATGTGGAACAGCAAAAGTATGAATCTCTAAAGTAAGGGACTTGGTTTTCAGGGTCCAAACGGAATTCCAGGAGTGAAAGGACCAAAGGGAGAAAAGGTAAGACCATTTTCATGGAGTCAAAGGGCATCATGCCATATGCTGTCAGTTCTTGTTTGTCTAGCTCAGTGTTTCCCAACTTGGACTCGGGCACCCCCCCCCAGACAGGTCACGTCTGCAAATAAGTGGACTGTCTGGCAAGGAGCCAAAAACGTGGACTATAGGGGGTGTTCCCAAGGACCGGGTTAGGAAACACTGGTCTAGGTTATTGTCCAGTTAAACTGAAATGCATTAATTGTACTCTCTTACCGCCCCCCATCCTAAGGGAGAAATTGGAAGACCAGGAAAGAAGGTGAGTGCATCTATTAAATCTTAATTTCGTTACAAACTAACTTCAGGGTCGCCAAATAGCCACTTCGAGATGGATGTCATCTATTCAGTTTAAAAACCAGTTGCAGGGAATGAGATTCTAGAAGAGCCTTATCCTGGCAGAACTTGCATGTCAGCCTTTTTGGACGACAGCGTACTCAGGGAGTGGACAAATTGATCTTTCCATGTCAGGATGATTCAGTGACACCCCCTGTATCCCAAAGTGAATTATCCTACCAGGAAGGCCTGCACAGCGGTGGGCTGCATCTCCTGTGCTCTAGGGGGTGGTAACATGGCGGTGGGGGGGAAGTAGGTGATGGAAATGCTACCAAAACACTGTGCAGGCCTGGAATTACTGATACCTAATTTAGCTTAGTGCAGGTGCAATCCCATAACTCATTTGTCTTTCATAAGCAGAGACTGCTGCTCAGTGTACAGTCTGTCATTTAATTAAGGAAGGCTGTGTTTAATGTCAGTTTCCGCCTCCGTAGATGGAAATAAAGCAAAAAACCTCTTCTCTTGCTTGCCCTGGGATTAAACCTTTCTGGGAAATGAAGGCAATGGGTATACATTTGGGAAGATGTGTATACACAACTTCCACATATATATATATATATATATACAGTATATTATCCAAAACATCGTACAAGTAAGGCAAAGAGCACAGTGCAAACATACATGCTGTCAAGGATTGAACTCGACATCAGTACAGCTGAGCTTCCAAAGAATACCCAGGTACAGGTGTAAGCGGTAATGGAGCAGGAGCAACTCAACACCATGCAACAAAGCAAGAACCTAATGACACCATTCAGTGACCAGAAGTGCAATATTAATTCATTCAGGGAACATAGAGAGGCTTCAGGCTGGCGGAGGAATTCCTGGAACAGATGGGTGTTGAGGCGTTTATAAAAGATGGAGAGGGAGTCTGATGACCAGACGTGGTTCAGAAGCTCATTCTACTTCTCAGGGAGCCAAATAAGAGTTAAGACTTATTGCCCTTTTTCAGGGTCATACTGGGCCACCCGGTCTACCAGGGCTACAGGGACCACCAGGCTGGCCAGGACCATATGGGCCCAAAGTGAGTAAGTCGGATTTTTTGGTACAGATACCCCTAATTTAACTTAAAATCCCTTACCTTACCTTATCTTATATTGTACCATACTAATCAGTGTATGGAACGGTCCAGACTGATTGTGGTCAGGGTTGCAGGGGCTCGGAAGCCCAGGGAGTAACAGCATGAAGCTGGGATGCACCCTGCGTGGGATGCCAGCCCTTCCCAGGGCACAACCACACTCATAGTTTAGAGTCACCAGTCACCAATCATTTTGGCCGCATTGCTTTTGGACTGTTAGCGGAAAGCAGAGGTCCCTGTATAACACAGTGAGAACATGCAAACTCCATACACAGAGAGAAAGTAGGATTCGAACCTCCTATCCTGGAGGTGTCAGCCAACAGCGTTAATCCAGATGAACACTTCACTGCTTCACTAATTGGAATATATCAGCATACTAGTTAGTAAATTTGACTCTTATAAAAATGTCGAAGCAGCTTGTTTCCTTTTGCCACCATAAATCTCTATTTTAAGTGCTTGATTAGCCTAAGCCTGCCATCACTGCACTGGTCCCATTGCAGGGGGAGAAGGGAGATCCTGGGCTGATGGGAATGCCTGGTGCAAGAGGACCAGTGGGACCGAAGGTAGGCAGTCGTCTGGGGGGTATTCCCCGTCGGTGCGGAGAGCGCTAACGCTAACCCTAAAGTAAACTGTTGACTCGCAATGGCACCAATTAAGCATCCAGATATATAAACAGGTAAAATTGTAAATCACTCTGGATAGAAGTGTCTGTTAAGGAGTAAATTAATAATGGTGTGTCAGTGCTGGAAATGCTATATTAATGTCACGCTGTTATTTTAGAAGTAAGTGTTTAAACAAAAGACAGGGAAAGTCTTCTTTGGCACCCCCCCCCCTCCCCGTTTGGGTGACTGAGACTGAGAGCGCTGTCTCACCTACAGGGGTTGCCTGGATACAAAGGGGAGAAGGTGAGTTCACAACAATCTCTGTTGTGATGTGTCATTTCTAGTGGTGGTGTTTGTCGCTTTTGAATACTACACAACTACTCACTGCTTTGTTGTTATAAGTTAGATTCATTTCAGGTCCTGTCTTTATCTGTTTTGTTTTTTTAATAAATATCCCATCAGGGGTCTCGAGGCGAACGAGGCGAACCTGGCCCGAAGGGTTTCAAGGTTGGTTCCTAAGGTCCAGGGTCTAATCTGATACACGGTCTATGACCATCAGCTCTCAGTATTAAGATCCAGTTCTCCATTGTATGTGCACATTTTCTTTATCCACCATCAATCTGTAACTTACTCAATTGCTAATAGTAACTCAGTATTACCTACTGAAGCCAAAGGTGCAATAAGGCCAGCATCTTGCATCAAATTACTCTTCCCATGGGCAGATCACATGCTTGTGTTCAGAGCTTAACTTTGTGTTCTTGCGTTCTCTGCAATCTAGGGTGCAATGGGTTTCCCAGGGATGCTGGGACAGAAGGTGAGTAGACATGGTCACTGCGGTTATTTGTCATTATTATTTCAGCAAGTGGTTAATTACTGTTGTTTTTAGGTGTCTGGTAATATACTGACAACAAACCTTAATCTCCCCATCTTAGGGTGAAATGGGTCCAAAGGGAGAGCCTGGCGTTACTGGAAACAGAGGACCCACCGGTCGACCAGGCAAGAGAGGAAAACAGGTATGACAGAGAGTTCTCGTCTAGAGATGTCCTCTTAAACACTGATCATTGGTTATAATATAGCGGTGCTCATTACAACTCATCTCAGTGATGACATTCTCAGAAATGTCTCACGAAGTTTGCTAGAATATTTTTATGGAATCGTTTCTCCATGGGGAAAGCAAGCAGAAGAACATTATGTAGTTAAGGAAATGGTTAATTTATCAGGGAGGGGTTTTCATTTTCAGGGTTATAGGGGTGGGACAAGGATAGAAGGGACAAGAGGGACAATGAAAATGATGTTTACCGAAATTAAATTCCAATTTAGGCTTTTGGACATTTGAAAGCTCAAGCATGGAGAATAGGACAAGCATTGAGTCTGGCTGGATTTACTGAAGTGACTTATTAGTGAAAGGGAAAAAAAAAACTACAGTGGTACCTCAGTTCTCAAACTCATTAGAACTCGAATTTCTTAAAAGTCGAACCAACTACTTCGAAAAGAAATTGCCTAGGACTCGATCTGAATCTCAGAATTCAAACCGTGAACACCAACCTAAGATAACTTGTACGCACGGGGAAAGGAGTCATGTGGCACGTCTCTCAGCGGAAACAAAGGGTAAAGCTTCAGTCTCAGCCTCGCATTCGCTGTGATAGCATCGTGCATGTTTACACTAGCTGAATACATATACAGTAACAGTAATTATTATTATATAATAAAATACATTTTAAAAATGCTTAAAAAAACATATTTAGATGTAATTTTTTGGGCCGGGAACCAATTAATTCGTTTTCCATTATTTCTTATGGGGAAAATTCGATCACAATTCAAACTTTTTAGGATTCGATCTGGAGTTCTGAACGGATTAAATTCAAGTTCTATAGTACTGCTGTATTTGTAGCATTAAACACAACAAGGAATTTGAGGATTGAATGGCTGTTATACTCTGGCTGGCCTGACCCCCCCACTGAAAATGGTCAAACCCCCACCTCTTTCATACGGGAAGTCAATATGGCTGGCCAATCCAGATGATTTAATACTGTATTTGGTAGCCCAGGAGTTGGTAGTTGGTGGAAATAGTGCTGCTGAATATTTGGTCACCAAGTTCAGGTCATATGACAGAAACGTATAAGAATAAACCACACTTAAACCAGCAGTAGAACTGCTGTTGTTTTGCTGACAGTGAAATTGTTTTGAGACTTGCTAGAATTATCCGGGCCTCGGGGTTACGCAGAAACCCCCTCCTCCAGGTCTGTTTACAGAATGGGTTTGACCGTTCTGCTTCAGCCTGCTTTCTGACCTTAAAAATGTCACTAGATGTGCACGATATTTTTGATCACTTGTTTGCAATTTGAGATTTGCGTGTCATAGCATGTCAGACATCTGTCATAAAGCAACATGCTGTCGTAAGCAAAGGGCCATAGATGGTGCCGACTAGTCAAGGGAAAGGTGTTGAGTCAGTGATGTAACCGGTCATATAAACAAAGGACTGTGCTTTCCATTCAGGGGACCAAGGGAGACCCTGGAGTAGTTGGCCCCATGGGTCCCATCGGCCACCCTGGCCCCTCCGGCCCCCCCGGCCCCCCAGGCCTGCCAGCCTCGGGTGAGAATACCTGTATCATGTCAACTGGAGCAGCTCATATGAGGGAGCTAAAAGTGTCATGTGGGAGTCACCAGAATTAGAGCATTATGATTTGCACGGTAGAGCTAGAGTGTTAGCACTATGCGTCAATTGAGAATCTGATACCAACTCAAGTGGACGGCTTATGCCAAAGGATCCTCAGGATGTGACATCATAGTTTTTTTTAAGGGGCAGGGTTCTCGCTGCTTAATAAGCGTGCAAATTCCCAGGACATCTGAGTAGGTATCTTGTTCTGTGTTTCTTGGCCTGGTAAACTACTTTACATTAATACTCTATAGAGAAACTTTTAATTTTCTTGTTAGAAATTATTTTGGTGCCCTTGAATTTCTACATGCTCAGTGAGTAAATCGTGTAAGCTGGGGGGGGGCAGTTACTATGATTCCAAGGGCCCTAGAAAAAAAAATTTGGAGCGTAACTGTTTTGGTCTGGGTTGGGGGCCCAATATCATCTGCTTTCATGGCGCCCAAAATTTCTGGCAGTGCCCCTGCATTCAAGCAAATCATTAATCATTATGTAGACAATATATTTATCTTCGGGTTACTTTCTTAAGTCTTTAAACAAGTCAGAGAAACATTAATGGGATTTTTTCCCAAAGGTTGGGAGAATTCTGGTCTTTGCCTCTAATAGCCATCTCTGCATGAGCACTGCTGCTGGGTTTGACTGTAACCTCTATGTCTTTGCTGTGTGACTGTAACCTCTACGTCTTTGGTGTGTGACTGTAACCTCTACGTTTTTGGTGTGTGACTGTAACCCCTATGTCTTTGGTGTGTGACTGTAACCCCTACATCTTTGGTGTGTGACTGTAACCTCTACGTCTTTGAAGTGTGACTGTGACTGCAACCTCTACGTCTTTGCTGTGTGACTGTAATCTTTATGCCTTTGGTGTGTGACTGTAACCTCTATGTCTTTGGTGTGTGACTGTAACCTCTATGTCTTTGATGTGTGACTGTAACCTCTATGTCTTTGGTGTGTGACTGTAACCTATACGTCTTTGGTGTCTGCTTTGCTCTCAAAGGAGTTTTTGTGGTTGGACAGAAGGGGGAGAAGGGACTTCCTGGTTCTCCTGGTCAATGCAGCTGCAACGCCCCCATGAGCGTAAACAGCCCCCCCCATGACGAGTACGCCCATATGGGCAATTATGACAAAGTACCAATGGTAAGAACCTCAACTTCCGTTGGCCCCGACAGTTTTTGTCATTTGCTTGTAATTAGTTCATTGAACCTTACATCACTTTAGATGGATAAAGAGGAAATAAGCACATCCTCACTGGGTCTGGACTGGTATAGTTTGTACATTAAGGCTGCTTAGTGACTAGTCTGTTGGCTAAACCCCTATATTTGAAATCTGTGAAATCTGTGAGGGCTTTGCCTGGTGACAAGTCCATTGACTCACCAGGCGATATGGAGTTAAATGATACATGGGGACTCGGTGCAGGGAGGAAGAAGCAATCAGGATGAGGTTTAGGGTCATTAAAACTCTTTGTTATTTAAGAACCCAACAAAAGAAGAGCCAGGAGACTGAAAATACAAGGAGTGCTGAACTGCCTCTTGAGCTACAGTAAACAGTTTACTCTTGGCTGAGATTTGCCCAAGACTCAGCAACTGGGGGAATGGAGACACAGCAATTAAACAACCCACCCCCATCTGGGACTGCTCATTACTTCATGATGCCAATCTTGCTGTTCCAGACTAGGCATCATGACAGGTAACATGGAAAATCTGAGGATGCTCAAGGGCAAATGAGCAAAAGCCAAGACCCTGGGAGAGACTAGTGTTAGGGACAAAGCACTCATCTTCAATGTCAGCTTGATGACAAAGGACTTCTGAGCTTACGGCACATGGGACTTGATACTACACAGTTAGCCGTGGCAAGTGGAAGACCACTGAAAATCCAGATCCAATGGACAGTAGTCTGCATATGCCTGGTAGTCTAATATTTGAAGTAATGGACACCTTGTAGGATCTAAAAAGAAATATCTCCAGGGAAAAGAAAACTACTTTAAAAGGTAACCAATTTCCCCTCTTTTGTCCTAGATATTTGTGGTCAATAATGAAGAAGAACTGTACCACCTAGACACGAAAAATGCAATTGCATTTCGAAAAGATCAGAGGTCTCTTTATTTTAAAGATGTTGGAGGATGGAAACCAATTCAGGTATTTCACACATCATCATCACATACATGGTATGCTTCCGATAACAAACTGGGGTGGCATGTAGATCACTAGTTTAAATCCTGCGCCCAGCAGAGTCATAATATCACTGTTGGGCCATTGACAGATGGCCTTAATTCTGAAAATGCTCCAGCAATGCTAGATAAATGGATAGACCAGACCCCAAGCAGAGTAGAGTAAGATGGGATATGCGAAAGCCAAATTCCTATCTACTTGTACAAATGACAAGATAAAGTATTATTGTTTTGACAGAAAATTCAAAGAATTATTGTTATGAAAATCCCAATAAACCCCAAAGACTTTTATTTTTCAGCTTAGCCCATTCCAATCCATGGACAACACCCCAGATGCGGAGGGCGTCTGCGGTGACAGAATAGTGCAGACCCACAACGGAGAGGAATGCGATGACGGCAACAAGGTGGTCACTGACGGCTGCATCAGTAAGTGGCACTAACGATCGCATCACCACTGCCCATTTGGGTCTGGATCTGGTCATGTTTCACCAAGCAGACAGACCACCCAGGCATCAGGAAGAGCTAAGACCATCAAGCACCTGTTTCCTATGCAGGATGCAAATTAGCATACTGTGGAGACGGATATCGCCATGAAGGAGTCGAGGAGTGTGATGGGAAGGACTTCGGCTATCAAACGTGCAAAGTATATCTTCCTGGGTGCGTCCTTATTTATTTCTCATTGACTTTTCTGCTTGATCTCCCATAGTATCATATACAACTGTACATATTTTCTGTACTGTTGCAGCTTATATATTTACCCAGGCTTAAGGTTTCATGTCCCTCAGTCTCAATGCTCTCCACGTTAGAGCAAAATGCGGCCAACATTAAGCTTAACATAATCGATCATAGTGATACTTTAATTGTTTGAAAACAGAGATAATGTTGGCTATTAACCCTTCAAGGGACCATTCAGTAATCTTACAAGAGTTTGCAATACTTTGTCCTAAATCATGCATTTTATATGAAAACAAATATGGCAAGTGTAGTTTTGAAATAATATTCTCTTTTATATTTATATTTTATATTTATAGTTTCAGTATGTTGTGATGGTGTCTCTTGTTTTGAAGGTCACATGGGCAGCTCAGGTGCACTGAGAAGTGCTTCATTGACTCTACAAACTGCAAGTATTTCACATGAAAGAGAGACCAGGGACTGTGAAGGACCCACCTTACTTTCCCAGGATGGAAAGGTGACTTAGGTGAAAAGACGAAGCTGCTAGGAATAAGACAAGATGATCATCTAAGAGAAACCATAAGCATGACTCTTCTACTACACTGTTTCTATAAAGGCACATAGTTGGCGGAGAAGCTCTTCACCACAGGAAACGTATCATCAGAAAGCATACAGGACCACTGCATTCTGTCTTAAAGGCTGAGCCAGGACTGCCGTGTGGAGCTGAGCTGTAGACCTATGATTAGGCTCCTCCCCAGGGGAAAAAAGCCCCTTTTGGCTACAGGAGATTTATATTACCAAATTACCGCTTTTTCAGGTTTTGTGGAAGTGATTCTTCCAACTGGTCTTGACCAAGGTGGTGTGCATATCTGCAGTAATAAAACGCTGTACTTTTTGCATGAGGATCGTAAGGCAGAACTTAATGCCAGATAGACAGTCTACTTATCAGAATAAGCTATGTAAATAAAGCTATTTATGTTTGTCCCTGTAATATTTTGTTATATGACCCAATGGGCATCCAGTCTGTGGACCCTGGGATGCGCTCCAGACTCACCACTGACTGTATACTGGATTAGTGGCTATGGAAAACTGATGGATGGATGACCCAATAATTACAGAAAAGGGAAAAAATATGCTGCTAATTTGTAGCACAGATGGGCATGAAAGATGCAGGTTGCATAGTACCCTGACCTCTCAGGGAATCATTTTCACTTGTTTCCTGGCCACTGAGAAGGACAGGCGGTGGTACCGCGAAATATCGATTCTGTTCCCAGATGTGCATCAGCAGCGCCTATCGTCTTAATGATGAGAATCCAGCGCTGCTTTTGTTAGCTGGATTTTTAGCACAGCTGTGGCTGTCACACTAGGCTAGTAGGAGTAAACAGTCGCAAGTGAGCAAATCATATTGGTCTGCCTGGTGTAGCATCAAAGACTATGCTGCCTTAGTTCCCAGTTATCTTAGCTAATGTCCAGGTAAATGTTGAATTATCATCAGCAATTGTGCATCATTTTTATAATCGGGGTCATGGTTGAACTGCACGTTCATATATACAGTTTACATGTCAAAGTGCACTTGATATGTTAGCATGTGCCGATACATTAAGGACTGCACGTATGCTACGAGTGGCTGACAAGGCTGTACTTGGCCACATTTATGAGTACTGTGGTCTGTACAAAGTGCTACATTCTCCGCCACGCGAGTGGGCGAGCAAAAGCCTTTTGTGAACCTTTAATTTATTCCAAAAATGTCTGATTTACGCCTGCAATGTGGTTGAATAAATAAGCAAAATCAAGCCAAGAGAATTTATACAATCTTGCTAATGCACCCTTCATTACTGTAATTGCAATCTTTCTTCCCGATGACCTGAACTACCTTCCAGATCCTTTAAATGCGTTGCCCAAATCGACGGGTCGCTGTCGTGGATCTTTACAAAGTGCACTGTCGCTGTCTTGGTGAGCCAGCCAGTTGGGAGCGGGAGGGGCTGGGCTGCTCCACTCAGTGAATTGCTCTATTTGGAAGTGACAGTGATGGACTGGGTACTGGAGACCCTGCAGCCGGACGACTTTGCTGTGATTGGGCAGGATGACTGCGCTAAGCCTCCCCCTCAATGCTGAGCCAGCTCCTGCGGCCAATGGGTCGAGCTGACACAGCACAGGGGCGGGGCATGGCACGCCTCCATTGGCACAGAAAGAGATGGGTTCGAAGTTGAGGTTTGCCGCCAACTACATTAGTTGGCCTCACTTCTCACCTGAATTACATTAAAAAAATTTACTTACAGACACGCACGTCAAAAAGACTTGCCTAAGTGTTTTTTTTCTTCTTTCCAGCACAAATTACCTAGCCTGGGATAAATCAGAGACTTATACCTTTTGCCATCACAATATTTTCTCATATATGACTTTAATATTTCCATTAGCAGGTCAACTGTCACTTAGGAATTGGACACTTATCCTAAAAGAATTCCTTCCTGTTGGGTCTCTAAAGGGTCTGGAATATTCTAGAAGCCTTCTGAACTTGGCCTTGGGTCTAAGCAGTTGACCGGAAACTCGGCAGAGTGTTGTGAAATAAAAACCAGCCCGCAACTTTTCCAGTCAAACCAGCGAGTATTTTGGGGCTGGCTGAAAAGTGTCATGTTACAGTTGATGTGGGGCAGAAGTGACCCCGGCAGGAAACAAGCAGGGGACCAGCTGTCGACTAGGCCCAGTGAAAAAACCCTGGCCTATAGGGAGGAATTTATGGCATGCTGGGTAGTCAGGAAATTACTGAATACATCTCTGGATGTAAGGAGAGGTGTGCTGTAATGTAAGGGGTGCAAAATCTGTAAAATAGGTCATCTGTGTTAGGGGCTAGTCTAAAATGTAGGTACACATGGATTTTCTCATGTGAAATTGTCTGCAGTAGTGTTTGACTCTACAGTAGAGGCCTGTTCTAGGGTTCTATCTTCAGCCATTGGCAGACTCTGGACCTGGATTTCAGAATCTCTGACTTCATGGCATCAAACCATGAGTCTCAAGCAGGTATCTCCACCAGGGACAGAGCAGGGCAGGAGAAGAGGAGTCATCCGGAATGTGGTCGATCTACACATCAATCCTTCTTTATCCCACATGGCCTTTAGAGTTGCTGGTAAATAATACTTACACAAAAGCAGCTAAGTAAATTTGGTTTAATAAATCTGGAAAAAAACAATTAAAAGAGCATTCTTCCATTAAAATTGTAATTCTGTCTTGGACATTCTTTGATAAGGAAAGGTCATGTACTAGCAAGAGTTCATATCTACATTCCAGGCTCAAGCGAGCTCTCACACTGTGGAGAATTCACTGGCGTATACACATTTAGCGACCACAGGGCATCGGAGAAGAGTTTTTGTCCACTGTTGGTCGAAGCCCACTAAGACCAAAGCATCCGTGGATCAAGATGCTTTCCTACAGCAAAGGTAGGGGGTTCTTCTGCATGAAATATAAGAACAAGAAAGCAACCCCCCTCCGTCTCACACACAGTTGGCAGAGAAAGCACTTGGCACCTTCGATTTGTTCACGCAATAAAATAAGATATTAAATATCCCACAAGATGCACTGGTTAACGGAACATGACTGCAGTGGCCTGACATTAAATAAAAGAAATGCATACATATTCTGCAAGGAAAAATAAATAAAGTTAGCATAAGTGTTATATTCATACATAGTGTATCGTTTCCATGTAGCTGCCCAGTACAGTATCACTCTCCTCACTGCTACTAGTGTTGACGATGGCATGGGACTATGTCGGAAGGAACAACATGTCTACTTTTGGTCCGCAACATCCCACAACCTACCACGAGTCCCACTGCAAAAACGCACGTTATTAATGTGACATCAGATACAGAATACTGCCGTGTTACTGGGTCATGCAAGGCACACGATTTTGCACGACCCCCATATATTCTGCAGGAGGGGGGCACACATCCAAATGTGCAGCTGCCGACGCAGGCAGTCAGCCCCCCCACCCCCTAACGCCACCTCGGTTACACTTGGTATTTCCTCCCCGAAATGATCGCGATAAAACGTATCAGTATCCAGAAATGTTCTCTGGCTGAACTTCCAACTCAACCCGAAGTTCACACCATCTCCTATTGGCCTGTAAAGCCTCACAGCCGAAGATGATTTAAAGGGGGAGATTCCAGCTCTGACAGATCGACGTCCTTCAGCTATAGAGCGAGACTCGGGAGGAGAAACATCCCATAAAATAAAGCTGCTATTACGGGAACCTCCACGTCTTCGGCAGAAGACCTTTCCCTATGATTAACACCATCTTCACAACTGGTGAGGGTGAAAGCATCTGGACTGAGGGGAGGAGGTGCTTATTACAGGTAGAGTCTGAAATGTAAACTTCATGAGCTCCCAGAACTCAAAGGATCAGCGAATGCAATCACAGCGGATGGAGCCGAAATGCTTGCAGGCTCTGTAGACTATGTGCTTCTTTCCAACCCAGATCTCGCCACATACCACTGGGACCAGGTGCTCTGGAAACAAGCTCTGCTCTGGTGCGCTCTGCTCTGAGCCCACTCCTCCTGCCAGGGCGAGCAAGCCACTGCTCAAGTCCACACGGTCACACCACCTCGTCCGACTCCAGGCCATATTCGTCATACAGGGTGTCCAGGACACCCAGCTGTCGCTCCATGGCTGGCAGGTACATGCCGAGGTCCCTGTGCATGCCGCTAACGAAGCCCTCCTTCAGCTCGTCCCCCTCCCTGGACACCAGCGCCCCCGTGAAGGTGCCATAGGATGGGGCAGCCCTCAAGGCCAGCTGGAGAGAAACACAAGTCAGACAGGAAAAGCTCACGCAGCAAAAGCAAGAAAAACGATGAATACGATGTTAAGAGATGTCTTTATAGCAAGAACTCACTGCAAAAACCCCTCGTACGACCCATCCATGGTACTGCCGCAACGTCTTCCCGTAGGCGTTATCTGCGAGGAGAAAGATATTGAGTGAACATTACGGTCCTCCATGATCTGTGGAGCGTGCCCACTGTGCCCGTCAGCTTGGGTCAGCAGCCGAGGTTCTGCCGCGTGAAGGTCGGCTTTGGCGGTGCCCTACGACTCACTCAGCGCTCCAGGGATGTCCCGCTCGCCCCGCTTCACTTCCCACAGGAATTCCTTGAGGAACTTGAGACCCCGTTTTAGCCAGAGCAGCGCTTCCGTGGCCGAGTTCCGCACTTGCGCTACTTCCGTCTCCAGCTCATGCATCACAATCGCCTGCAAGGTTGGGAATCTCTCCGGATCAGACAAGAACTTCTGATGGACTTTCTGCAGGAAGCCAGAACAGATCAATTTTAGTTATTACACTGTTACAGACATCAAGGTTGATTGATTTTTTGACAGTTCAGCACATTATACTTTGTTTCGTTATCTGACACTTTCGATAAATGTGATTTATGCACCACAAAACTGCAGAGATATTTGTATATTTTACTTGAAAAGATCTAGTACCCAACAGAACAACAGCAGAGCATCCCCTGGGACTTGAATCAGAAACTCTAAGACGACAATATTCTCATGAACCAAGCTATCTGCCACCCATCCTGCTTACACGCCATTCACTTCGTAAGACCACCTGACAACCATAGCGGCTACGTTCGCTAATACGCTAAACCCAAAAACAGTCCAAGCAAATCAAATAAAGCCAGATAAAATTAGTTCAGTGCAAAACTTCCACATGTTTTTAAATTAACTGTTGCAATTCGGAGACCGAAATGCCTCTCTGTGGTCAAGTTAGGAACTGCAACTTCATCCTTCTCTATGTAGTCGAGCCATCTCCATACTAGATACCCTGCTGTGTGTGTGTGTGTGTGTGTGTGTGTGTGTGTGTATCTAAAAATTATAGAGCATTTATTCATGGGTGTAATGTTAATAGATGGTGCTTATTACAGGGTCAATTCAACCCTGAGGGCTGGCCGTCAAACAGCAGAACCACAGTGATGCACTCACCCACTATGTTGCTTGTTATGTGAGTGTTTTATCTAGCCCAGCTGAAAGCATCAGGAAAAAAACACCATAATTAGTGTACCTACCTTGATATTTCCCACAAAGTCCATTTTAACTGGTGCAAATACTGTAGGGCCCAACTTATCTGAAGGCAAATTTAACACAAGTCAGTTGCGCAAATTACTCTCATATTAGTTAAGTCTAATGTTTTTAATTATCAAAAGTCATATTCCACCAGCAGGTTCCTTGGATCTATGTTTTCTGTACACAGATCCAAGTCCATAGTATCATCTCTTTAAATAATTCAGATTTCACAAAGTGAGCTCTTTGTTAGTGATAAAAAAGGCTCATTTAGCTACCTAAAGGAAATTTACAGCCCTAAAGAGACCATGAGACTTATAAAGACTGGGAGGATAAATAAGAGTATCAAACAGGGAATTTGACAGAGAGAGGGAGGAGTCAGCGTACCCAACACTGGTACTATGGCATAACAGGAGTCCAGAAAAGGCTGAGTCGGGATTCCAGCGTCCTCTTCCAGTTCTATATCGCTAAAGCTGTGGATAAAAAAAATACCCAAAACGAAGAGAAATTACAGGCTGCATCCAAAACATCTAACATCTTAGCCTGTTACTGCAAGAAGATACAACTATACCAATACAAGCATCAGAATTTTTACAACGCAATAGAATACTGTGATTTTATATGGCTCAAAAGTGCTTCATCACAGTGAAATTTAAGCAGGAAAAATTCAAGTAAGAAGAAAGTGCAAATAAGCCAGAGAAAGATAATTTTCCTTGGGTGATGTACGTTATATTGCAACGATATCGGTGCAATGGAATATGTCCCTTAACAAGGACAGACAGACAAGACCAAACACCACACAACATTTTACGTTGCCAAAACATTATGGTTTAAACACTGTCACTGACGTAAAAATATATGTGAACGGCCTCCTGAAAAGAGGGTAATTAGAGGCAAGTCTTCCTAACAATTCAGATGTGGGTTTAACCTGTCCTGGTTACCTGTTCTTCACAAGAGAATTGTGCAATGAGGTCTGATCAAAGGAGATTTCAGAAAAACAATTCAAACTCATAAAGCTGGTATTCCGGTATGCGGAACGTTCACACTCGTGCTGGGTGCATGCCCAGCTGCACGGTGGCTGCAACTCACTACTCCTCACTCTCAGCAATCGACAAGTTGGCAAGTTCAGCATGGTCGGTTGAAGCGGTTACTAGGCAAATCACCTGAGACTCATAAGAGCCATAGGAGATGTTTATGATATAACTTTAGTGTATTATTATTATTATTACTCTTTCTTAGTTGAAGTGCATATGATTACATTATTGGCTACTGGTACCACTGTTTTTATTATTTCATTCATTTCGTTTAGCATAAGCTACTTAGCCATTGGACTCGCATTCCTCAAACCCTGTTTTCCCCTGATTTTAGTACCGGAATTTTAGTGAACGCAAGGTTTTTCAGGAACACACTGGTAGTAGGACTGACTGTTCCTTTTTTCCATTCTATATAGCTGTGTATTTATCATATTATTTCTGCATTTACTGTATGTTAATGTTATTTTACGTTGTATCTGTTATTTGGTACAATGTGGTAGGTAATTTCTTTGGTTTGGGAAAGCTCATACAATTTTCCCCACATAAATTAACGATAATTGCATCTTTGCTTCACACCATTTTTGCTTACAGAAGACTTCATAGGAATGCTCTGCTTTCGGATCGTGAGGGAAACCTATATAATGGTGAGGAGCAGTTTCGCTGCCCACGACTCTCGCCATCAGTGAGGGACCAATATACTCTAGGATGTACCAACATATTCTACAGCAGGAGGTGTCTGTCTGTGATTTCAAAGTCAAAAAAGTTGGGTCATGCAACAGGACAATGATCCAAAACACAAAATAACAACAGAGCAGTTCAAACAGAAGAAATTCTGTATTGTAGAAATATTAAGTAAAAGGCTTGATCTCAATACCACTGATATGGCCTGATCTGAAGCAAACTGTCAAAAAAATTTACATAAACTAAATCTGTAGAGGAATTCCCCAAACCACCTTCCTACTACTGTGCAGACCCAATCTGCAGGTACAGACAGCATCTGGTTGAACTTAATGGAGGTTCCACCAGTCAGTAAATATTAGATTCACATTTTTCCACCTATGATTTTGATCGTTTAAACCGTTTGTTGAGTCTAGATATGGCAATGTAAAATGTTTATGTAGGTTTTGTTCAACAATACTTAATTGGATATTATTAGCTGAAGATTAGATCATATTTCAGGGTTAGCTTGTATAAAAAACCAGATTGTTTCAAAGATTGATGTATGCAATTCCACAAGCTCGACTTTCAGGCACCATGTACTGTATTAAAGGCACAGTAAGCTCTTATTACGTCTTCATGACACGTCAATGGAAGGGGGTCATCATACCGGTGACTCATAGTACTGAAGAATGTTTCCACCTGCTCTGGATCTTCACGGTGGGTCTGCAATTTAGCGGGGTCAACCACTTCTCCCACGCCTTGGTCAGAAGAAATCACTTCTTGGTCCCGAGGCTGTACGGGGCTTACTTCTTGTCGATCTTGGAGGTGATCAACGTCCTGGTCAGGCAGGGGTGCCTCCTCCCATTTCATCGCTTCTATCTGCCCACCATCAGGCTGCTCGAGAACGGATGCCAGCTGAGGAACTTGTTGCTGGGCATCCGCATCCTTGGCGTGCCGATCCAGTCCTTTATTTACATTGATACCTACAGACCAAAATCACACACACATCACAGGCAAACAATTGAGATTTTAAAGACCAATGAAAAAGCTGGAAATTATCTGGCCTCAAATTTAACAGGATTGTGGAACAACTAGGAAAAACTAAAAGCTTTATAGATGTATACAGGACTGTGCCTGAAAACAGGTTCATGTTGCTTTGATCCATTAGTCACCAACCTGGGCTTAACTGAATTCCTTTTCACCCTCAGATGTAGGGCAAAGGTTAGCAGTAGCTGTGCAGCTGGCATGGTGAGGTGACCTACCCTCTGGCATGGTGAGGTGACCTACCCTCTGGCATGGTGAGGTGACCTACCCTCTGGCATGGTGAGGTGACCTACCCTCTGG
>JAODJW010000135.1:18478631-18492514 GCA_026777045.1 Hyperopisus bebe | reverse complement strand
GGGAGCCCGAACTTTGCGGTGCCCCCCCCCCCCCTCCGTGATCTTGATGGCCCCCCCTTCCGTGCCCTCCCCCCACCTTCAGATGTTAGGAGGCTACGCCGACTTCCTGTACCAGACGGGCATGGTGGATGAGCGACAGAAGCAGTATGTACAGGAGCAGACAGACATTGGCGTGCAACTTATCAAGAGCCAGAAATGGCTGGAGGCTTTCATGGTGAGACACACACACACACACACACACACACACAGGCTTCCTAACCCTAGCGGAAGATCATATTCTTCCAAAGCAAATGAAGCTCAGGTTGCTTTGGACAAAAGTGTCACTAAAATAAACTGTATGTAGCAAATAAAGTCTGAATGTTATTTTTGTTGGAACATCTTCACAACGTCTGTTATCAGACCTTGACATGAACCGCTTTGGATTCTCCCCCCCCCCACACGGATCCTAAAGCCAGTATATATACACCCCCACACTACAGGCTGTATTTCTTGGGACATTTTTTTCCTTGGCTGCCCCCTCGTTTCTTTATGAATTTGCGTCCCCTCTCTGAACGCAGGTGTTTGACAGCTTGCTGAATGGAGACATGACACCCTACCCCTCCTTCTTCCAAAACGTCACTGGCTGCACCAATTACTACAACTACCTTCAGTGTGAGGTACCTGTGCTTTGCAGCCTTATAACATTTATAGGAGTTTTATTATTATTTTTTATTTATTTGATTCGTTTGGCGAGCTTTTTCTGCGGTTTTCGTTTGGCGAGCTTTTTCTGCGGTTTTCGTTTGCATGCCCCAGGAGCCTGAGGACCAGGAGTACTTCGCCCGATTCGTGACGCTCCCGCAGGTGAGGGCCGCCATCCACGTGGGGAACCTCACGTTCAACGACGGCTCCCGCGTGGAGAAGTACCTGCAGGAGGACGTCATGAAGTCCATCAAACCTTGGCTGGCTGTCCTCATGGATAACTACAGGGTGAGCGCTAGGCGTGCGTGGCTGTCATACAGGGATCCTGCATGGCCTGTCCATCAGGCTGCTCTTAGCGGGAGTGTAAATGCGGATCTCGGAGCCTTGAGGTTACGCAATGGCTGATCCTGGGCAAACTCGGGTGGCGATTTGCAAGAGCGTGCCGAAGCAGGCGGTCTGGTTGGTGCTGGTTGGTATTTTTAAGGAACGGAGTTATTCCACACCCATATCACACATGTGAAAAAGTAATTACCCCCGATTTCCTCTTATTGCATATTTGCTACACTTAATGGTTTCAGACCTTCAGGCAGAATGTAACATTAGACAGAGGGAACCGTAATAAACACCCAGCCTATTTTTAAAGTTGTTTACTTAAGGAACGGGATTATCCCACTCATGTCCCCCCATGTGGAAAAAAATCCGTATCCTCTTCCTGATTTCCTCATTTCATATTTATCACACTAAATAGTTTCAGATCTTCAGGCAGAATGTAATCTTAGACAAAGTAAACATCTAACACATTTTTTTAATGGTTTCACTTTAGGAACAGTCATTCCTACTCCCGTATTACCCATGTGAAAAAGTAAACCTGACCTTCTGCGCCCCCTATAGGGGATAAGTTGTCACTATCCCCTGGTAGGGATTAAGCCATGTCACCCCCCTCCTGGGGAGGTTCACGTCTCTTTCTCGTCTTCCGCTTTAGAGCAAACAGATCTCACTGGTCCGGTGGAATCCAGAGCCTTAGAAATGCCTTTCTAACCCCATCTCATCTGTTATATTTGCTTAATACCAGGTTCCCCTCTTCTGGTCCTGGAGGGTCAGAATCCAGTGCAGTTTGTGAATTTCCCTGCTCTGACTCATCTTAATGTATTAACGATCAGGTTTGTTTGTAGGTGTGTTTTAGCAAGGAAATCGGCAAACTGTGTTGGATTCTGAGTTAATGATGAATGAAACTTTTATTTTGCCATTCTTTAGTTTACATATACCTAAAGTGGTATCACGTAAGCGGAATGCCAGTTGACTTTTGTACCTTAGATAAATGAAACGGCTAAAGAAATGTTAGGCGTTTGCTCACCTGCCCTTTGTTTAGTGTTGCATCTTGTCTAAAAATCTGACACTGTTCAGTGAGACAAACGGGCAGGAAAAATTGAGAAAGTTGGCTTAGGCTTCAGATCCTTCTGCACCCTGTACAGGAAAAGTGGTTGGAAGAAGGATGGATGGTTACTGATAAATCATGGCTGCGTTCTCAGCCACTGGGCTGAGAAAATGGCAGGAGGGCGAACGCGCGATCCTGATTGGCCCCCGACACGTGGACTTCCTGTCCTGCAGGTGCTCATCTACAGCGGGCAGCTGGATGTCATTGTGGCGACGCCCCTCACCGAGCGCTTCCTGCCCACCGTAGCCTGGAAGGGGGCTGAGGAGTACAGCAAGGCTGAGCGTCTTAGCTGGAGGGTCCAGCCCAAGGACCGGGAGGTGGCCGGCTACGTGCGCCAAGTGGGAGACTTCTTCCAGGTGGGGGCCAGCGGCTGGACAGTGTTACGCATCTGCAAGGCCTGTGTCTGTGGTTTCTGGTGACGTCACTTTCTGGATGCCATGTTCCACAGCAGCTAATGCAAGCGACTTTTCAAGTGATTTCACTGTCGCAGACAAATTTTCAGTGTCAATAAAATCAGAGTTTTGCTAGAGTTGCAGCAAGCTCCTGTCATCTCAGTCGTTTGCTGTAAGGCGGTCAGTCAATCTTTTTCTTGACTTGATATTCCGATAAAATTAAGGGTTTAATATTATCATAGGTCTTTAGTCTTGGCTCATGCAAATAGTGACATGCATGTTGTCAACAACCAATAGATGAGCTCTCTCTAACGCCAAACAGGAAGCAGCAGTGTATGTACAAAATCTCAGGTAGAGTAGACATGGAGCATTCCATTTGTACTCAAGTCGGAATTTTCGAGTTACTTGTCGTAACTTTCAACTGGAACGCCCCAGAAAGTCTGAGTTCTCATTTGGAAAGTTGGAGGAACCTCTGTAGACCAGATCCTCAGAATTCAAGATGGCTGTGTCCTTGATCAACAGAAATGAAAACTGTAGTTATATACTGTCTTTTAGCACTTATGTCTGATTTATGTCTCGTTAAGTCGATCGTTCTCACTGTCCAAGTTCTATCTGTGGACATGTTGGTATGGTTTTTTGTATCCAGAAAATACCGTACTGTATTACCAACTGGTATTGCTAATGATAGCTAACGATGTACCTGGCTAGAAGTGGTATTGCTGAATAGCTTGCTGTTCTCCCAACTGGGGGTGTGCCCATATTCTCTTCTCTCTCGCTGTTTTATCACAGCAAGGAATTGCAAACACAAGCAGATGTGGCCAAAAGCTGTTTCTGTTCCTGTTCCATTGTTCAATAGGTTTTCTCTTCCTGAAAATTTACACAGGGGCATGATGGGAAATAATCTCAAAACGAATCTAGTTGCAGTCTTGCAAATGTCTGTGACAAAAATTTTTGCAAAAAACATTTTTTGCTCATAAACATCCACCTTTTGATTTGAGAGCAATGTCATAAACTTGAGGAAAAAACATGAGCATTTTTGAACATAGAGGAGTGAAATGACATTGTTTGGCAATGTAATCAAATTAAAATATGTTTATATTAATATATATTAATATATTAATAAACATATTCTCTCTCTCTCTCTCTCTCTCTGTCTCTCTCTCTCAGGTGGTTGTCCGAGGTGGAGGACACATTTTGCCTTATGACCAGCCAGAAAGGTCCTTTGATATGATTGACAGATTTCTGTCCACAAAGGGATGGTAACTGACTTCGCTTAATGGGAGAAATTTTCGAATTTTTAGTAATATCTAATTTTCTGATTGTAAGAAGCGTCTGCATTACTTTTCAATGCAGCTGGAGTGCAGTGTAATGGTTTCCTATTCTCCAGCATATTCTGGATACAGAATTTTAATACTGGAAAAGATGGAATTAAATCAGTGTACAAAATTTAACAGTATAAGCCGGAAGTAGTAAATCAGCACTTTGTCCTGCGTATCTGTTTCTCGGATGAAAATCTCACTAATACATAGAGTAACAATCACATAATGTACATTAAGTAGCCCTTTGGTGACTGGCTTTTCGAGGTGATGCATTCAGTCTGTAGCTCCGCCCCCATGTCATGTGACCTGACGGTCCAAGCCAGTGGAGCAAGCGTTTTGGTCTGCAGGGCGGACAAAGGTTAGGGGTGTAGCTGCTGTTGTAAATTCTGGGGGGTAGGGGGGGGTTCAACTAGAGAAACTAAAGTGTGCTGGGGGGGTGGGGGTGGGAGTGTATTTGTTTGCATAAGTTTCGCTGGCAGATAAGTTAATGATTACATCTTTCTTTGCTGTAAAGTTTACAAAGAAACACCTGAGCATGCAGAAGTTAAATAAAATAAATTCAACATGAAAACTCTGCCGTGTTGCTCTGCGTACATATCTGGCACCTGTGGATTGGATAAGTCCCTGTTGGTACTAAGGTGTCAGGCTGATCCGGAGATAACCGCCAGCAACACCCTCTGTACCTCTGAGTAAGGCTACTTGCTCTTGAAGTGTGTTTTCCAAGAGGGTCTCTGTTAGATCCTCGTCAGCGTTGTCGCTGTTTCCAAATAGGATTGTGCTTTGATGAAATTGCTCATTTGTACTGATTATAGTAATGATGAGTATGAGACCAAAACCTGCAAATCAGTCATTGAGAATGAATCTTAAGTGTTTTAATACATTATATAACGCTAACAGGTAATTAAGTACGTTTGAATTAATCAGTAGGATGCCTGGCAGAGCTAATTTCCTGTTTTGTCATATTTGGATAATTAATAGCTCACTGAGAAGTACACTATTATGCAACTATGTGAGTTACACTTTATAGAGGGGAGGGCTGATGGTGCAGTGGTCTCCTCACACCTCTGAGTCTCTGCTGTGGCTCCATGTGTGTGGAGTTTGCATGTTCTCCCCATGTCATTCTGGGGTTTCCTCCAGGTATTCCTATTCTTCCCCCCACGGTCCAAAAACTTGCTGAGGCTAAGGGGAGTTATTAAATTGCTCCTAGGTGTGTATGTGTGAGCATTGAGTTGGTGCCCCATCCTGAGTTGTCTGCCTTGCAACCATAGGGTCCAGAACCAATGCAACCTTGAATAGGATAAGTGGTTACTGAGGGAGGATGGATGGATGGAAATCTTACAGAATAAATTCTGAGAGGGAGGGGGGAGTTATACAGTCATGGCCAGAATTATTGGAATTTTTCCAGAAAATGCACCATTTCTCCCAGAAAATTGCTACAATTTTAAGTGTTTTGGTATATACATGTTTATTCCCTTTATGTGCACTGGAACAACACAAAACACAGGGACAAATAGCCAAATTTGACATTTCACACAAAACTCAAAAACTGGATTGGACAAAATTATTAGCACCCTCAACTTAATATTTGGTTGCATGCCCTTCGGAAAAAATAACTGAAATCAATCGCTTCCTATAACCATCAACAAGCTTGTTACACCTCTCAACTGGAATTTTCGACCCTGAGTCTGCAGAACAGCTTGAATTTGATTAGAAGTTGATTGGGGCTGTTTATCCACCATTTGGACTATCCTCCGTTAGTCTTTTATCAATTTCTCTCTCCCTTCCACGTCCAGGGAGATCAGCTACAGTGCCAGTGCAGTGTTCTGAACCTCTTATGTTGCATACAGTGGACAAAGGAACATGATCATTTCTGGAGATGGACTTTGTAGCCTTGAGATTGTTGATATTTTTCCAGAATTTTTTTTCTCAAGTCCTGAGACAATTTTCTGCTCTTCTTTCTGTTCTCCCCACTTAGTGTGGCACACAGACACACAACAGAAGGGTTGAGTCAACTTTTCTCCGTTTTAACTGGCTTCAGGTGTGATTGCTATATTCCCAGCACTTGTTTCTTGCCACAGGAGAGTTCAAACGAGCATCATATGGTTTACCCTCAATTTTGAAAAGGTGCCAATAATTTTGTCCAGCCCATTTTTGGAGTTCTGTGTGAAATAATGTCAAATTTGGCTTTATCTGTTTTTTTGTGTGTTGATCCAATGCACATAAAGGAAATAAACCTGTGTATACCAAGAGATTTCTAAGCATATGATATTGGCCCCCAACCCAGAATAATCCATTTATTTTTGTTTTTTCGTGCTCCATGTTTAAATGACAGGTGGTGAAGTACCCATTCAAATAATGACCTATTCAATTCTGACAATCAAACGTAGTGCTATTTTCTTTCCAATATGACCCTAACGTAAGGGAACTGTACGAGATTTATCTTTGTTTTCATTTTAATTCAACCAAGGACCCGGGCTACTTCTGCGATATCACTTCGTTGTAATTCTGACCGCGTACACCAGGGGGCTCTACTGCCCCATTACTGTCA
Organism: Hyperopisus bebe; assembly: GCA_026777045.1. NCBI lineage: Eukaryota > Metazoa > Chordata > Actinopteri > Osteoglossiformes > Mormyridae > Hyperopisus > Hyperopisus bebe. Next base: position 18,486,142 of record JAODJW010000135.1, on the reverse strand, counting down.
TTCGCGCATTAAACAAAACTGACACCGTCGGCTTTAGAGGGCAGTTGAAATAGATTATAGTTACACGAAAGGCTGCATGCGGAACAACGAAAATGCTGATGTCATTTTTCTTCGGTTCTTAATTAAAGTGTGACATTTACATAAATTGCTAAATCACGGCTTGCATATCATTTAACTTACTCGTGCCCTTTTACAAAGTACGTGCCCCTTATGTATTGGGTGTAGATTGCGTCTTGTGATCAGATATGTCATGGGATCTATCTGAGTTAAGCTATGCACCACAGGCTTTCATATGTATGTACACTAACTGGCTACTTTATTAGGTACACCTTGCTAATGCTGAATTGGACCTCGTTTTGTCTTCAGAACTGCCTTAATTCTTCATGACGTAGATTCAGCAAGGTATTTGGAGCATTCCTCAGAGTCTCTGGTCCATGCTGACCTGATAGCATAACACAGGTGCTGCAGATTTGTCAGCTGCACCTTCATGACGCAAATCTCCCGTCCACCACATCCCGTAGGTGCTCTATTGGATTGAGATCTGGTGACTGTGGAGACCATTTGAGTACAGGGAACTCATTGTCATGTTCAGTAAACCTGTATGACATGATGTGAGCTTTGTGGCCTGGTGCGTTATCCTGCTGGAAGTAGCCATTAGAAGCTGGGTGCACTGTGGCCATAGTGGGATGGAGAATACCCAGGGAGGGTGTGGCATTAAAGCAATGCTCAGTTGGTACTAAGGGGCCCAAAAACCCCCCACACCATTACACCACCAGCAGCCTGAATTGCTGATATAAGGCAGGATGGATCCATGCTTTCATGTCGTTTATGCCAAATTCTGACCCTACCACCTGAACGCTGTAACAGAAATTGAGACTCATCTGACCAGATGACATTTTTCCAATCTTCCTTTGTCCAGTTTTGATGAGCCTGTGCCCACTGTAGCCTCGGTGTCTTGTTCTTAGCTGACAGGCGTGGCATCCGCTGTGATCTTCTGCTGCTGTAGCCTGTCTGCTTTAGGGTTTGTCATGTTGTGTGTTCAGAGATGTTCTTCTGCATACCTTGGCTGTAATGAGTGGTTATTTCAGGTACTTTTGTCTTTCTATCAGCTTGAACCAGCCTGGCCATTCATCTGACCTCTACCATCAACAAGGTATTTTCACCCAGAAAGCTGCCACTCACTGAATGTTTTTTTTTTTTCCCCCCCCACTTTTTCAGCCTATTATCTGTAAACCCTAGAGATGGTTGTGTGTGAAAATCCTTGTAGATCACCAGTTTCTGAAATACTCATACCAGCCTGTCTGGCACCAACAACCATGCCCTGTTCAAAGTCACTTAAATCAAATTCTGGTGCTTGAGGTGACCATTAAGTGCAGCTCTTCACCTGTATCTACATGATTTTATACATTGTGCTGCTGACATATGATTGGCTGATTAGATGTTTGCTTCAACGAGCAGTTGAACAGGTGTACCTAATAAAGTGGCCAGTGAGTGTACATTTACTTAGCAAGAATGTACTAACGAAGACCTGTTGACTGCGCGCAAGTACCAATGACACCTGTCATCAAGCATCAAAGAATTTTTTTTGGTACTTGTCTGTATTAATATATTGTTATTGTTAGAGGTTTGCTGTATAAATGAGTTCTCTGTGTGCCAAGGATGAGTGATCGAAGTGTATGATTTTATTACACATTCCTACACTTTAAAGGAAGTCTTCAGGATCTCAAGTGGATTTCAACGATGAAATGGTATTTGCGTGTAGCTATTCTATTTTACAACATTCATTTGGTTAGGATTCCCATTTCTACTCGGCGGTTTTTCCTAGGGATAACTCCGTACAAGATAATACTGACCAATATTAGGAATGTCATCGCCTATAATATACGATGTGTTTAAGTAGGAAAAGCATATTGGGCCGAAAGTGGATTTTTTTTCTTATGGGAATCAGTGCTTTTGAAAAAGACGGGGCAGGCTGTGGCTTAGACCACACCAGACAAGTGAGGTAAACCAACATATTATTTTGTCATTTCGCAGCGTCTAGACGGTCTCAGAAGTTGGTTGTTTTCTGTGAAGTGCTATTTGGGGCGCTGGCTAGTTGCAGCGAGTCCCGGTCAGCTGCGGGCGCCCTAACTTGCAGCCGGAAGCTGCAACCAAACGTGGAGCCCGAGCAGCGAAGATGAGCATGTACGTGGTCCAGCGGACGCTGCGCTGCTGCCGCCGTGAGTATGTGCCCGCTCGGGTCTCATGACTGGCCAGCTTTAGCCATGGTTATTTATAACCCTACAACACACACACTACTGCGTTGCGAAACATTACTGATATATTCCAATGACCCCCTACAGCAGCATTATCGAGTCAGACCAGCCCTCAGACCAAACGTCACTGTGCGGTGTCGAAGGACCGATCTAGTGATTCACCGGATCGCTGGTTTAATCCCCGTCCTGATCCGAGTCAGTCCGTATTTTCGTTCTGTCCTACCAGCTGCACACATGACTTTCTGTCAACTAATTATAAAGATTTAATTATAATTAGCTGACAAGCAAAATCGAATGTTTATTTTAAAAAATGGACTGGTTTGTTACGAAGTCCTAGCGTACCTGTATGGTCCTGCCGAAATATTTGTCAAAAATGGGCGAGCCTCGATCTGCAGACGTTTCCCGTGCAGTACAACATGGGCCAAAGAACGTCCTGCTGTAGAAGATAGCTCCTGTGGGACTGCTGTTCTGAAAATCACTTCTCCATAAAAAACCAGCATGCGGCCTCTCTGGGTCATGTTATAAAACAAGTGCTTTATTTCCATACTGTACTGTAGCTGCAAGTTTCACGTCTGTACAAATGCAACAGAAATGCAATGACAGGTGACAGAAATGGATCGAGGCATTAACAAACACATTAATGTACAAAGTTATGCAAACATATAAATTCATAGTTCATTATGCATAATCATCAATAAACATGCCCTATTAGCGGAAATGAGTTCTGACGTACGTTTTAAAGTAACAAGTGCTATATGCAAACAATATTTACAAATGTACCAATCGTTGACTCCTTTCGAAAAGAAAGGTGGTTGCATTAGGCATACGAGATTACAAAACAAGTATGAGATTCTATACAGTATTTATAGTTTTACATTTAAAATGACACTTTGCACACAGGTCGTCTTCCACCTCGCACGCATGCACACAGAGACACACTGCTGTTCTCCAAGACAGCTTGCACATCATCGATGTGAAACGTAACAATGATCATGTATTATCTGCAAAGTCTACCGTAATAATTTCCAGTTGAGGGCGAGTAGAGGCACAGCATGTTTTATATGTATGGTGATCACATCAAAAACAATTCGTTTTTACTCAGAAAAGGGCGGGAAAATCCCGATTTTTCAAAACACAAAAGAGCTAGCAAGGAAACTAATTGTAATGAGTTCCATACCAAGCTTCAAAAAGAAAATCATTTCGCTCCTGAAAACACTAAAATGAAGCAGGCTGTTTATGCAAAAAAGGCCCATGAACACTACATACAGCGCGTGCTGAGGTGTAGATCGCACTCCGACCAGACGGGCAAGAGTCAACCTCCACCCAATCGCCGAGAAGCCGGCGACGTGCCGCGCCCGCCTGGGCGACAGACGGGGCACGGATGCGGTTCCAGTTCGCGATACTGTCGGTTGTCTTCACAGTGTGCAAAATCGGACAATTCAAGCTACCATGGGAAACTAAACGAGGAAGCATTTTTAAAGAGCAACGACAAGGACAAAGACATAACAGTGACATCTGGTGGTGGAATTATTAAAGCTTGAGAAGCAACTCAGTCCACCCACTCCCAGGAAAAAACACCCAGTCCTGATGTGAACTTTCTCTTCTTCTCCGACACACACACACACACGCACGCGCGCACATGCACACCTGACAAGGTCCGTATCTCTTTTACGTGGTAACACACAGACACCCTTGGCCTCGCTCACTCGAAAAGAAGTGCATCTCTTGCTGGTGCAGGAAAATCACAAAGTTATCACTGAGATTTTTTCAAATATGGCTCTTCCAGCTCCCTGGAGTCACAGGGGGCAAAGTGCATAGACCCATGCGTGACGATTACCCATCTTCACATCGCTGCCAAGCTATCGATCGTACAGGGCTGTTCAATGGGTGTCATAATGCGACAAAATCAGGGAACACAAAGGGATTATATATATACAGTATATGCTGGTTTCAGTGGGTGACCTGCTCTGGAAAAACAATCATCTAGAAAATGTCCAAGCAGATATTTGGGTTAAACATGTGCATATGTATATACTTTGAATTCTAGACTGCTCTCACCTTCAGAAAAATCCAGAAAACCTGAAGAGATTATTCCTATAAGAAATTTTAGGAAGTAGTTCTTCAACCTGGTCCCAGTGCTTGAAATGGGGAAAAAATATACAGGTGCCAGTAACGGGAGAGACGCGGGGATGTAAGAAATGTCCCCGGTACTGACTACAGAAACGAAGCCGATGAGTACCGGCCCATCTCAAGCACTGCCTGGTCCTCTGCAGCTCAGCAGAAGGTTCGAGATGGCGGCCGGTTTCCTGGAAACCTGGAGGGCTGTCTTAATGAGATGTTTTTCAAATGAAACACTTTTTTTTCCTCTGTCGTCTTCTCTGAAGCTGGACAGAGGTTTGAGAATGAGACAGTACGCAGTCACGCTACTCGTGTCCAACAATGGGCGTACTGCGCACACTCAGTCGCAACGCTCTCGCACGCTGCCGCGTTAATGCCGCTTGTTATGAGGTCATCGATGCGGCTGCGAGATGCGTCTCTTTATCGGACGTTCTGGTGATCGGGGACGAGTTGTGTACCCCTTTGACTATATCCAGAACTGCCTTTGCGAAATGCTCAGTCAGGTGCCATCCTATCAAAACCAATATGGACTGAAGTCCTGTTTCAATCTTTTGATCTTTTGAATAATACTGCTGCTCTTTGTAGAAAATGGCATTTCTCTGGCAAACGGCTGATGGCTTCACTCCCTTGTGGCTTCACTTAATGCTCAACACCAATGGCAAAAGATCTGCGTGAAGGACGCCTGGCCTGCGTCACGGGACCGGAGAAGCTGGGAAGCCGGGACCCTGGAATGTTCCAATTCCGGAGCCCCTTTCACGACTCCCCTCCAGGCTTGGGTTGGTCCTAGCGGTAAGAGCGTGAGCTGGCAGGCGGACACACAAACGGCGTCCATCCACAGCGCTGCTGGCACGGGGGAACGGCTTCGGCGCTCGGGCTGGACCTAAAGGTACGAGTGTGGCTGAAGGCGCGATGGGATCCCTGCATCTCCAGCCCTGAGCGAGGCCGCAGCTGCGGGAACGAGTCCCTACAGCAATTATGGCTTCAATACTGAACGCTCCTCAGAGCTCGAAGAATGTCTGGACAATCCTTTTAAAAGGCATCCCCACAAAAGGGAAGGTGGTTTAGAGGAAAAACCATCTGATCCCCTGATCCTTAGATTTAAGGCAGGACTTATTGATTACATGCTCTGGTTATAGCTGGAGCATTCTGAGTATGACTCTTGGACACAATCGTCATATTGCATAAGCGCTTCTTGAGGGTAAATGTCATAATACTGCCTAGACAGTAGTATTTTAGAGTGGGACGCTCCAGAAGTGAGGGAGTAACGTAGGAGTCACGGAAGCTAAGTTTGGGGTTCAGGTCCCACTGCAACAGGTCAGCTAGCTGTAGGAGCTTACTGCCCCCAAAAATCTCTTGTATTTGTACCAGAAGCAGGAAGTCTATGTATCACCCCCCCTCCCCATTAATAGTGCATGAATGGCAATTCTCCCATTCAGCTTTTTTTAAAAAATAGAAAATTGACAGGCTACATAAGATGCACGAATGAGATAAAAGTCCATAAAAGAAAATGCAATAGTAGAAGTTCTACAGGCAATCCTGCAGGGGGCGCTGTGCCCAGGGATGGGTCGGGGAGGGACAGGAGAGCCAGTCTTTAGTGGATGGGGTTGATGTCCACGTGGTGGTTGAGTGAACCCAACGCAGCGCCCCCTCCAGGCGCCGTGGAGGAGGTGGTGATGGTGTTATGCTGGATGACTTGCTGCTGGGAGCAGGCGGGGGCGGGACTTCCTGCGGGGCTGCTCTCTGGACCTGGGGGGGGAGGGGGGTAGAGAAGTGGGCCAATGAGGGAGCGGACCTTGCGAGACCATGCAGAGTATAAGCGACCAGTTACATGTACACACAAAAAAACAACAGCGGCACCCTCTCCACCACCCAGAAGCAGGCCGTATATTTATATAAATCTGTAACCTGAGGGGGGGGGGGTGCCCGATTTTAGCAGGAGGCTGAGGACAGAGGGACTGTCTGTCTTGTTTCGCTTCATCCCTATCAGATGGAATATGGTGAAGTGTCTGTTCCCCCCGGACCCCTCCTCCCGCCTCCACACCTGTACCTGTGGCCCACATTTACTTATTTCTCCTCCGACCAAAAATTTGCCTTTTCAAATTTGATGTTGTCCCTGTGCCTCGGCCATCCTGTCCCGGCCCGGACAGGGAGGCCCCATGCAGTCGCTCCTGTTTTCCTGTTTTCCTTTCTGTTCTTAAACATGCTGGTTTTGCCCCGCAACAACTCGTCAGTTTTACTTGCCTGAGTCATTCATCACAAAGCAAATAAATGACGTAATGCTACGTTTCGCCAAAATTCCAGTGATCTCACCACTGCCTACATCTCTTTGGTCTTCTCCATGTGTAAGGGTCGTACTTTGCTGTCTTTTACACTATAGTAACATTACAGTACTTGAAGTAGTCATCAGTCACATATATTAAAACGAGTAGTATTTTGCTCACAATGTAATTAGTTAAGAGTAATATCTACAGCACACAATCCGTCATCAGTGAAGCCCGCAAATGTTTTTTTAGTACGCTGCCGATGACATCATCACAGCCGTTTCTCATTGGGAGTGACCTGGGAGGGTGGAGTTTACCACTGCTCCAATGGAAAAGGCATCGGGAACTAGGAGAATGACCATGTTTTTCCCGTTCTGGATGGGAACGAGGAGTTTATTGCCAGCAGTGCCCGCATCGGAGGGCCTGTCTGTGAGCTTAGCTCATTTTCCCAGCGGCCAGGCTGGCCTGCCAGCCAGCTCGAAGGAGAAGAAACTGGGCTTTCTCCTGACAGAGGCTGAACATGGCCTCTGTGCTACTCAGAGATGTCAGATTAGTTTTAGCTGCCATAGGAGTGGCTGCAATTTCATTCTTATTATAGCTAATAGGCTAAAAATGGCGGTGAAGGGTTTTTTTTGTGGTCCATAAATGTGTTCTGACAGATAAACGTTTGGTACGCGTGGGGTCTCACCCCTCCGAGCTCGTGGGTTTGGACAGCTCCCCCCCCACGCCCGGGTACTCACTGAGATAGCCCTGCGACTCCTGTCTGGCTGTGACGGGACAGTCCCCCACGCCCGGGTACTCACTGAGATAGCCCTGCGACTCCTGTCTGGCTGTGACGGGACAGTCCCCCACACCCGGGTACTCACTGAGATAGCCC
>JAODJW010000135.1:18438264-18457163 GCA_026777045.1 Hyperopisus bebe | reverse complement strand
TCACCCCCACCCCCCCAGGCAGATCCCCTCTCTCCCCGCAGCCTACATATGTGGGGGCCCCAGGCACAGATGACACAGAGGCGCTGGAATGAGGGGGAAGGCAGCCTGGGTGTTCCTCTCCAAACGCGCTATTAAACGCGCTGCAGTACACAATGAGCTCATCCTAATTCAGCTCAGATGTAGTCCCGCGTTGACTTTCTGCGGAGCTCGGCGCTGGCCAGGCAGGGTCACCCATCCAATCCCCGGGCGCACCAACGCCCCCCAGAGCCCAGACCTGGCAGGTGCTTATGCCGTGTTAATGCCAATGGGCGTGGCCAACGGCCTCCCTCACACGAACAGGATCCACCACTAAGTATCCTACCATCATCTCCCTGCACTCCAGTCTCATGGGTGACCCAAAGGGTGACACAACACAACAAGCAACTCTCATCCATCCTCATTAAACTTTTACTCCTCAGACAGATTCCACATCCCAAAGGCTCAGCATTCACGAGCAGCTCCAGATCCTTCTTACCGTAGTGAAGAAGACTCAGACAAGGAGCTCTTTCATACAGATGCCAAATAAACTCCATTATGAAATTAAAACACGCTGGGACAACAGGCGAATGCATTCTGCATTTAAAAGAAAAAAACGTTTCAAAAATAAGAGAGACCGGCACGATATCCGCAGCATGTCAGTAAACACACTATGGTTCTTATTTAGGTTTCAACTTCCTTCAAATTGTGTTTTTCAGAGGTGTGAAAACTATGTATGTATTTGCAACATGAAATTCATATATAGAAAAAAAGGAGAAGGTATTGAATTCCCCCCACCCACCCACACACACTTTTGGCGCGTGTGGTTTGCTGAAGCCTGGCGAATGCTCGACAGACCCATATTCTTGCTGCATTCTTGCAAAGCTTCTTGTTGTGGGAGCGTGAATCCAGCTTATCTGATCACTAATTCTCTTGACTCTGGAAATAGGAACTGAGCCACCAACAGCTCCACCCCCACGCCTCCACGCCATCCAGGCCCACAAATAGCTCAAACTGCCCACTACCCCTTCGCTTTGGCTGCCATGCTCCAAGTCCCCCCGCTGAGGATCATTTGGAAGCTTCTAGTCCGTTCCCCCTTTTGCCATATTTTTTTTTTTCCCTCTTCCCCATTTGTTCCTGATAGCTTGCAAATATTCTCCACGCCGGAGCCCACAGACTGGAGACTGACCAAATGTAGGAGGACATGAACAGCAAGAGGTCCAGTGCAGAACCCGTGCTGTCAAGCTCGCGCTACACATCACCGTAAAGATCATTTGTGTTATGATTCTGAACGAGTGACTCTGGCAAGTTGGGCAGACAGACTAGGAACCAGCAGTTTCTTTGGAGATTTATGTTTAGTGAGGCATCCCATCCTAAATCATTAAACTGCACATGCTCATGCATATAGTGCATTTCATGCTAGTTAGAAGAACTGAAACATCAAAGCTGACCACACTGATAACTTTCTTTTACTCTTTTGAGGTGAAAGCATCAGGCAACAGACATTCCGTTCTTCACAATGATAAATCTTTATCTTTCTCACCAATAGCCCTGCGTCTCTGCAGTATGTCTCCTCAACGTAACGACACCGAAATATTGTGGTTTATACACACTTCTTTCCAACATCTGGCAAGCAAATATGAAGCATCAGCTGTGAACTTCCTCAAGCGCTTTGCAGCCTTTGACACCGGAGCAATCAGCGGGTCATGACATTACAAGGAGTCTGACAGCGTAGTGGAACATTCCACTCGACTACCAGAGGGGCCAGAGACTGCTGGAATTCTCCATTCCAACAGACTTTGGGGGGGGGGGGCAACAGGAACACTCCCCAACACAACTATGCCTAGGAGAGACCCTCGGAATGTGTCTTTTTCATCAACCATGTGTTTCTCATACACAAATAATATCTGCAGCATGGGAACCCTCAAAACATTTACGTGAGATAAGAGAGATCGGTGATTCTGCTGCACAGTGATTTTTGCCCTCGTTCCTGGAACTTTTAAGGCTCAGCCAATACAGACTCAGTATTCCTCCTTGTTCCCCCCATTAACGGTTGCCGTCATGCACTCGACAGGCTAATTGTTATATATTCCTTGACATTCAAGACAATGACAGGTGCTCACAACTCGGCACAGGGCAGAGCCAAACGTGGGATCCCTTTCCATAGCAAGTGATTTCCATGACATTACGAATTGTTTCTCCCTACTTCCCCTGGGTTTTTGACGCCACTCTGTCCAGAAGACAACCAGTTTCACAAACCACAGGCCTCCGCAGGACTCGTGGATAAACGAGCGTGAAGAAAACCAGCCCTAATTGATTCCAAGCCTATGAGCCCTTTTGTAAACACTGGGGAGCAATCAAAATCACACTGGTTCTGAACCCAGTCATCAGCACACACACCCCCCCCCCCCCACCCAAGCCGGTCCACACTTTGGTTCCAGTCCCACCACCTGCGTGGCAGAGGGAGGTAATCAAGGGCTTTATAATTAGCTGACAAGTAAAATCAGGTGTGCAGGTGGTGAAACTGAACAAAAATATGGACCGCCTCGGGGGGGGCAGGGGAGAACTACTACAGGCCCCCCAGTTTCCTCACACTTCCCAATTCCTCCGTCCCCCCAGCCAGCAGCAACTCTGATGAGTCACACAGTCACATGCTCACCATGTAAGACTCATGCCATTCATCAACACACTCGCTCACTTTGCGATCCACATTCAGTAACACGGTACTCAGGTCAGGGAGGTGAACATGCTGTCCTCAGCCCAACGCTGCCACCGGTGCACGCGCACGCACACACACACGCACGCACACACACACAGAGGTTTGTATATCGTTGTGGGGACTTTCCATTCATTTCTATGTGCGAAACTCTAATCCCAACATGAAGACCTTAACCCCTACCCAGCCCTAACCGTAGCCATAAGTAACCAAACAAAATACGAGACTATTGGCACTTTTAAGTTTTTGATTGCATTCACAGATCTTTCTGGGGACCTGAAAAAATGGTCTCCACAACGTCAAAATAGGTTTTTTATCACATTGTGAGGAACATTTCGTTCCCACAATGTAATTTAAACATAATCCACACACACACACAGACACAGACACGCACACACACACCTCTCTGCCCACTCCCTCCAGAGTTCCCCCTCACTGGGATTGAGGCCTCATGAATAAATTAAACGATCGATTAGTATGGAAGACACCCGATCTTCCTGCTGGCTGAGTCAGGGAGCATTTCATGAAGCTCGTTACACTGAAATGGGGGCTGGGAAGAGCAAGATCCATCCCAGATCCAGGACCCCATCGAGGGGGCTCCCCTGCACCTCAGAACGAAAAAACCTAATCGGTGAGATATACCTCAAAACAAAAACATAATCCATGGGATGCACCTTACACCGAACGAATGTAATCCGTGAGATATACTTCAAACTGAACAAACGTAATCCACAAGATGTACCTCACACCAAACATAACCCATGAGATGCACCTCAAACTGAACAAACGTAATCCACAAGATGTACCTCACACCAAACAAACAATCTGTGAGATGCAGCTCTCACCGAACAAATGTAACCCGATCCCACAGAGCACCAAATGAAGGGAAACAACACTGAGAACAACCTATTTGCCTCTATCTATAGTTTCTGAGCAATAATCGTTAAGGCTAATTGATATTTTACAGAATGACACATTCTGTGACGACATTTTCGCGATTTGGCTGCGTCCAGAATTTCTGCTCTAAGTAAAACTGCACGATGCCCTGATGCCCGCGGCCTATAATCTGCATTTTACTGCGGTTTCCACACCCCGGTGGTCCAGAGTGTGAACCGCGTGGGGTAAGGTGTAGGCGCAGGTCAGCTATTTCAGAACATGCCCACGATCACACAGGGGCGTGGGGGCAGCGCAAGTGTCGTCTGCGGGTAGGAAGTTCCTGGGGGGAGCGCGCCATGCGCCAGGCAGGGCAGCTGGTCCTCACGGCTTCCTGTGAAAAGCAGCCCATCTCGGGTCGGGGACCCCCGACTTTCCTGCTGATGAAGATTATCTGCCTGCTCTCTCTGCTAATGGGACTTCCTTCATCCTGGAGACGTTTCTCCCCAGAAATTTCTACTCACCCTCTTTGTAAGCTCACTAGCTCCCCATCCCCAATCTCCCCCACCCCACCCACCTGATCTCCTCTCAGCTTTCAAGAACGACCTGAAAGAGGGTTCACCCTACTCTCTAGCTCAATATCTGGACAACCCCCACCCACCAAAGTCTCCCCAGTCATGTCTCTATCAACCTGCCCCCCTATTCAAATACTGACTGGACCATTAAGCACAACCTTGTCCCCCAACCCAAGCTCACCCACCAATAAACCCAGGGCGGAGCTTCTGTCCCACATATGCTTACAGTGTGTAATCATAGTTTCTTCAACCCGTTTTGACACAATTGGTGTTTAAAGTACGAAAGGTCTTCATCACATGGTAAACACTGGCAACAGCGACACTCCACAGGTCCCATGCTGCCCTCGCTGCCCCAAGTCCCCGCGAGGATGAAGCCCCGTGTCTCTTCAGGAAGCGCCTTCCTGCCCAGGAGTGGGAAAAGTGTCACCACCGGCGAGCTGTTGGAAACGCGGCCGTCCGTCACCATGACCCCCGTTCCTCAACATGCCCACAAAACACACAGCGACCGAAAATACCCTACCAACAGCCTGCAGGAGAATCCCCCCCCAAATCAGCAAAGAGGTCCACCACCCTCCTCGCTCTACTGAACTAAACAAAAACTAATGTCCTAACTGGACAATGCAAGAGCGCACATTTGATTTCATCTTCGGCTGGGACCAAAACAGCCCCGAACCCCTGCCCCCCCTAAACATAGGAGTACTCCCATAATACTAGCAATGACTTTAGGACAATAAAGAAAATCAAATTCCTTTTCGTGTTTGTCCCCAAGAGCCCAGGCAGGGTGAACGATGTCCTGAAGCTCTAACCGTAGCCATTTTCAAAGCTCTACCACGCAAAGCAAACACAAACACATAAGTCGTAAGAGCTTTTCCTCCTAATATTTATGTCAGAATCCCTCAGCATTCGCAAACAGTTTACCACCCGGGCCGACACTAAATGGCACCGAATGGCAGCCCAATAACAGCAGTTCACCGGAGCAATGCTCCGTCAGCCGTGAGCACGAGAGGATGGTGCTCAACGCCAGACACGCACAACAGAGACGTGCTTTTTGGGCGAAACAAGTACGGGGCCAGTGCTATAGGAACAAGGGTGTGCACCTCCCAATATTTAATTTGGCCTCATTTGCCCCCCCCCACCACAAAAAAACAAACCTTGGCATTTAAATTATTATGTTGTGCCCCCCCTGCCAACATCAACCTCCCTCCTATGCCCTTGCGCAGGACAGTGCATCAAAAAAAAATTTTAATGACCATTTATCTTTGATCTCTGCAGAGAACAGTAATACATTAACTCTGAACAGAAACTGAAAGATGAATATTGTCTGTATGTATGTTTCTATATGTCCCACGGTGATTTTTCTTTATGATATCTATATGAGGGAGGGATATTTATCTTTAGTATTAATAGTGCAGCTCTTTTTCTCATGCTTCAGACACTCTGAACAGATGCCAGGTTTGCACTCAAGGAAAACATCAGGGATTAAGATTCTGAGTGTTAATAACACTAAAGAGACTCTTTTCTGTAACCGAGCTCACGACCCGTGTGCGTCTCGCGCTCGTATACACCGGTACACCGGCACGCACCTCTGAGAGATTCAAGTGAAGGATATACTGCTAACGGTTACCTGCCAAACTCAATCTGATTCTGACAACCACAGCTGCAAACAGGAGCGCCTCACACTTGGTTTACGCTGCACACTTTGGGTTTTGCAGCTGTGTGCATGTGTGACTCGAATGAGAACGGGGTGTGGGCAGCCTGTCGCTTTCACGAGGTGCCGAGGTGAGCAAACATGGAGACCTGCGAGACCATGAGGTATCAAGTGCGTTATGCTATCAGGAGCGATAGAGACTCCCTGAGATGCACTGATTGCAGCTTGTCTGGGAGTCCCTGCAGTGAGTGTGTGTGTGTGTGTGTGTGTGTGTGTGTGTGTGTGTGTGTGTGTGTGTGTAATTTCATCCCCATCCAGATTAAAGGCCCTGCTGGATTATCAGTCAGAGCCACTGATGGGCATCTCATGTAAAATTCAGAAGACGTCTAATTCACCCATGTGGGAAACAGGCCGTCATGGTCCTGTTCATGCTGCTCCGGTCTTGCGGGGCGAAGGCAGCGACCAATCAGTCTGAGCAGAAGTGCAACGGGACGCACCATTAACAGGAAAGAGCTCGGAGCGGCACCCCTGTTTATGAGGACACTTTCATTCTACAACATTTCACAAATCTCTTAGGTAAATTAACAGCTCTGCCTATTTGATAGAAACATCCTTTCCCTTTTCTCATTTAGCTAAAATCATAGAACATCCGTCCGCCCAACTTTTAGCTGCTTATCCAGCACTGTGTCGCACCAAGACTGGACCAAGTTGCAGGGAGCAGAAGGCACAAGGCAGGGGAACACCATGGATGGGATGCCAGTCCATGGTAGGTCACATATAGACACATATGCACATGCTAAGGGCGATTTTGAGACACTGAGGCACTGTGGACTACCAGAGTTAAACCCAGAGACACGTGACGCCATAGTAGTACCCACTGACGCACCTCAACCACACATAATAAAGAAAAATCACATCCGCCCTGACGCTGCAGTGTTCCGCCTTCATGAACGCGGGCACACGCCAAAGCACAGAGGGGCACGACATCATCTCTACAGCAGGCTTCTTGTCGTTTCGAAGACCATCGCTGCAACTTTTCCTTTCCTTGAGTTTCCTTTAAAAAAAAAATGCAGTGCATCTTCTGGGTTTGCAACCACAGTCCAAAGACATGCAGCCGGGCTTGATGGTATTTCTAGATTGCCCGCTGGATCTCTATGCCCTGTGATTGATTGGCATCCCATCCAGAGTCTACCCTAGCCTTGCGCCCATTTGCTGCCTAGGATAAGCTCCAGGCCACCCTGACCAGGACAAGTGGGTAGAAGATGGATAGATGAAACAGAATTGTGACTGTCCGGTAGCCAGGAAGCCTTCAGAATCAGTTATGGCACCGAGAGGTGAAAAATGGCAATATGGGAGTCACCCTTAAAAAGCAGACAGGGTGGATGATGATGTCATCACAGGACACGCCCCCGGCACTCACATGCCGACCTGCGTGGTCATATATTCCACTTTATAATTTATAGGCACGGCAGCCCGAACACCAACGCCAGACTGAGTCATTAGGCAAACAGACACTCTGTGATTTAATGAGGTCAACACCAAAGGATAACTAACATACATTATACTAACCCTTACAGTGATTCACAGCAAATTTAAAAGGAATATGAATGCGCATGGAACTCCATATTTATGGAAGCTTAATGGCAGAGAACTGGCACCACTGACACTATCCCGTCTATTTTCTAGATCTTAATCTTCTACATTTTGTGCAGGAATATGTATAAAGACAGTAAACAGCAGTATGAGTGATGCCAAACAGAGTATATAATCCTCCTCCACAGCCCCAGAACCTCCTTATCTACCACTGGATTCTCCCACCCGCCTCACACAAAGTAAGGATTGATGTCACTGGCAGCAAAGCTTGTGAGATTCCTACCAGCGAGTGACTTGGGAGAGCTCATTACCTTGCCCTTCTGCTCATCTTTCCACATGAGCTCCCAAGCCTTACGGCCACAACATGTGGCCTCTGACACTCATCTGCTGTGTCACTGGTGCGCAGTCCTCTGCCTCTGCTCGCACCTTCTAAACTCATGGGCCTCCTCATAAACATCTGGGGACAATGGCCATGGACCCCAAAACTGAGCCCTGATGCACACCTACCAAATACTCACTCAAACTCTCTGCTAGAGCTCCAGGTCATCAAAATACCACAGCTCTCTTTTTAGACAACATTTATTGGCACCCATGAGGCAGGGTTAGTCTGAGGAGCACTGCGTTTCTGCCTGAAAACAGCACCTTCGCCTGCAGCACCGACACCCCCTGAATCTGGCATACTTAGCTGCTATGTTAAGCTTATGGAATTTGCCCAGTTAGAAACCATGTATCTTGCCTGTTTTTGTATCTGCCTGAACCTTGGAAACATCGCCACACTAATAAAGCATTATGAGGATTAACTGTACTTTCACAGATTCTGCTCCACTGCTGCATTTTCTGCTTGTTCCATTTCTTAATCTAGCCATAATAACCATCTAAGTCTTTCTGAAAAAGAACAGCAACTAACAAAAAAAAAAACCCTCACAGAGATGCATGAGACTCTTCCTTCCATAAGATTGGCCTGTACTTGTAGTGACGGTAGGTTACTGGTGAAGATATGAAGGTAAAAGACGGTGGATGTTTACCCTATTGGCCGATTGGTGGATGGCGCCTGCGTAATGACAGAGCTGGACTGAGGCGAGGGCAGCGCCTGGATCACAATGCTGCCGTCATGGTTCGGCATCCGGGAGTGGTGCTGATTCTGCCCCGTCGACCCATGTAGGGAGATGTTCTGGAGATGGGTGGGGAGGAAAGATGTAGGAGACGGGTGAGGAAGAAGGACGGGGCTATCTTTCAGAGGCACACTGGAGCCATCAAATAAGAGCCAATGGCACAAGTGATGCATTTGGGGTCAAACTGACACCACAAATGACCATTTTGTTTATTTGGGTGACTTACGGGCAAAAGGTTGTGATTTCAAGACCAGTGAGGAACAGTGCTCAGAGGCCAAATTTGTTCAAGAGGCTGTTTGTAACCTACCTAACCTGATGTGGTCTTTCGGGCGCCCAGCACAGACTTACAGTATTATGGAAAAGGCTTAGGCCGTCAAAGAAAATGTTTAAATGATCTTCATGTTGATATAAAACTATGATATTATGTCTGTCAGAGTGTGTCAGCTTAGCCATTTCAAAACCTCTTCTAAAGTCACCCCAATATTTACAGCAACCATCATACACACGTTTTTTGACTTGACCACTTGCATACCTTGTTAGGCTAATCAATATCTCATCCTGTTATTTAAATAATTTACAATAATTCATTTATTGGCCTTGTGGTGAAATTTAACATATACATGGAATAGCTTCCTACGGGGAGGTTTGGAAACTGAAGCACTGTGTACTTCTAACCATCTAACTAGTTATCAGTAACTGTGGAGAAAAGAAGAAATTCTTGTTAGTTTTTATTATGTTACTGTTGGCATAAGTCCTAATATTAAATTGTGTTTTGTGTTTTCTGGGCAAATATACACTTACTACCCTGGCTTTAAACATTTTCGGTGCCCGCCCAAGACTTTCGCACAGTACTGTACATGGGACACGTCCAGCGACCACACCTCCCGCATCCTCCGTCTTGTGAAGAAAGCGCACATATAAATTTGAGCGCACAAATAACTGTTGTGCATATGCTCCAGTTTAACAATACAGCCCAGGGCACAGTGTTACGAATCCCAGGACCCCGTTTGCTTTGACCTGTGAATACTGGCATTCTGGGGGTAAGAAAACATTCTGTGACATGGGCCAACCGGATTTTCAGAGAGGCACACCCCTCCAGAGCTTGTGGTTTTCAGCCGATTATCCGGAGGAAGCCAAAGAACAGAAGGAGAATATTGGGGAAAATAAAAATCATTCCGCTGCACTTTGACTTCTGCAATCAGGCAGCATGTTTGGAAAATGGTCTGAAGAATATACAAGTAATGAATGCAATTTTATAAAGTGGAGAGCAGCAATTGATTGATATATGAATGACTTAATAAAGGAAAGCATTAGATGTAGAAGATCAATCGTGGGTTTCTTTAAAGTAGCTAAAAATATCCAGCAGATGGTCTGCTTATAAATTCAAGGCTACATCTACCTCATGTGGACTTAAAAATGACCACAATTACTCTACACACTAGGTATTAAAAATTTTGAATAGAAAATTTATTTCTATCGTTACATTTTTTTCTAACGTGCAAGTAGTAAATGAATATAACATATTACAACTGAGATGCATAATTATTGGTTTATTAATCAGAAGTAGTTCATTGTGTGATCATGAAACATATTTAATAAAAATGACAGCCAACTCTCATACTTTTCACGTCAGCCGAATATGGTCTTGATTATTTCAGCAAGCTGTCGTAAACCTCAGTTCGCAGGCATAAATCCGTATGTGGTTCAAAATGTCACGACGGAGTCGATCGTCTTTCATGCTATTGAACATTTTGTGCTAGATAACAGGCTTAGTGTGCAAATCAGGGACAAATCTGCATCACACAGAGATTCTCATTCACTGTTATTCACTGTAGGCAGGGAGACCCAGCGCACAACAGGACACATCAAATATATCATTTTTTAATTAATGAATAGTCACAGCTGTTATGGATATTTCCCCATATTAACAGTGACAGTGACCTTCCAGATATTTACATGGTTCCTGCCTTTTATTTATACCTCAAATTCATAGCGTTCCATTATTTACATCATAAACATAACATTCATTATAGAAAAACATGTTTTTCCGTAGCTGATGCACAAAGTGCACATGAACGACGTGTAATTTTTCCATATTCCTAAGACCCTCATTCTGGCATTTAGCACACATCATGACTTTTGCATGAAGCCTATCATTATTCCCCGAGTCTTTCTGCTGTCTTTCTGCTCACCCTGCTGTTTGACTCCTTGGGTGAATGAGTGACTCACTCCCTTACGTCACGCTTGGAGCCTCTTAAAATTAAGGGGGGGGGGGGGGGGGGGGGGGGGTGTCGGGGCCGTTCTGGGGCGTTGACTTGCTGCTTCTGCTGGGCCATGCAGGTCTGACAGCTGAACGGCGCCGGTCTTGTGCGATTTATCCGTTATCATGAATTATTTGAAACTCTTCTCTTTCAGTACCATTCTAATATACACATATATATGTGCATGTGCGTGTGTGTGTGTGTGTGTGTGTGTGTGTGTACATATATACACACACATTATAAATAAAGTAACATATAGATGTCATTTTTGCCACATTGCAAACCCCGATGACCGTTATCTCTCCAAAAGTTTCATCTACACAGTAAGAACACCGTAGCGACATGCTCTGCATGGTCTGTGAGGAGGAGATACTTCTCCAAGCGCTCTTTGTTTTTTTCAGTCTTAAGGCGGCCAAAAGCCTGCCGCGACTCGCCTCCTGCAAACAAGCTCAGCAAAGGGGGGAGGGGGGAATTGGGTCGGCGATGGGACGTATTCCAGACACCGGGGGGCGTAGTGGACAGGCCCCCTCGGGTGTCATGTGCCACGTTCCAGGTGTGTGGGGCCCTTACTGCTCACAGCCATGGGGCCGAGGCTTCCCCCGCCCTAAGGTGATCTCCCGTCTACCTATCAGAGTGACTCCGTCAACAGCCAGGAGCATGTTTACATGTAATCCCTGTTAATCCCATGTTTAAAACCCAGGATATATACAGCTTAAGGCCAAGTGCGCTAGATGGGGAACAAAAAACTCGAATTATCACCCCTTTTTGTTAACCTTTCACAGATATCTCCACCCAGACTGCTGAATCTCCAACAT
This sequence comes from Hyperopisus bebe, assembly GCA_026777045.1. Taxonomy (NCBI): domain Eukaryota; kingdom Metazoa; phylum Chordata; class Actinopteri; order Osteoglossiformes; family Mormyridae; genus Hyperopisus; species Hyperopisus bebe. The sequence goes on along the minus strand of JAODJW010000135.1, from coordinate 18,445,555 downwards.
CTGCCTAAGTATAAAAGAAAACGTACTCGTCACCCGCTTGGCAGCGGAGGCAGAGCCCCAATGGAACCTTAGCTACTGACGGGTGACCGCCGACATCGCGGCCTGCACACCCACAGAGCCGTTCCCCCACCTGCTTGCTGTCCTCCTCCTCCTGGGCTTTGCAGAACTCCTGCTCGATGGAGCAGTCCAGGTCGGTGAAGAGCCCCACCTCCTCGCAGTTCTTCAGGAACCGTGTCGGCGTTGGCGTCTGGTCTGAAACGGCAGGGACACCCAGGTGCTTATCCAAGCATGAAGGCCCGCCGACAGGTCCGTCGTGTTCCCTCAACCATTTCTCAGAAGTTCAGGGGCGGGAGGCTAATATGGCAGCATGTTGCATGCACTCCACACCCTCCGAAGGCTTCAGTACCTACCTGCAATGTGTGCATTTTCATGTCTGTCTTCAATGGACCACCTTATTGGCTAGATGGTTTCTGTCCACTAGCCGCATGCATGAGCCACATATCGAACAATTACTGGGCAAATCAAGTTGGGTGTGCAGCTGACGGAACCGAACACGGCCGTCACTAGAACCCTTTTACTGGGACGCGTGGCCCAGTATTAATGCGCTGTGCCCCAGTAAAGTCAGCCTCCCGTTCAGCTTTCGACAACAAAATAATTTATTTGGCAGTACATTCATTTAGATTGATAATATCGGGAAAAGAGTGGATGTTTTTCTACTCTGAAAGTGTAACAACACAGTTTAACCCACAAACAGAAGCAAAGAGCATATTGTGTGTGTCTGTGCGCATCAGGTAATGGGGGGGGGGGGTTTGGTGCCCCAGTAGAGCTTTATGTCTAAAGGCCCTGAATGAAAAAGGTTGACTGACTGGTATGGCAGAGGACTGACTTAAACACAAGTTTATTACAATAAAAAATCTCACTCACCCACTGTGTGTATCTGTACGCTTACTCAGAGTTTGGTTACACTAGTTACGCCGCACAAGTCTGTTCTCTCACTATGCCGATAACACCAAATAACTATACAGTGACTCATGCTCCGGAATACTCACGCTCTCACTGTCAGCTTCTAATGAAGATAATAACACTGAAAAATCATCCCACAAAAAACCTTGGGCTCTTCTTGTAGTTTTACGGTACGTCTCTTTATTTGTCCTCACCTTCAACATTTTGGCTAAGTGTTAACAATAAAAGCACAAGAGAGGTTGGCTCTGATTAGAGTTTGGTCACACCTGCATTAAATTTTCAGTCTCCCCATTTACTCCAAACTGATTGCAATCCCAAACACGTTACACTTCTAGAGTAAGACAAAAGCTCATACTTAAACCTCCCATTTGATAAAACGTATTACGTATTAGCCGTTTCATTACACGCTATAAACATAATATTGCTGAGTAGGCAATATTGCACAAATTTCTGCATTTTAGATTTAGCCACTAAACAAATGGAGGACAATGCAACTACACTCCTGGGGAACAAGCAATGCACCATAAGGCCTTATCCAATACAGGGTGAATCTAGAGTTCAGGCTACGAGGGACAGGGCACAAGATAGGGGGAGACCCTGGACAGGATGCTGGTTCATTATAGGCCACATGGGCAACAACCCTTCAGCCGCATGAGCCACATGGCCTTTTACTGTGGGAGGAAACCAAGGGGCCTGAGAAAACCCTCACAAACACAGGGAGTTAATGCAACGGGCAATTTTGCTGAACAACCGAACCCACATCCCTATAGGTATGACGCTGAAGTGCTATCTGCTGGGCCACCACTCTGGCCCGGCCATCCGGCAAGTATTTGTAGCAGAATTATTTTTAACCATGAAAAGCAGAATAACCCAGACCTCCACCCAAGTTCTGAACAAGGACTAGGACTGATGAGAAACATTTTCTCTACTCTCAGCCGCAGAGAAAACAAACGGTTTCAGAGATGCAAAACCAATATGGGTTTCCGTCCAACCCTGATTAAGACCAAATAAAATGCTTTGTGATGATTTTATCTGTGTCCCCTACACTTGACACAAGCTCGAGGTAGGACAATGGGCAACCACACAAGAAGAGCAAAGGGTACACATCTTTAAAAACTGACAACATATATGTGATGAGTCACATTGTTATGAAGTCTTTGTCAATTGGGCTATCTAGAAAGCCCAAACGCTACTGCTGACTTGTGTGATGTGCAATAACTCGGTAGGATGAAGGGAAAAGCAGGACACTGAAAACCTTAGGAGCTGCAGATATCGTCATTGCCAGCAGCGATGGTGAATGAACCACAGAAAGGGTCACTACCTTACCTGACAGGATGTTATCATTCTTTATGGAGGGGAACTTCAGCGTCATCTCATGCTTGTGTCTGTGAATCATCAGATGGTCTTCTGTGGGGAACCTCTGTTGGATAGAGACTCTTTAGAGGATTTGGCTTGACACAGCAACACAGGGCCGAGGAGGAACTGGGGACTGAGCTGCCGTCCACATATCACCCATGTCAGGAGGATGCAGCAAGGCAAAGCTTTCCAGGAGAGACATTTACATATATTATCAGATGCTCTTACACAAAGTACCTTTCTGAGAAGGTTGGGTCAGCCAGGCTCTAGAAATGGAGTTAAGGGTCTTGCTTAAGGGCACAATGAAGGCATGACTCTGCCAACCATGGCATTTGAACCAGCGACCTTCTGTTCACGGGCACAGAGTCCTAACCTGCACAGGCACGGCACAGCCCACAGTGACCACTTCAGAGTCTCAGGGCCTGGAACATTACAGACGCCTCTATTAAAACTGCCAGTCCAGCTGACCCATCCCTACTCTTACAAATCATCCGGATTTCCAGGCGACAGGAAACAATTTAAAGATAATATTAAAAACAGAAAACAGCTTCACACTCTGGCAGTTGCCTTAAACCCTTAAATCATGAGAAGAGAGGACTCTAGGTATTAATTTTACACATATGGTCTCGATTTTCATTCTGATGTTCCATCCTCATTGAAAGATACGCCTGTGACTGGTAAACTTGGCTCGCATGTGGGGATCTGATTAAGTCTCCATTACGTATAACAGGAGAGCACCAGCAGTAGACACGCATGATGTATGGCTGGAGTTTTTACAGCCGGTGTGTCGGTCTGTCGTCCTTCATCGGGCCGCAGATGCCAGCCTGCAGCGCGGGCGCCCCCCCCCCGGCACGTACCTGGGAACAGCCGGGGGCGCTGCACACAAAGGGCCTGTCCTGCTCCGAGTTCATCGCTGTCGCCGTCTCTTCATAAAACTGGACGCCGGCAAAGGGAGAGAAGCACATCAGGTTTCACTTCAAAGGAGGGAACGCAGGTGCGACAGCGCCATCTCTGCAGGTCAGGTGTCTGCATTGCAGACAAACCTCAGTGTATGTGTATACACTCAGTGGCCACCTCATTAGGTACACCGGCCTAGGACTTTTCAGGACTCCCTTTTTCCTACAGGACCGCCTGAATTCTTCAGTGCATGGATTCAACAAGGTTCTGAAAGGTGCTTATAGAGTTTGGTCCATGGGCGTAAATTAAAGCTAGCCAATACAACCCCCTGGACCCCCTTAAATGGGCGGAGACCTCAACCCCCCCAATGCCCCTGGTTTGTTCAATGACATTTTTCTACTTGTTAAAACCAACAGGAATGACTACAAGTCTGACTATCAGGCCACACTTATTAACAAGGTGCTTCTGCCTTCGAAAATGTGGCTCCCTGCAACTTTTTAATGCACCGCACCATCTACTCTAAACTATAGACACTGTAGCGCATGAAAATCCCAGGATGTCGGCCATTTCTGAAATGCTGGAACTACCATGTCTGGCACCAACTAAAAGACCACGTTCAGTACCACTTCGATCACGCGTGTTGCCCATTCTAAAGCTTTTCTGAACCGTAAGTGAGACTCTTAACCCTGTCTGCATACTTTTTGTTGTTGTTTTGAGTCTTAGACAATTCTCTGTGTGTAGGAGCAGGCTGTTGGCGCTAACGAACAGGTGTACCTAATAAAGTGGCCGCAACAGAGTGCATATTATACAAATACATGTATATGATCACACACACATAGGGGCAGGGGGGAACAGAGTCACCTGACCCCTGCGAGGTTTGGGGTTCATGTCCTGCCGCCACTGTGCAAATGGAGTTTGCATCTTTCCCACGTGTTGCATGAGCTTCCCCTCAGTATGGTTTCTTCTCACTGTACAGATATGCAGTTAGGCTAATCAGTGTCTCTAAATTTCCCATAGCACTTGTGCCCTGCAGTGAATTGGCACTCCATCCAGGATATTGCATTGCCCAGGTTGCGACACAGAAGAGGGACTGCAGGTATACTATATATGCAGGGTCTTATCTTCCAATTCTCAATAGAAGTGGAGGTGCATATATGCATGACCATTGTTACCAAGGTAAGAACCTGAGGGACCAGGTCTTAGGGAGCAGAATGGCCGACTCAAAGGGCAGCCTGAAGGGATTTGCTCTCTCACACAAGTTCAGGAGCTATCAGAGCATGTTACAGTGTCTTGTTCTGTAAACCAGTTTGACAGCCAACTCTGGTACCGGCGAAGCCTGAAATCGGGGCTCTTATAAGATCCCCGCCCCCTCCCCCGAAGCCAGTCTCGCTTGAAACTAAGGTAATGCATAGCTTTTTATTATTTAGAAATTCATAAGTTTCTATTTAAAAGACCCAAGTCCACGCCAACATGCCACAGAATTACCACAGCGGCCGAGTATCCAGAACCTTCCGTTTCTCTCAGTATAACCTCTGGGCTTCACGGAGAAGCATGTGGTTTTTCCAGGTAGTGCCCTTCTGTGGGGCTGCACCATGCATGATCTGCGCCAAACGCGCCAGGCTTCTCAGGCACGGGGGAGAGATGCGGCTCTGCGACGCTGGTCAGAAGGCCGCGCCCCAGCCCCTGCACAACGCAGCCTCAAACGCACTGGCGAACAAACGCACCCTTGTCTCGCGCCGAGTTCCACGGGGCTCCAAACATTCCCCCGAGCAGACCTGTTGAGTCATTGGTTTACATAGTTAATTAAGGTATGGATGTTTCCATTAAAAAGAAGAAAAAAAAAATAAAAACATAAAAATAAATCCGCAATTAAAAAACAGGTCTACAGAGAGCTTTAGCTATTGCGTTTGTGTAAATCACTGATTGCTCGTTAGACAGATTTAGGCTCACTTAGGCAGATATTTTAAATATACTATTTTCATTCTCGAGGATACTTTTAACTTAACGCCCTTAAGAGACTTATAGCTGTCCACCGTCGGTTACAGTCAGAATATAGAATACTTTTATAGATTTCATATGTATATTTTTATCACCCATCTCCAGTTTAGCTTTGCATGTATCTGAATATAAACACAACAGAATAAATGACTGCTATGAAGAATCCTTTGCATTACCGTTTATCTGTGGAAAATGGTTGAGCGTGAACAGTTGAGGATCTCTGAACTGCAGGCCATTTCAGTACAGGGCCGGGCTCTGAGCTCTTGAGGTGGAAACTTAATAGACAGCTCAGAAACCGACGGCAACAACGGCAAATGAGTAAAATGCTCCGGGTGAAGGTATACCCTATGCAAAGTTTCAAGCATACAATACATTAACGCAAAACGAGCCTCCGCTGTTGACGGCATTATAACGTCAAGGCAACCATTTGGCTAAAAATAGGCGGCGGAATGCAGCCTCATTCATGTTCCTCCGCACAGGTCATCTCGGCCTCCCGCCACGGCAGCACGCAGCCCCTGCCGCCACCCAGATCAAGCCAGCGCCTTGTGATCGTGGCTCTCGCGGGTGAGCAAGACTTCTATTAACAGTGCTGACGATCTCGGCCGGGGGGGGGGGAGGGCCGAGCCCCAACGGCACAAGGTTAACCCACAAAACCTGCATCGAGCAATCACGCCCCAAGTCACCGTTACTAAATTAGACAGCGATGAGGCCCGAGGCCCCTTTCTCTCGCATTTGGCCATCTCTACAGCTCAAAGGAGAAAGATACTTCGCTAACTCCGTGCAGAGAATGGTCCAGATGGCACAAGCTGCCTATGGACTGAGGGATCAGCTTACAAATGGCCCAGTTTTATACTTTGACCTTATTTGTTTTTATGTTTTCAAAAGAGTTGAGTAATACTTTTCACCATCACTCTGGGAAAACAAAATATCTGAACCTTACTCAAGACAGCTACCATTTTGAGTTGCTGATGAATAAAAACAGACATAAATTCCTCTCAGGCCATTACTTCCTCCGCAAGTGACCACAGGGGCTGCATTCATTTGCATTACACTTTACAATGCACAGTTCATTCCTCCCATGATAATACTGAAATACAATTTTTTTTTTTTTTACATATTAAAACTGCTCTTCTAGCTGGTACAGAAAAGGCCACCAAAGCAGTTTCAGTCGTACCGGGCTGCCTGTATTTGAAGGACTTGCTTGTCGGTGTCACTCTCCTACACAGTTCTATACGCTGTCACAAACTGTTAGAACTTTCCAGCAGAAAGACCACAATCATCTCTTACAGCTTGGCATCTCCTGAGCATTGAACAGAGACGGCCTCTCGATTTGGCTGGCCCTCTCATACCCGCATTACAGTTACCCAGATCCCTCTCAGACGCTGAAATTAAACTTTAACATGGGAATCTGACCGCTGCCAAGAGTGAAAAGCGATCGGCTCGGAGCTGGGCGGCCGAAGGCATTACGTACAGACAAACATACGCACACGCAACAGCAGGAACACGTTAGGTTATAATATCGTCGCTAAATTGATTGGTCATAGACATGCTATCTGCGTAACCTTGCTGGAATCAGAGCAGTCCTGTCCGGGTCAATATCAGGCCATGGAATGGAAGGGTTGCAGAATATAGGATTAAGGGAGTAACCAAATACAAAAGGATCATATCGTAAAAACAAAACGTCAAAAATAACTCCCCTCCTTTCCGCTAGAGAAGATTTGAAGAATAAACACAAAACCATGCGGAGGGACTTTATTAGGCAGTAATTAAAATTCACTGCGATAGTCTGTAGCTGAGTGACGCTCTGCAATAAGAGCCAATTAACCTTGACTTTGTCAAGCGTAGCTTCATAACATGCGTCTCACATGCCCCCCCCCCGACCCCACGTACTCGAGGACCCTCGGTTTAACCACTGACGTCTCAACTGGCCAAGGAAATTTTGTCAACGACACGCCAGAAGCGGCTCGTGATGCGAACCCGTTACATGATTGCGGAACGGGGCCCATCTTGCTTACTGTTAAACCTTCACAGGGTGAGCTTACGACGGTGGTATATAGACTGAAGGGGCAAGCAGTGG
>JAODJW010000135.1:18389172-18405002 GCA_026777045.1 Hyperopisus bebe | reverse complement strand
AACCCCGCCCCCCCCCCCCCCCCCCAAAAAAAAAATCATGGATCTGACTCACCTTAATCTGGTTTTAGGGTTACAGTAGGACTCTGGCAAGCATTAAAAGCAGGAGGCCATGGAAATGAGTCAGGAGTCTAGTGGCCCAAGTATAGCGTGTTTCCCGGGCACAGCTTTCCTAGACAAGGAGCCCATCCCAGGAAAATAAAAATAAAAAATGGCAGAGCCACACAAACAAACCCTCTTCCTACCAACTTTACCTTGAAACACCAAGGTTCTGGAGACCGCCGTTCCCTCCACGTAGTTCTCCGGCAGCGGCGACCACAGGAACGTGTGGTAGTCTCGCGCAGAACTCCAGCCGACCTGCAGAAGACGGGGGCCATTTCAGGGATGAAGGAGAGGGGGAGAGGGGGAGAGGGGGATCCCTGGCTGCACCAGACACGCCGTCACACGCAGTGCAAGGGCCTGAGGCTTCCACCGAGAACCAGACCTGGAAAACTCATTCCAGGGGCGCCAGACCAGTTTAAACCCAAAAAGCAGCTTCTGTCTACTAGATAATGTATTACAGGAGTTTGCACTGACTGCATGTTGTGCCCCGAAAACAGCGGGGCAATCTCATCCACAAAGGGCCGGTGTGTATTCAGGTTTTTGGGATAACCTTTAGGTCAGCTGTTCAAACCCAGGTGTGAGGACTCTTCAGCCAATCAGTCCTCTGATTAGTAATCTAATTATGGAGTGGCAGTGAAAACCCGCACACACATCAGCCCTTTCTGGGTAAGATTGCCCACCCCTGCCCTAAAAAGGGTTTAGATGTCAGATTGTAGAGATTTTATATAGATTTCTACTAAAATCAGGTCACTTCAGATCATTTTCTCCAAGGAACTGACGAGGAACATGCAAATTCTTCTGGTTTGCTAAGCAAAAAAAAAAAAAAAAAAACTGGTTTGTTAAGTTTAAAAAAAGAAACACTTCTGAATTGAGTTTCCAGGCATGTAGGTCATAGTCAGAGGTCACAGAAAATTACCAGTGGGAATCTTGCAATCACCACACTAAATATTCCCCTTTGGGCAGCGCAGAGAATTTGTAAGACACAGAAATGGATGAGGTTCGGTCTTCTAATTCAAATATAATAGTTTTTTTTTTTTTTTTTTTTTTTTTTTTAAAGTTATTTCAACATATCTGTAAGAAACAAAGCACAACTGACAGGTGTTCACTTGGAAATCAGAGCGATTCTGTCCTCTGCAGTGCACAGACTTTTATTATCTATAACGTTTCAGTAGAAACTGCAGCAGAAACACCTGGTGACTCACTGTGCATAAAAGCTGCGGCTGTTCCTGGATCTCTGTGCACATAACCATTACTTTAACAAATAAAAAAAGATCCCCTTTAATGTTAGCAAACTTGGTCAAACAGCCTTGGGGGCCTTTAGCAGGTGCAAAAAGGTACATGAAATATTACATCTCATACGCAGAAATATATATCAAAACAAGACATTATAGGCATGAGTGCCTTAGGAAATATGCTGGAGAGTTCCCTCTGGCTGCCTTGCTAGGCCACTGTGCTGCAGCTTCAGACAGGAAGGAGAAAATAGGTGAAAATTTTATACATACTTCAAAATGGAAACCGAGGCGTAATTATAGGAATTTTATGTGTTGTTAACTGATGGCTGATGAGGGGAGTACAGAAAATACATCCATAATTTCAGCCTTGTGCCATAAAACTGTCAGACAGAATCAGACTCACGCAGAGGAGGCTGCATTTCCAAACACGTGCGGACAGTGTGCTGTGAACCTTCGCATGCGCACACGCATGCGCACACGCATTCACACAATCCTGAGCTCCCAAATCCAGGGGGTTGATCTCGTGTAAGCTCCTGCAATCCTGACAGCAACTGCATTGGTCTCCATATAGATTTTTCCCATTTTTCCTTAAAAACGTCCAGGGCCCGATCTTTTTTCTCAAATAATGTTTGACATATCCAAAAGTTGTACCCTGGACTGGGGGAGTGGGGGGCTATTTATAAGGTACCATCCAGTTGATGTTGATTCCTGGTAACCATACAAAGAGCAATCCCTTCAAAATGTCTCATCTTCTGTTTGGTACTTTAGGTTTTCCCTTGGTACGCTCCCAGACAGCGGACATGCTTACTGACTATAGACATGTAAGCCACAGGGTTTCCCACAGCATGCGCACTGACTGATCCCACCCATCATGTTGCTGGTCATTATCTTCCTCGTATCCAATCAACTTTCCTAGTGCATTATGATCTGCAATGCACCATGTCTTTTCACATTATGTCCAAAATTAAGACTGCTTCAATCTGGTAATTTGTGCTTCAAGTGAAAATTCAGGCTAGATTTGATCAACAATCCATTTCTTGTTTCTTTTTTTTTGCAGTGTACAGTATTCGTAGAAGTCCCCAAGAGCTCAGTGCAAAGCCATTGATGCTTATCTTGTCCTGTTTCTGTAAGGAGTCATAGAAAATACCTCTCAACACCTCTGATGTTAATTCTTAGAGGATACACCACTTTTTTCTAGGTCCTTCCTCATAACTAGCCTGCAACATATTTCTTGACTGCTGGACCCTTTGTTGTCCATGAGTTACAGCTACAAGGTACAGGAAGTGATTAAAACCCAAACATCATTAGTGAGGCGAGCACTCAGCCCTTGTTAGAGTGTCACAGACTCAGAGGCGGACGGGGAGGAACCACGTCTTCAGTCCCAGGGCCAAAACGCGTTGTCTGGACTGTAATGACATTAATGGGCGTTCAACTCGACTCAAGTGACAATAACGTCCAATTAAAAACCATCCACAGTCAAATCTGTACATGCGGAGTGGGCCGAAAACGGGCCGCGAAGCCAGCGACACGAGCGGGCGCCGACACGAGCTTCCGACATCAAAAGGCCAAATCCGTTCGGATACCGGATGTGGCTGCTTGGCTCCCCGAAGAGAAGAGCTGATCGTAAATAACTGTGTAATTGCACGGCAGAGGACTGCAGGTGATTAGGCAGCCTGGACCACTTCTTGGCAGCAAGTACACACAGGAACAATTTGTTCGAATAAATACAGAGAGATCTCAATAAATCAAGGGGTTTAAGTCACACTCCGTGCCGAGCTGACAGGCTAATTATAAACTCGCTGTTTGGATTCTCCCGGGCGACTTGGTCGACTTGTCCCAACGGTCCGAGCGCTACGTGAGGGGCTCCTTTAAGAGCCAGCCCCCGCATAGACGAGGTGCATCAAAGGGCTGACGGAAGCATTTCTGAGCATCCAAACCCCAGAACCCACCCCCTCCCCCCACTTGAAACAAGTAACACACAGAAATCTATCAGCAATAACAATAAAGTGCTAAAATCCGTTCAACAAGAAATCACATCATAGAACTGTCATGTATATTGACACAGTCACATAAATTATTTAGGTTATCCTTCATAATTAATCATGTAGCAAAGTCAATAATATACACTTTCTAGGTCGCCACAGGTTTTAAGCACAATGCATAGAAGATCTAAAGCAACCGTTTACAGATACTTCTTGAAAGCATATTTTACAAGTCCATTTGATTTATTTTCATAATATGTACAGATTACAAAGCTACATGAAGTTCTTAACAGCGGGAAGAGATGCGTAAAGAAAAATGGTATTTATACTGCAATCACTGTAATTCTGCATGCTGCTAATTCCTACAACAGGAATGAAATCAGAGCAATGACTTTTGAACCCTCACAGTCATACAGAAACCTTGTGCAAAGATTCAGACACAGAAGCACACTTGGGACATTCTTGCCTGGCGGGCAAGCAAGGAATTTAGCGAGAAGGGAACAGTAGTGCAGGGGTCAGACCAGTCGCCTGCCACTAGGGGGCGACTGCATCTCACCACAGCGTAACGCTCAGTGATAGAACGTGGCTGAGGGCGAGTGACACATCAGCCAGGTATGAGGGTTTGAGCGCAATGCTGCCCGGGGCTTGTCTGTCACAGCAGATAGGGATGTGTGAAGGATTTATGGGGCTGCTTTCTGCTTTCCCAGGGTTGCTCAGTACAGACAGCTCAGCAGACCCAACAACCACCCTGAAGACATTCAAATCACTTAAGACAGTAGAAAATATCTCTGATTCTGTTACCATGTTACTAAGAGAAGTGTAGCAGTAAGTGTGCATAAAAAATACACACACAAAGTGTGAGGCAAAGTTTCAGTAACCAACTAGTCTTCAGATATGTTCTGTTGCAGTTCCAGATATGAACAGGCACACATCCGGTTTGGCACCTGGGTCTCAGCAGCCACATTATGGCCCCTCCAGAAATGGACGACAGGGGTGGGGGGTTGCAGGTGTGGGGAGGGATAAGTGCACATTCAAGTGAACATTTAATCTCCGGCGGGATTTATGGGGCCAAGCTCCTCGTGGTTTCTCTCCAAGATGATAATGCCTTTTTATGTGGTGGAATTGCCTCCCTCCGCAATTTCACGAGGACGGCCTCAATTATGCAACGAAGGCATGCGAATATGGCAGGCCCACAAAGGGCCGCCTTTGACGCGTCACAGAAAGAGAGCCCCAGCACCTCGACTTTGAAGGGGTCAAATTAGAGGCTGGATCACAGACCTCACGTCCTGGTCCCAGCATGCCTCACCTACGGGTCTATGCCAGGCTCCGCCCCCTCAACCCACATGCCACGTATAATCAATGACTGCCACTGAGCCTGGGGACCACCCTCCGCAGCTATCAGAATCACCCAAAGCTCCCTCCCCCAAACCCATCTGCCTGTCAACCATCATATTTCATTCTTTCCCAGTACAACGCCGGTTCCACATTTGGTCGTCATACCAAATAAATCTACATTTCAGAAACTGCCTTTCAGGCAAGCTGTCCTAATCTCAAGGAGCTGAACGGGCCATTAATTAAAAGCTACAAAAAAAAAAAAAAAAAAGAGAGAGAGAAAAGCCCCAGCACCAAACACATGTAGCGCTTTTTCCTGGAGCTCTAACAATGAAGCGTTTTGGGTCCAACCGGCTTAACCCCTTGTGGGACGCCTCACGGCCCCACCCACTCATATACTGCCATCCTCAACCTCGGTCCCCTGTGGTCCAGCTCTGTCAGCAGCCGCTCTGCCCAAAGTGGACACACAACCCGTCGTTTCACTTTCCCCGTGAAGCAAACATCTCCTACCTACCTGCGGCACTGACTTCCTCAACAGCAGCCAGACCCAAATCCTCCACATATTTACTGCCAAACTGCACAATTCATGAACTCACACTGCTAAAGCTCAAACCCAAAAAATGTTGCTCCCATTCACACCACATACATGAAGCCACAAGACAAAATAATTTATTCCAATTGGCTGCTGTTAGATGACTTAATAAACATGCTGTTGCACCATTCAACCTTCACATAGACTGTATTATCAGTAAGTAGCTATGCTTTAAATCAGGCTTGGTGAACCTTCATCTTTCATAGCTTTCACTGCATTAATTGTTATATTAAGTCACTGTTGCTGGCTGCACCAATTAAAACAATCTAAAACCTGCCAGACTCTGATCTTTGGTGGATCAGGAACGTTTTCTCAACTTTGAAGGCCAAGGTAACAAATATGCATGTCAAGCATTCACTTCTAACCAGACTCTCAAGAATGCGACTATGCATATGCCTGCGACTGTAACTAAGTCATGGTTATCTATAAATAAATATTTCAGCCAAGATGCAATTCCAGTCTGACAAAATCCAGCAAAGCAACTGTGGTTTTCAGCAAAAGCCTGGCAGGAGTAGGAACGGAGAACCACTTCAGAAGCACTCACGCCTAAACTCCTCTACGGACTCATGCCCACTAAGCAATGCTAAATAAGGAATGCTTTACACTGGCTCCAGAAAAAAAAAAGAATTCAAAAATTTCACCAAAATCCATAACTGACTATGCAAGATACAGGGCAACATGCTACCGCTCAGGGGAGAAGCCCAGGTGCAAAATAACTGAGGCATAAAGTAAACTCTGAAAGCCACAAACTATACCCTTAAAATTACTGAAGAAAATCAAACCATATGGGCCCAAACACAAACTCACACAGCTAACTGTCCTGGGAGTCTGCTTAAGAAAATCCCACGGAAATGACTAAGATGTACCACTGAGTCATCAGGCATCATCATTCACATCAAATATGTTAAGAAAGTTAATGTATTAGCATCAAATGTTGTTTCTGATTTACTAATACATTACAGGGGATTTTTCCATCAAACGGGGCGCCTATGAGAACCTTTGCCATTCTTACAGACACAGTCCTCTTAGCACTTTTTTGAGATCCTAATTATGTATTTAAAACCTTACTAACGTGGTCTTAAGTGGCTGAGTATTGCAGCAGGCGATACAGCAAACCCAAGAACCAACCTTACATCCCACAATTCACTACAAAACCAATACTGCCAGGACAGAATCTGTCCAACACAGAATCCGTCATCTGATTTCAAACACCTCAGCAAATTTTACCTTGCCGTTTTGTTACACTTCTGCCATTATCTAGATAGACTGAAGTGGAAAAAATTATGGTTCTTCTGTTTGGGATTATTAACTAACAGAGCCCCCCCCGGAATGCCTCAAACAAGCCTAGAGGCTACAAAACAGGAATAAAGGAAGACAAGGGTACAGGAACGAGGACAAGACTGACCTTAAATATGCCAACCCAGTCCTTGGGATGTGGCTTGATGTATTGGCTGAGAGTGTAGCTGCACTCCAGCGCCGCATGGGGAAGGTAACTCTTTCCCATGTTCTGGAAGATAACGTGGGCGAAATTGGAGGTTTCCATGCCACTGTTAGCCAATGTGCCTTCGTGGAATAACGCCATTCCCCGGTCCAAACAGACACTCCTGGAGCACAGGTGAAGAAGAGGATGCACGTCATGTCATGGTACCCAAGCAGGAACCCCTATCTGTTAGTGAGAGGTCTAACTGGCAGTGCATGAAAGCTCTACAACATTAAGAACTCATCAGTATGTATTGTAGGGTAGATAGTCATACTGGGGAAGTTTTGAAAAAATATTAAAACATAAACGTGTTATTAAAAGCTCAAGAACTGAGCGCAAGTGACCACAGATGCATGAAGACATAGAATATCAAACATAAGTGTCCCATTTTTCCTTTTGTCCCACTTAACCAGTATTTACCCAATGAATACGGCTAAGAATGAACCCCAGTAAATAATGAAGTGAATAAAGTGAAGGGGTTAATTGTCATTGTTGATACACCACAGCACACAGTGCACAACCAAGAAATGTATCCTTTGCATTTAACCCATATATAACCTGTTAATTGTATCGTCCAAAAATAACATTATCAATGTTTTAGAATAAACAACAACGTCATGGGCATTTAACTTTCGCTGGTAGAAATTCTGGGAATAAAGATACGCAATTAAGGTTTCATTATCACGGAAAACCCGGCTGCTTCTTCCATGTTTAGTGTCCGGTTTAAAAGTGGAAGCGATCAGATTAGAGTTGGGGTAACAAAGCCTGTCACGTGATCTCCCGTTACGGTCGCCGGTCCGCTGTATCGCATAAAACTACCTCAACATAGATAAAATGCGGCCTGTAACGTCTGAAAAATCAACCTTTTCCTTTAAGGCCCATTGCACAGGCCAGGCTGTTAGGCTACGGGAAAATAACTCACGCAGCTCGTACACGCTAGCAGCTAGCCAGTTGTCGCTAATGTATCATGCGATGTAAAACGTCAAAGCTTCACTAGCTGCCTTTACAGATATTACCGAGCGCCGGTAAATAGAAGACACGGACAGTCACAACCACATTGTTATCTGAATTGTTTACATTCGCTCAACTAACAAAAACTGAAAACGCCAGAAATGTATACCTTTACCGAGCTAGTCTAGGATACGACACATTATAAACAACGAACCAAAAGGATAATTAAAACAATATCATTTTCCACATGAATGTGTGTAAAACTTTATCTTCAACACTACTGACGCAGTTATCCGGAGTGCTGTTCTTCTAGCCGTCTTCCTGAAGTCTCAAAACACGATGACATCACTTCCGGTGTGGCTCGCGCTACGAGCTATTTCTTTTGATCTTGTTTCATAGCATCATGTGCATCTTTCCCGAATGACTTGAATTTTTCCGAAATATCGGGACAATGAAGTTACATTTACCATTTGTCAAATTTAACATTTACGTGGTTATACACAGTATTTGGAAGGTTACTTTTGAAATGTAGTAGTAATCAGTATTTCAATTGTTTTATTCAAGACTTGTTCCTTCAGTAGATCACAACGGTTTACAGAATTAACAGACATAGTAACTGCTTGAGATAAAACATGCGTCACGATTCATTAATGAATTAACGTAATTAATTGATACATAAGTAATAGCATATATAATACTACATTGTACGTTTGTGCTCAAGTGAAGTGTTATCACATATTTTTCTCAGTAACTGACGGATTACAATTACATTATTTTGTAATTTCGTTACGTCTTTACATGTAACTAATTACTCCCCAACACTGGTTATGCGTTTCTTTTCATCTTTAAACTGCTTATGCTGGATAGGTTTGGCTGGACCCTATTCCAAGTAGCACAAGGCGTTACACCAGGGGTCTCAAACTCCAGTCCTGGGGGGCCGGAGCCCTACACAGTTTTTGGTTCACCCTCATTTAACATACCTGATTCAACTCTTTGTGCTAATTACCACATAGCTCTTGAGCTGAATTATTTGTGGTGGAACCGGGAAAGAACTAAGCTACACAGCTAGGGTTCCGGCCCCCCAGGACTGGAGTTTGAGACCCCTGGTCTAGCTGTTATATTAGTTTGTTTTAACTGAACTACTGATGTCCAACAATGGACGCGTTTTAATGACAAACTTGTTTTGCAGCAAATTATATATCCGGTACTAATTTCACCTGTTCTCCAAACGTCAGTCTTGTAATGGAAACAATGATTCGGGTAATGTAATCGTTTAGAATGAGAGCAATCGTCCAGACAAATTGATTCTTTCCGAAATGTTGCATACAATTATGGATTGAAGGTTGTAGGCTGTCACGAATAACATGGGTGCGCAGCTCCCATTGGTCCATTTCTTTGAACAGAATAACTGAAATAATACATCTTCACGCCCGCCCTCCTTTACTTCTCATTGGACGCGGGATTGAGCATTCATCGGTGATTGGATACAAAATACATAATCTCCAATCAATCTTTCCCGCCGACGTAAAACCGAGAAAAGCATGGCTGCCCTCGTTAGAAGGTCTCAGAATTTATTTAAAAAGTGGAATAAGCATGTCGTCGTTTCGATGGGTAACGTATGCGCTTATTGTCATACATATTCAAACTGAGTGCACGTTTATCTGCTGTGTGCGTCATTTACTCTTGTTGCGTGGGGACGGTGAAGGTCGGTAAAATTGCTTAAATAGTCGTTTATTGGCTGTAGCAGCCTTAGCGGGTCGGCTAGCCGTCCAGTGTTGGCGCTGTCTGTCATGCCGATAGTTTGCCAGGTACCACTTCTTAGCCGGCATCGGCTCTTCGCTAAATGCCAAAATATGCATACCTCAATGTCACCTAGACGCTTCTTGCTGCATCACAAGACGTAACTCAACAACCAGTTAATTTCCCAGAAAGGGGATCTCAGAAGGCAACGGTGCGGATTTAATTAGGAGTATTATGCCATTTCAGGTACAAATGAAATCAAATGATGACAACGAAAATAAAAGGCAATCTTCTCTTGCCGACTAAAGCTTGCTCTGCAGTTGTGTTTATGGATCAGATCTTAAAACTTGCCTTTACCATCAAAAATGCAACTATACTTAATGAGTTGATCATTTGAGCGAGGCTGATAATTGCATACACAAATTCCATGTATTATTTGCTGTAAAATGAAAAGATATGAGAATCATCGACAATCGCTTTCTTACCGTCCACATTAAAATGCAAGTGATGAGTTGCTTTATTATGCAGTACTTAAATGAAAAATAACTTATGAAGTAGGATTTAATTTACCTCTAGGGTAAGGTGAGGTAAATCTGGCAGTGTGTGATACCAGCTCTGTCAGATTGCTTGTTTTGCGCACCTTTCTGAAAGAAAGCAGCGATTAAAAAAAGTCCTGCATAGCTCATTGCCTGGTTTGCCCAGATAATTTAAAGGGCGCTGTCCTTTAACGGTTTACTTTTTAAACTTTTGTTTAGTCTTGTAGGTTTAATGGATGGGAATTGAAATGGTCACAGAAACCAGACAAACAATCGCTACTAGTTTGTAATTTAATGCATATATACATATAAATGTATCCATTTTGATCAAGGTTTTTGTTTGACTAACTTTAGCTGGCATCAGAACAAGCTCATACCAAGCAGGAAATATCCCTGTACACTTATAGATTATATATAAACCCTTTTTGCTGTGATGATCAGTGTCACACAGCCACTATGCTTCCATGCACAGCTGTGTTCTTGGGTGTGCAGTTTGTATGCTGCAGTAACATCCACGCGGTTGCTGTCCTGTGTTGGGCTTCTATAATGAGTAAGTGTTCAGCTTTGAAGGACTAAAATGTCCTTAAATGTCGAGAGTGGCATGTTTGGCTGTGTGTAGCATCTCACCAGGCTGCTGGTATGCACTAGGTCATGTTTGGCAGACGTCTTAGATGAAGTCGAGCCTTTTTTTGCCTAGAAGACCTTCTTAGTTTAATACAGAACAAAATATGTCAGTTTATATAACTCCTGAAGGATTATTTAACCTGCCTGTTTATTTTGTGCCATAGATCTGTGGAGGACTTGGTTTCTGTTAAATTTTTACAGATCTTGTGATAGTGACCCATTGTTTCTTTTTAAGTAGCTTAAAGATTATCCTTTTAGTTTTGTCCTAGATATGCCTGTAATGTTCATTTGCTGGATGAAAAATATACAGTTTGTGCAGAATTATTAGACACGTGCTATTGCTGGAGATATTTTTTTTTTAAAAAGTTGCTCACACTCGTAATTCAGAAGTTTTTCTTTTGCTTCAAGTAAATTATTTTAAGAAAATGTTACATTAATCGGTCATAAATAAAACGTTAGTGAAAAACATCAATGAACACAATTATTAGGCTGTCAAACTAAGTGGATTTTTCTCTCCACCATCAACAGATATAATAAGAGTTTTAGTTATCGAGTCTATATAAGGAATAAGAAACTATCGGTTGTTATATAAAGTCCACTTCACCAAGTTCAATGTCTTGTATAGCTACATTTTCTTATCAATAACCATCATGATCCTGTTGTCCATTGAAGGTTTTTGATTTGATCACCTTCTCTATTAGCTGAAGCAGCGAGGACTGTGTCCCAGATGCTGCTCTGAGAAGTGCAGCAAAATACACACTTGCTTAGTAATTCTACATGTGACGAATGTGGTCTCATCATCTCTAGTATGCACTAATGCGCATTTCTTCCTGTTCAGCCCTGTCTCGAGCTTTGGCCTCCAAGTCGCAGGTGGGCTTTGTCGGCTTGGGGAACATGGGAAGGCCCATGGCTAAGAACCTGCTGAAGCAGGGCTATCCCGTCATCGCCACCGACATTTTTCCCGAGTCGTGCAAGGAGCTTCAAGACCTTGGCGCTCAGGTGGGTTCCCTAGGTACATGCCTGCTGCATGCTGGGACGTGAGAGCACTGCAATCTCAATATACTTGGCAATCCATTTCACTCCTACAAAATCAACAGGCGTGTCAGGTTCTGCAGTGCTTAAGGACATGAGCAGAAGGTAGTTGGTTCAAGAGGCCATGTGACTTACAGAATATTATAAATGTTTGAAATGATTGACTAATCTAGGTTTAATCTTTTTGATGCTCATAAATATGATATTACCGGTGGCATAATTGGCTTTTTGAAGACCTTACAACTTTGCTTAAAGCTAAATAAGAATAATCTAGTTTGCTGCATTTTGAGGAGAGACGCTTAAGGAATGTCCTATATATGACGTGGGAAGTTTGCTGGAATTCAGAATTTCTCATGTATACTGTAGCCGAAATGCATAGTTAATGTTTTAGTTTTAGTGAGCAATGAATGTAATTTTTGTGCATGAACACAAAATTTCACATTAAAATTAAGGAATTTTACGGCCTATTGTGCTGAAGGTTACAGTGAGTGATCTGGCTAAACGACATGCATACACCTGTGTAAAATGTTTGTGGAATTATCTGAATTTGTGCAGAAATGGCTGCAGAGTGAAAGATAATCTGCTTCAAAAAAACCCCCCCAAAATGCACTTGTTTGTTTTACACAGCAAAGTCGTCTTTAAAATGAAAAACCTATTAATCTGAAGTAACTGTTTTGAAACTTCCGCCGACCCCGTTACAACTTCTGTTGTCGCCCCACAGTCGATAACTGTTTATGGTCCCGTAGGTTATTTTCTTTGTAGAAGTAGCTCTCATTGTGTATAGAAAGCGTGAAGACAGAGGTAGACTACATGCCGTCTACTAACTGAACCCTTCCAAGGCATATTCAAGGAAAGGAATCATTACACACAGCTCTGGATTGACATTCAAAATGATCTTGCCTTCATGTTTTATGTTCTTACTCAAGGCAAGCCAAGGTAAATAAAGCCACTGGGAAATATTTCAATGTAAATATTCTCATGCGTCACGCAAATTGATGAATAGGCAATATGATGTGTGATTACATTGTAGTTAATAGCTATGAAGTGCATGGTTATAAATCTGAGCCCTCAAAAGCTTGCCTGAATTTTGTGCAAGTTGAGTGATTTTACTTTGTAAAAATGGCATTGATGTTAAAATGTATTCAGTCCTGTGGACGGTCTCATTTACAATATCCATCCATCCACCCAGCTGTCCATAGCTCTTGGTAAAACTCACCCTAGAATCTCAGGCCTTGAGGCATGGTGCATGGGGTAAGGGCCATTTAGGGAAACGGGTCTAACCTGGATGTTTGCGGGGGTCAGATTGTGGATTGCCCTGCTGAGATCGCTGACAAGACTGACCGGATCATCACCATGCTGCCCTCCAGTCCCAATGTGATCGAGGTCTACACTGGACCCAATGGCATCCTCAGGTAAGGGCTGCCTACCTCACCACATGAATTATGTTACCACTCTTCGAATTCTTAATGATGCCAGCGCACAGTAAGAGGCATGGGGAGATTGCCGTCTTTGGAATGCAGTTGAAACTGTAGGGATCCACTTGTATCACTAATTATGGGTGGGGGGGGGGGGGCTGTTAAATCTGAAACCCTGTAAGAAATCAGCCATTTTTTATTGCCAGGGTGTTTCCTAGGTTTCCAAAGAGTCTCTTTGTCTACTAAAACATTTCACCCACTGGTAGGAGCAGGAACCTTCATCAGTGCTTATTTTTCTTATTTCCTGATACGAACATCATCTCCTGCCCTGATGTGACTACTTTTTTTTTTTTTCTTCCTGTCAGCTACTCTCATTATTCCCCTAAAGTTCCCCTACAGCAGAATTGTTTGTAACATGGTAACATGCATGTTTTATAGCTTGACAGATCTGGGTCAAGTATGCATGATTTGGGTTGTTCGGCAGCATTTTTCTGTTTGTAACATCAAGCCGTCTGTCCGTTAAGCACCACTTATCCCATTAGGATGGCTGTGATTTTACTCATTCACCTGAACTGCCTGCCTGTCTTTGGACTGTGGAAGGAGGCCGGAGTTCCTGGAGGAAGCTGACAAAAACGCAGAAAGAGCATGCAGAGTCCACACACAGAGCTGAGGCTGGATTTGAACCCAGAGGTGTGAGGCAACCAACCCAGTCATTTGGGTGGGACGTTAATTCAGTGCACACCTTAATTGGAACAACCTGAAATACTGTGTATGCCGAACGCTGATAACTGCGTGAAATAATCACACCCAACCTGAAAAAATCCTTCAATCATGCATCCATCTTTCAAAGTGAAGGCCCCATGTCAAATGTAACATACCACATCATAATCAGTTTAATTATTTAACACCTGTGGAAAAACAACTCATGAGGAATTGCATTTACTAACCCTCTAGTCATGCTGCTACTGGCCTATTTACACAATATGTTGAATTTTAACGAATGAGGTATTCTAGAGTGAATCATTAATAGTACATGAGAGCCTGTGATTTATTTTGGACCAGCTTGGAAATGGGTGTGAGAACCTCATTTTGGATTAGCCTGGAGGAGCATCTGAGTGCGCGTGGTAAAACCAGCAAGTGGTGTTTGAGGCGTCATGGCGGGGGGGGTGAGGCCTCCATCCATTTATGGGGGTCCAGGGGACGTATTGGCTGGTTTTGATTATTTGGTGAGTTGGCAGGGGGTCTACAACTCCAGTGTGCTTGGGATGGAAATGGCACAATAAGACTGGTGAGAGCCAATGTACCACCTGGAAACATCCACACCTGTGATCCTCCACTCCCACCTTGGGACTGATTTGCCAAAGATAAGTTTTGCCTCTTCACAGACATGCAGCGGTACTCGCATAGGAATGACAGCTGTCTGCCAAGCGTGTGTTTTTTTTTGTTTTTTTTTTTAAATACCCATCAGATACTGGAATTTTACAGGAATTACCCAGGGTGCATCAGGAGGCATTTGTGTTGTATAATTCTGAAGGGGTGGGAAATTCTCTCTACATTGGATAGTTACAGAGACAAAGTTTTTTTTAGTTTTAGTGTTTTTTCTCCACATGCTTGTCTTTATTTGTGTGTAAGAGATGGCGACTGATTCTGCACTGACTTATTCATGAAAGGAGACTCGCCCTCTTCCGTTCGTAGTTAGACAGTGAGGCCCAGGCTGGTGAGCTCTGTCGGGGATATGCGCTGATGTTCCCTTTTCTTTGGTGTCCTCCTGCTCGCCGTGGTGATCCCCCTCGCCGTGCCCCCCTCTGAGTTTCCCAGCACTTTTCCTCACCCCCTATAGGAAGGTGAAGAAGGGCTCCCTCCTCATCGACTCCAGCACCATCGACCCCGCCGTTTCCAAGGAGATGGCGGCTGCCGCAGAGAAAATGGGGGCCGTGCTTATGGATGCCCCAGTATCGGGTGGTAAGATCCATCTCCGTTATCTTCTACCTGCTTAGCTGCACTAGAAAGTTGCCATAATCTGAATGTAACGTAGTTGTGTATTAACCTGCCTTGTGATAAAATTTCCAATATATGTTAATGCGTCCAAATGCAAGCTATTGAAATGCAATGTTTGCCAAAATATGGATTTTTTTATTGTATAGCTCTGGAAAAAAATTGAGACCACAGCACATTTTTTTGTTTCATTCGTTTCTCAATTTATGTGTCTGTGAATAATGTATATATTTTTGCAGCCTGGTTCTTCCCTGCTTCTCATTAATGAAGGGCTTCTTCCTTGCTTTATGGGACGTCGGCCTGCTCCTAGGAGTCTGATACGAGCTGCCCTTAATGTTTCCCATTCCTTTTGAACGTCAGTTGATGTTATCTGATTCATGAGAAACTGTTGGATAAGTTAATGGTCATCTCTGGTATTACCTGGCTGGTTTCTGGTCGTTCCCAGTGTCTCCTGCTTCCCTTCATTCTTGTGTACTGCTGCCTTAGAAATTTTGAACCTGGAAGCAACCTTCCGCTCAGTGTAGCCTTCTGCCAGCAGAATCAGGATCAAACCAGAATTTAAAAATCCAGATGAGTTTAAAAATCTAGGGTGGTCCATTTCTTTTGCTTCTCCAGAGCTGGATATTGTACTCATGGCTTTGGGCTGCAGCTCAAGTCGACCAACGCATAAGTCCAACCATGAAAATAAAGTTTCCAAGCGGTATGATGAAAAGATAATAAGCATCACATTATCCATTGTATGATAACTCTTTGCCTACATATAAATTCATTGCATAGCTACAGTAAAGACGGTACCCACAGCAAGCAATGCTCTGGGCGG
>JAODJW010000135.1:18360594-18385582 GCA_026777045.1 Hyperopisus bebe | reverse complement strand
CCCCCCCCCCCCCCCCCAGGGTTTCCATGTCCCCACTGTGTCCCTATTTGACTCTGAGACTGACATTCACGCGTACATGAATCTCCTAAACTGCTCCCCCGATTAGCATGTAAGTGGGTTTTTCTTTTTTACTCGTCTTTCATTCTAAAACATCCAGATTATAGGCAGTAATTTTTGGGAGTTAGGGTGTTGGTAACTAAAACTTGTTTTGAGGTAATGTTACCCCTGAAAGGGTAGACTTGTGAATTATGCATTAGTCTTGATTAAGGCTGCACAATTAATTGTTAAAAAAAAAATAAAAAATTATCTGTATTCACACCTCTATATGATCTCATTTCTAATTTACAATGGTTCCTCTGCATTGTGTTACATCAGAGAGTCTCAAGCGTCCCATAATTCTGTGTTCTCTCTACAGGGTGCTTTTCCAGTGTACCAGGTACTTTACTTTTGGTACTTAAAGAAAGTACCAAAAATATGGTACTTCGAGGTGTTGATTTTCCACTGGCGTTAAAAGCGGTACTGGCACTGCATGACATCACAGTGCAAGGCAGGGTATTTTCTACTGAATTTGAAAAATGGCTGTAGTATATTAGGACTGAGTGAGGTGCGATATTTAATACCAATGTTGCATGTTATGCACAGGGATGCTGTGGGGTCGGGGGGGAGGGGGTGTGCCCAATATGATATGCCTTCATGGGACACAAAATCTCTAGCAACACCCCCAATCATGCAGATGCTGTTCTCACATGGTGGGTTCGCTAGATTAAGCCTTTTTCTTGCCTTCAATTCGGTACAGACATTATAGCGCTGGGAGTTTAGGTTTTGCTGAAACGTTTTTACACTGTCATAGGAAAAGAAAATGTAAGTTTTGCAATTTTATGTATTATTCCTTTTCAAGATTATCTAGTAGATATTTTAAAATGCATGCGTTCTCGTAGATGATCATAATCATTTTAGCAGTAAGGAAGAAAATCGCTCCTAGGAGGGTTGGTGAGAAATTATATGCTGAACTCCTTTTTCGTTAGTACCAGAACAAAAGAGGAGTTTAACACAAATGTGAACCACAGAACTAAAAAAAGTACCCCACTGGCTAACTGGCCAATCGAGCGCTTCCTTTCTGTTGTCATAAGTTGACGTGTCTGTACTGGATCAATCTTATATTTGGCACAATCATGTTTTGTTTTGTTTCCTTTTGCAGTTTAATGAGTCCAATAAACATTTAAATTGAGGGAAAAAATTAGAGAATCGTGATCTCAATTCAAAACAAAAGAAAAATCCCTTTTTTCCAGAATCATGCAGCCCTAGTCTTGGTAGAAGGAATTAGGCTTCAAAATAATTACATTATTTTAGATGAATAAATAAATTTGTAGTTTTTTGTTTTTTTCCCCCCCTAATGGAAGAGTTGTGATGGCAAGGTGTCAGTATTTGAGGCCTGCTGATTGGAGAAATCTAGAAAAGTATCAGATTTGTTCTTAAAGAAATTATATTCTCAAGAGATAATGGTATTGACGTTTTAAAGATATAATTATTTATGTATTTTAGAGACATTGTATAAATTCTATAATGGGCCATTAGCAAGAAGAGAAATACACATATTGGCATGTAGGACACAGACTGAAATTAATGCATGAGGATTAAATGAATGTGATTTTTAAAAAAGCAGATTTTTGCCATGGACAGATGGTGGCAGTACAAGATATAGGCTTTTTAAATCTATAAGCAAACCTCGTTTAATGAGGCAGAGGTAACTTTACGTCTGTTCTGCAGAGCGGCCTAAAACTGGTTGTCATTGGGTAACTATTTGTAATGGTGGCACCATGCAGGGTTGGTCTATTCAGGAGGGCATGGAGAAATACTGGGGGGGGCAAAGCACTCGACACTCCCCTCTTTGAGAAGAGAACCACATTCTTTCCTTTTTAGTTGCCTGCAGGACAATTATTGGCAGAGCTTATGCATACAGGGATAAACGTATGCAAATACTGTCATGGGAGTTGAAGGTGGTTGTAGGGCTTCAGTTTAGGTGCCTAATTTAAGATTAAATCCCAATGTTCCAGGGCTACATGTAATTTTATATACTTAACTTGAAACTGAATCCCATTGTCGTTACTGGCGTGTATGTGTTGCCTTGTTCTTAGACCTTTTTGATGTTGTGTAACTCCTTTCTCTCTCCTGAGCTCCTGGTCACTTTTCGCTATTGATGCGCAGATTAAGGCAGATTAATTTAAGGCATATTTTTTCTTGTTTCTGACATCTCCCGCCTGCGTCATCAACGTGCCAGGCCTCTGTGCACACTCCGCCCAATCGGACTTTGTTATTTAGGCGTGTTGTTTTTATGTGGGCGTACGCGTGTTGCGTTTTGCTCCGTGTGTTTGGCAGGATGTTGACACGGTAACGCTGCCTGTTTGCAGACAGACGTCTTGGCCCATCTCCCGAAACTGTGTCCTCCCTTATCTCACAGTTCTGTACACAGTAACTCATTACTGTCATGTATTAAGTCATAAAATGAAACCACCTCGTTCTGCATGCTGAGCTTACTGTACGACGGCTGAATTAACCGGGAGGGACCGGTTGAGGGATTGCCACCGGCTTTTGTGGCTTGTCACACGATAACCTCGAGGATTCAGGTCACGCTACCTCCTACTTTATTGCAAATAGCGTATTTCGTAAATACTGGGGACAGGACTGTGGCTTAGTATGTAGCACTGGGTTTGAATTCTACCTCCGCTGTGTATGTGTGTGCGTGAGTTTGCAGTTTGTACACTCGTATACTCGCATGTGCGTCCTTTCTAAATTCCCCATAGTGTATGAATGTGAAAATGCACAGGTATGAGCCATGCGATAGACTGGCCTCCCACCCAGGATGTTTCCCCTGCGGTGTGGTGCTTCGGACGGACCCCAGTGTCCCTAACCAGGATGAGCAGTTTGGAAGGGAAATGGATGCATGTAAATACTGCTGCGTTCCAGCAACAAAGAACCAAGGGCACAAAACGCCAGGTTTCTTATTGCTCAGAAACTTTCGGCCAATGAAGTTGTAGCGTTTCGTGTTTCCACCAATTACCGCCAGAAGTGATTGTAAATGAGCCCGAAGTCTCCATGGCGGCTGTTGACGAAGGCAAATTGGGCAGCAGCTTTTCTTCCAAATGAGCACAGCTTAGGAACACAAACCTCTCGGGGGCCTGTTATTCTAACTTGCCCGTTAGCACTACACTTACTGAGTACGCCAATCAGTTTTCCCTAGCGCAGTATGTGTGCATTTTAGCCTCACGGCTAGACTTCTCTGTTGCCGGGCTAATTAGCTGTCTGCGGGGTACTTCTGTTTCTGCTCCGGTCCAGTCGGCAGTGATTTATTGATGTTTGAGACCATGTGCAGTGCCCTGTTCCGTGGACGGTTTATAATCCCGACAAAGGAGGGAGTTGAGATTCGGCTCTCGTTTTTGAGGAACAACGTTAGGTTAGCTTTCTGAGGTTCCCCGTCTTAACGGGAAACGGCGTCTGTGCTCCTTTCCGGCAGGTGTTGGAGCGGCGAACACGGCGAAGCTGACGTTCATGGTGGGTGGGGCAGAGGAGGAGTTCACCGCCGCCAAAGAGCTGCTGAGCTGCATGGGTACCAATGTGGTCTACTGTGGCCAGGTTGGCACAGGACAGGTAAGGACCCCCCACCCATCTGTGCTGTTGCCAGTACCTGGTAATGGGTAAATGCTCCGCAGTGGGCGCATCTCCTCCTGCATTATCGGTGTGTTATCGGTGTGTTATCGGTGTGTTATCAGTGTGTTCGTCCCCCAGCCATGCATCTGCTCATTCTCTCTAGGCAGCCAAGATCTGCAATAACATGCTGCTGGCAATCGGGATGATTGGGACGGCTGAGACCATGAATCTTGGGATCAGGTACAGTTTACCAGGGTGGTGACTCGGATTGAGCTCCCATATGTCTCGTTTCCACCAACGCGGTGCCGGTGCTGGTGCCAGACTTTTTCCCAGTCGGAACTAGTTCCACTCATTTCTGCTCTAGGCCAGATAAAACAGCTCTAGCACAGGATAGCAGGAAAGCTAGCTTACTCGCAGAATAATGTTGCATCGCGTTTTTTATTCTGTGGAAAACAAAAGTTAGCCAGATTTAATGATAAATTATATATGATAAAGGTCAAATTAAATATTGTACTGCCTGAGAAGCGAAGAGATCATGAGACAGACAGCAAAGTTAAATTTTTTTTTTAGCAGAGTCTTGTTTTGCGTTCTATTGTGCGATCCTTAAAGGGCAGGGGTAAACCAGTGAGTGAGAATAAACTGTCACACACACAATTGGGGGAACCTTTAAGGAGACAAAAGGCAATAGAGACAGGGCACGACGAGTCATACTCTGAAAACGGCTTATAAAAACGTATGATCCGAAACGGATCAAAATAAATCCAAAAAACGGAATACATATGAACCTTTACTCTACTTTCCCTTCGGCCTATAACTTATGTGCTCCTTGCTTTTTTGAAACCAGCGGACACGTGGGAAGGATCTTAAATTGCACCAAGCGAGAACCAGCCCAGTACTGGCACTAGCTGCGTGTTGGTGGAAATGGCAATAGAGGAACCTGGGAGGAGGGAATGATGTCCATTTGGGACAGATGAGGCATACAGAAGGACACTACTGACCCTGCAGTATTGTCCAAGTAATCAAACCCATGGTGTCCATTTCCTTCAGTATCTTGTCAAACCTTTAAACTCGCCTGTCAAGAGTTTCTCCAGCACAAATCTAGGAAGTCCTCATACAACTTTACCTTTCTCTCAAAAAAAGATCAATCGACCAGGAAGGCAGAGTATAAAAGTATAGTAGGTATGGGTATAGAATAAGAGAAGCTATATTGTTATAATGCCTAATACAACATTGTTATAATTGTCACAATCATTGAATCATCATTCTTTAGCTACGTCATCTTAATTACTGCACGAGAGGTCACCAGGGACACCAAATGGTCGTGTTGCCCTCACAGTAATCCCTTCACCTCATCTTTGTCTTCCTGTGGCGTGTCCGTACATACATGCATACACACTGGTACACAATCGAGGTTTGGGTACGGTCTTCTGCAGCGTCAGGTTCACATTCTTTCACGCACGTCCCTGTTGGCGTCACAGGGGTGCAGCTGAACCAGTTCCTCCTTCCCTGGGCCTGCTGGGTGGACGCGTCAGAGCACGGGAGGAGCGGGAGGGGGGGGTTCCCTGATTTATTTTCAAAGATGAGGGTGGGGTGGGGTGGGGTGGGGAACTGGCATCTGCTAACAGAAATTCTGTGCTGTAAATCCTGCTGAACTGTTGCGTTGGCAGCGCTAGCAAGTCTGTAATGAGCAGTTTCTCGAGAGCCGCTGTGTTCGCCGCAGCCTGACGCACGCCTTTCGGCTGTGTGTGAGAGGTCTTAGCTGGCGGAACGTGCGTGAGGATCCAACCGTGTGGTAACAGAGCTGAAAAAATGCGAGATGTGCATCCCTGCTAAGAAATAAAAGAATAATGATCTGGGTCGTTAAGGCAAAAAAAAAAAAAATTGGTACTAAACCGCAACAGTGACATTTAGTTTTAAGTAAGGGATAA
Organism: Hyperopisus bebe; assembly: GCA_026777045.1. Classification (NCBI taxonomy): domain Eukaryota; kingdom Metazoa; phylum Chordata; class Actinopteri; order Osteoglossiformes; family Mormyridae; genus Hyperopisus; species Hyperopisus bebe. The sequence continues at coordinate 18,380,009 of JAODJW010000135.1, read as the reverse complement.
TAATCCAAACATTGCTTTTGGTTTATATTAATTTCTGAAGATGGGGGTTCTGTAAAATCATAGTATCAATGGCTTCCAGGGTTGCCAGTAAATTACGTTTCGTTTTTTTATATATATATATAAATATATAAAAAGCCGATTGCAGAATGGATGGATAAAGCTGTACACGCAATCTCATTTCAGAGGGAACCTGTAATGGATGCAGGCAATGCAGGAGGATATGAGGAAGTAAATGAGGCTTTGCTACCCTGATAAGCTTGCTGTTCCATCACAGGGGGCCTTGCATACACACTGGGGGCAGTTTAGACACAGATGCAGGCTTGGGACTGTGCGAGGAAGCTGGAATTTTTCATTTTGTGAAACACACCCATCCACCCACCCGCACGGAGTTATAAAAACTGAGCCCATATTTAACGTGCTGTCTGCTCTTCCACACTTCGCCTACGTATCTGGACGTCTTGAGGATCGTTTGTGGTTTGGCTATTTGGCTGTTCTGCCCCGTCGCGTGGCAGCTCGCTGGGACGTCATACAGCCACCTATAGGCACTCGTACCACGTGACAGGTGCCCAGCGCGCTTCGGAGGTGCTCGTATGCAGCCGCGTGACCCCAGATGACCTCCACTCAGCCCTGCTGCAATCATGCGAAAGACAGTCGGCCAGAAGGGTGACGAGAGTGCAGAATGTGTTCCGGATTCAGTTTGCAGCTAATCACATGACAAAATGTAGCTTTTACAACAGTATGGCCTTAATTCATAAGAATAAATGATTCAGATATGAAATTCCTGATATGATTATTTTTGTTGGCTCAACCACATGATGGATGTCAAGTAGCATCTTACAAACACACTTGCTGCTTATGAGGTGACAAGGCAGCTAGGCTGAGCTTCTGTTGAGTGCCCAGTTACAGGTGCACGCACATTTGGAGCAGGAGATGCACAACATCTTCCAGCAAACCCGCTGTCCTTATTGTATCTGAAGAGCGGCGAGATGACTGACGTCCAAGCCTCTCGTGCTTGTAGTCACTTTGCTGCTCCGTCGGTCTGGGACCTTCATGGCGAGAGTCGTGCTGTATATCTGTCAAGTCGCAGCTCGGCTCTCGAGCCAAAGGGATTGCATGCTCGCCGCCAAATTACAGGGAAACGGCAATAAGCTTTTATCACGGTCAGGAGCCTCGAAGCAGCTTCCCCATTAAACCTGCCTTTTCAGGCGGCTGTCTCCTGGTCCTGCGGGATTTCCTCGGGGACATCAATCTTCGGCAGAGCGTGACATTAAAGAGCCTCTGAGTCGCCCCTTATGAGCAGGCAGACAGTGCAGCGAATGCTGCATCTGTGTGCTTCACTAACGCTTTCTTGCACATTTTTTGATGAACTGTAATGACTGAGGCCCATGTAATTAACCAACAGAGATGCCTAATGCTTTGCACTGCGTTCGGGAGAATTATTAGGTGAGAAATTGAGTTTGGATTGAATCTGAGCAGGATCTTGACGACCCAGGTTTTTCTTCTTCTTCCCGCTTAACCTTCGCAGGTTGGGCCTTGATCCCAAGCTCTTGGCCAAGATCCTGAACATGAGCTCTGGACGCTGCTGGTCTAGTGATACCTACAACCCCGTCCCTGGCGTGATGGAGGGGGTGCCATCTGGGAACAACTACCAAGGTGGTTTTGCCACAACTCTGATGGCCAAGGTGGGTACAACCTATCTGAATGGGCTGGTAGGGAATAATTTTGACTAGAGAGTAATAAGCACGATTGGTCTCTTGGCTTTATTAGAGGGCACCCAATCCTTGCGTCTATAATGTTTAATCGCCTGTGTCCTACATGGCAGTCTACCGAGCTTGTCATCGGTCTGCTGAGGAGCATGAGCACCCCACTTACGGCGAGCCCCCTGAGACTGACGCAGACGTTGCTGCAGATGTTCCCCAAGTAACCTGCATCTCCCCTCAGGACCTGGGACTTGCTCAGGACACGGCGACGGACACGAAGACTCCCGTCCCCCTGGGGTCCCTGGCACACCAGATCTACCGCATGATGTGTGCCCGCGGATATGCCGGCAAGGATTTCTCCTCAGTATTCCAGTTCCTCCGTGAAGAGGAGGAATAGGGAAAGGGAGGGCGGGGCCCTACAGCCCACCCCCATCCATGACCTCGCCTGCCTAGACCCCAGGCACAATACGAAGTCTCAAGGAAGGGTTGGTTGGGGTTGGGGGCTGGTGGGGGCACATCTGTCATGCCTTTCATTTGAAGTGTAGGGAGGGTAGGTGATCGGTAGATAATGTGAACTCCTGTTTCTCCTTTTTGGACAAATCTGTTACACGTGCAATGCAGCTGTTCTCACTCTAGATTTGGTGAGTTTGAGTGTTGAATCATGTTTATTTCAGGCACAGTCGATTATCATGGGGCAACACGGCATGGGAGTGAAGACCTGCAAAGAAACTTACTGTGGTTTTAAAGGGGAGATGATATCATGTTTAGACTCCATAACCACACTCAGTCCATAGGCTGTGCACTGTTTCATTCTTCTAGTTGCTGATTGCCTGGATACTCCTTTCCCCTTTTTCCCCTTTTGTTAGGTCTAGAGGGGAGGTAGTGATGGGATTTATGAGTGTAAATAATACAGGATGTTCACCAATTACTAATGTGCAATTTCTGCTTTTAAATTAAAGATGAGCATTTCTATAACCATGACCACGTTGACTGTCACCTTATTCACTTGCTTCAACGGCATATAGACCATTTCTGCAGTGGAAGACTTGTGTTCCATCTCTTTGTAATGGACAGGAGCCGAGATGACATGACATGACGTCATAGGTTACTTAAATTTCTGGACATTCAGCTGCTTTAGACCCGTCTCTCATTCTCCCCATATATAAATCTTCTAAATGCACTGGGATGGGTTTCCCAAAGCTGTCTCAATGCTACGTCATTCATAACTTCTTTGTTAAAAGAGAGAACTTATCCCGACGCCTATGACGCTCATAACTCACCCCTGATGTAAGGCCCTGAAATGGTTAATTATGAACAGAATAGAATTTACAAAGTATCATTCTCTTTTTCGGAGTTGGACTCCAGTCTGTAATGGTGGTGCAAGACTGATCCGGTCTGTAATGAGTCAAGCGGAGAGAATGGAGGTGGCGAATAATCATAAGGCACACCTGTAACCTTCATGTTACACTGTTGCTCGTTGGGCAGAAGTTTGAGATCTGCCATAAACCTCTACTTAGTCTGACCATGTACCCCCTGCCACCCCCCAGCAGACTGGACCATGGAAGCCACCTTCTTGGGAATTCATAAACGGATCCGAACCGTCCACGTGCGGCACCCTGCTCTCTAATGCCTCACACTTAAACATTACAGTATGTGTGTCATTCGAGAGTCACGTGAGGTGCGCAGGCGTAGTTCTGTTATACTGCCCGATCCATAGAGTTCCTCAATAAATAATCGAGAAAGTTGATCGCTGCCTTGGTCCTTTATTTAAACATAGTCCGACGAACACAACCGTATGTAGGTTTTGATGATTACAATCTGAATCCCAAGCATGTAATACATATTGCTTTCTACTAAGTATGATCTATCTATCTATCATTTTTTATTCATTCATTCGAACGTTCCCACATTGTTCTACTGATGAATTGGCTTTAACAAGCAAGAACACAACCCTGCTCAATGTTTCCATTGAGCAAAAATAACAATCTACATGCAGGATCATATAAAAATTTGACAGTTGTAGTCACAGCGGTGCATTTTCATACATAACGGCTGTGCCGTGAAGATATGTTTTTCTGTCCCTAACTTTTCAACTCCTGCAACTTCATACTAAAATGTTTCTTTAAAACGCCTGTTGTTCGGCATGAACAGAGTGAGCTTATGGTTCTGGGTTTGCTTCCTATCTAGTAGCTACACGAAGAAAAAAAAAACATTTAAAAAAAATGACAAATTATTTGTGATTAAGATTTAATGTATTTAAATTGTGCAAATGTGCTACATTGTGATGGATTGATTGTATCTTGTGCTTTAATGTTCCTTCATTTTTTTCCAGCGATCAGCCTGCTGGCAACTAGACCTGTCGTTCTTGAATGATTTGTTTTTTTTTTAATGATCTTGTAAATGAACGAAATTATCTCGGTCACTGCACTGATCATTTCATTTCGTTTAATGAGTGAGTCTACTAAGCATGCAATCCCTTCACAGCCGAGATACCTGCTGTGTATTTTCATTAAATATAATAATAATAATAATTAATAAATAATAATAATAATAATAATAATAATAATAATAATAATAGTAGTAGTAAGATCAACTATTAGTACGGTGATATTTTCAGTTTGGAAAATAATCTTCCTTACGAAGTGTAGGCCTGTATCTAACGCGCAGATTACGTAAAATAACGGTATCTGAATTCTCACCGTGCCAAAAATTGTAATCATCTTAACAGTGAAACCACTGCTATATAATTTGCTAATAAATCTGTAAAAAGCTTCGCGAGTACGATAGGCGTGACCGGGCCGTTGAAGCCGCACAACTGGCGCCTGTGAAATAATAATTTGACTCCTTTGCAGTTTTGTTTGCCGATGCAAGTTGCAACACTGTCCGTGTAATAACTTCAGGTGTCTCTACCGATCGCGCTCCTCCGTCCTTCACACGCGTTCGCGCATTCGGTGACGGCGCGGTGACGGCGGGGGATGAGGCGGCGCGCAGCGGCTCACCCCTTGCAAACCTGCCAACGTGCGTACGTTCCACGCCTGAAAAAAAAAACAACTTTTCTTCCATTAACTCCTCCTCCTATCTTTTGGAAAGAGCACTGAATGAAGTGTTAGAGCAGGGAAAGTCGATCGATAGTAAATATACATAACATGGTACGCACACATAAGCTAATTAAAGGTTTTTATTAAACAGGGACAACCAGCTACCTTTCCTGGGGATTTAAACCACGGACAAAACTATGGCGTCATCCCTTTCACAGACTCCCTATTATCCCTATTAACTGGTGGCTTGTTACCTTGTGAAGTGGTTTCTTTGGCACTCCGTTTTTGTATATTGCACTTAGATTTTCTCTTGGGTGAATTTTGTATGTGCAGCTTTTTTGATGCAGGGTTTTAAGCAATATCTATTCGCTCTATTTCCCGACAACCGTCTTGCGCTTGTAAGTTAGCTCTGTGACAGATGTAAGCTTGTTTTGTGTTGTTGTATGACTCACTTGTATGATGCTTTAGACAAAAACATCCACCAAAGAAATACATGCAAATGTGGTGTAAATATGGTTTGTTAAAAACTATTTAAAAAGCTGTTTCACCGGCCACGAAGACCCCTCAGCAAAGTGTCATTTGGCCAAAGGCAAAGTCAGAACCAAGAAGGGGAAATGAAAAAAGGGCATAAACAGCCATTCTGCTCTAAATTAAAACAGATCTGGCTGAAAAACATTGATCCAGAAAGTAAAAGAATCGAACTACCGAGAAAAGAAGGAGTCAGATTCTCTACAAAATTATGGTGTCAACGGAAGTCTGCATTCTGCTGGCCCTTCAGGTTATGGGACTGCAAAGTCTGAACAGAGTAGGAGCCTGTTCGTGGGCGCGTGTCGGGGCACGTTCATCGCGCGCGCTCTGCATTCACACACATCAAAAATGTCGGAATTTTCTGGTAGCCAGTGACTGAGAAATAGATCTGCAGAGGTTCACTTGAATGTATGTCACAAAGTCGGGAAAAATTAGAACAATAAATGAAAATGTGTAATGCAATTCAGGAGAAACACTTTTTCACATTTTACTGGCGAGAACCCAGTCAATTTAAAAATACTTATGACTAACACTGGCATTTTTACAAATATTCCTCGATTCCTTAAAAATTTCAAGCAAAATAATTGCCTGTTATGACTTAGGACAACATCCGTGTTATTCATATTAAGATTAATTTATTTTAAAAAAAACTGTTGAATGAAAATATTACTGCTTTCACCACTATTATTGCAATTACTTTACAATTATATATATAAACAAATACCGAAAATATATTTTCATTTAGAATATAGCTCTACTTTGCCATAGTTATTCATTTTGCTGTTACATATTTCTTCTTCGTCTTCGTCTTCTTCTTCTTCTTCTTATTATTATTATTATTATTCTTATTATTCTTATTATTATTATTATTATTATTATTATCAGTAGTAGTTGTATTAGTACTTTATTGATCGTAAATCAAATTCCAAAGGAGCTACAGCAGCACACATAAAAGTAACATCAAACTGTACATATTCAATAGGAAGAGAAACTAGTAAAGAGATTCAGTAAAAAGTGAAATGGAGTGAATAGGGGGGGCACTTCAGTAGCTTTGAACTTCTGTGCCAGTTAACTTTAAAACAGTTACTGGTTTTTCACTCCAGTGTTGGAGCAGGTACTTCCAGTTCATTTCTTTTACCAAAGGAGACCACATTTGGTATTATAAATTATTTTAAAATGACTAATATTTTCTAACATATGACGTTTTCTAAACGTACTGGTGGAACAGCTTAACATCAGCTGAAGGAAATGTGATTAAACATCTAGTTATCAGGTGGTGCTAGTTTGTTTCATATTAATTTTTTTCTTTGTGAGTTACCATTTCCTGAATCGGAAAACAAGCATCCCTGCATCCCACTGGCGAAGACCACAGCTTCCCCACTGCATCCCACTGGCGAAGACCACAGCTTCCCCACTGCATCCCACTGGCGAAGACCACAGCTTCCCCACTGCATCCCACTGGCTTTACGAGACCCGGCTGCTTTTCCCCCACATTCGCTCCATTCTCAGCCTCCCCCTCAGTCCCCGGACAAAGCAGCCATCTGATTGCTCCGGAGGCTTCTGCAGGCAACGTTCTGTGTAAAATCAGCTGCCGGCTTCTCCAGTTAATGTGCTAAAAAAAATGCAGTGCCGTTTACATTTTCACTTGTGTGAAGACAGGTCTCAGAGAAAAGCCCAGTGACTGACCTGCAGGAATGGACCACCAGGCTCGTGAGGATGCTACTTGCTCTCTTTTGTTGTTCGGCCGCTTCACAGCCAAACTTAGCTGTGCAGATGTGAAACACTTCTGGCTGCCATCTTCAACACACACCAGTGGTCCCAGACATCAAAGTCTCAGAACTCACCATTTCCTGTGCACCATGCATCCCCTAAAGATTAAACAGCTGTTTTAGCTTCTACGTAATACCAAAGTTTGGGAGATGAGGGCAAGATAACAATGATAAATAATTTTTGGATAGAAAATACTGTTAGTAACATCTGAGCACTAACATGCCCTCCCAGTCATTAAAGGCTGCTTGTTAATATTATCTGCTTTTTGTTCCTGTGTTTGTATCTAGTCCTGCATCAACGTCCTGCTTAAATAAGGTGGCTGCATAGTTACTCTTCTCTCCTTCGCTCATTTCATGGCATAATTCTTCATGTGCATGACATAAAATACAAAGATTTATGCTCTGCATTACAGATATTTCAGAGTTTTACTTGGCAGTACAGAACAGCGGTTCTCCAACCAGGGTGACGACATTTTAAATCACGCCGAATGCTCCCTAGCTTTCGACAGACATGAACGGGCCGCTCAGATACTCATTAGCGATTCGGGGGATTTGTGGCCCGAGGGACAGGGATGTATTTAATTTAGTGGGTTATAGAAAGCAGCCCAATGGACTAATGCAACATCCTTGATATCACCTGTGAAGTTCAGTAGAAAAGCGGCCACAGTAGAATGAGGGCTTCTGCTCAGACCTATTGGCACTTTCCTTCATAGAAAAGAAAAAATCATGACCAACCAGTCATCCTCTCTGCTGGTACGTTGGAACGGCGAGAGGGGGTTTCATTGGAAAATAATACAATTGGGGTGGCAGGTTGCCTGGTCAGTACAGCCGCAGTCCGACCACACAGAGCTGAAAAGTTACCCTGATAAGCCAGTAACGCCATTTTGCAGTACAGGCCACAGGTCTGTCACACTGGCATGTCATAGCATATCCTATGTGTGTGTGTGTGTGTGTGTGTGTGTGTGTGTGTGTGTGTGTGTGTGTATACATATATACATATATATATAAAAAACAGTTGGAACACCTGGAAAATATTTCTTCTGAAAACTAAAGAAAAAGTTTAGTTATGCATATTATAACCAAAATATACAAGTAAAATACAAATTAATAAAAAAAACAGAGCAACAAATGAAATGCTCTAAAAATCAATTATTTTTGCAATAACCTAATGCTTTAAAAATGCATTCTATATAATCTATATAATGTTCTCCCTTACATGAGAATATATGTATATGATAGATAGATAGATAGATAGATAGATAGATAGATAGATAGATAGATAGATAGATAGATAGATAGATAGTAGATAGATAGATAGATAGATAGATAGATAGATGACCTTGAGGAGAAAACCTGACGTCTGTCGTGTGGCTCAAATGCAGGAATACAAAGCTATCTTGCTGTGTCCTTGACCTTGGGCCAATGGGAGCTGTTTTACTATTACAGACATTTTCTTTGGGTGGAGTTGGTTTGTGATCTTTTCATGCAGGCCAAGCCCGGCGTTCCTTTTACTCCTCTAGTGTACTGCCTGAGGATCACTTTTGATTACCCCATCAGGGGAAGTTTACATGAGTGTGAGCTGTCACTCGAGTGGTGAAATCTCATATTGTTCTTGAGCCAGGGTAACACAGTGGACACCTAGCGGAAATATCAGTGCATTGCAATCAACGACAACCATTTTTAGGCACAGAAAAATACCAGAAAAATGAAGGGTAGTACAACTTTGCCATATAACTAAAGCTAAGCTAAATCAGTCTAAGAATTGTATTTTATTAATCACTAGTATACAGTTTCAATTAATGGCTAATGTTACTATATTGAACAATAAAATTTTTCTGGTATTTATTTAACGTCATTGTTATATCCTCCTGAGACCCAAGGAAAAAAGTGTCCTTCAATTTTAGGTTATTTGTCTTTGGAGGAAATAAGACATCTTACAATTTAGATTTTTTTCAAATTTATTTTAATTTTTAATTTATTGTCCTCTTTAGTGTACAACAGGAATAAATACGTTTCCTAAAATCAGTGAAAAGATAGATGCAAAAATAAAAATGTCCACTACAATGGACATAAATGAATGGGTGGGGTCTCACGAGGATATAGCGAACCTCAGAAACTATTTCAGTAAAATGAATATGTGTGAATGGACTTTGATTTGTGCGATATTCTGTCCATGAATATATATAAATTATATATTCTGATGTGCTGATATATACAAATTAGGACAAAGTATTCCATGAAAAAACAAATATTTTTAGTATGATTCATTTTCACCTGCACACATTAATTTGTAGGTCTATAATTCAGTTTAGCGCAATCCTTACAATTATAAAAACAAGAATTTTGAGTTTCATTTTTACGAATTAGTCACAGAAATTATGTTGTTTATTTATTGGCATTAAAAAAAAACTTCACTTAATTTATTATTTAGTAGCACCTTAAAATCAGAAGCTGTTACAACCCAATTTGAAATATAAAATTTAAGCGGCGCGCATCGTGAGTTTGTATGAGAAGCCGGTTAAGGGAAAATTGAATGTTTCCCTTGCACATACATACAGATATATACAGAAATACACGCATGCACTAAAATATGCAGAGATCATGTGAATGCAGGAATTAAACTGAATACAATAACTTCAGTGAAGGAAAGCTGACCAGATGACTTTGCTTAACGTATGCTGCAGTTTTTTTTCAGTATGCTATATTTAAAACGGAAAATTCAGTTTAATATTACCCCCTACACCTATGATCGGTATCATTCACGCATACGTTAGAAAACAGACTCGACTTGGCACCTTAACTTAAAAAAGCAGGCCCATTACATAAAATGTATGTTAAATTGAAGAGATATATTAAAATAAGAGGGAAATTGACTGTCTGAAAAGGACTGGAGGTGCTGCTTTCTAACACGGAGAAACAACGTATTAACGTATACAAAATAAATCAAATTCCATCTTGCACAGAATTCAGAATAGACGGCCAGTTGAGAGAACGAATTCAAATTTGCCTTCTTTGTTTACTATTCCTTATTTGTTGCTTTTAAAAGAGCGATATATGCCTATATCCCAGTTTACAACAGAGGCGTTATAAGGAATAGAGCAGCATATTCGCGACTAATTGATATCACTTACCTCTGCATGCTCTGGCCAGTACAACAAAAACGTCCGTCTATCGACGCTTAGCATTACATAATAAAACAGCAAATGAAAATAGCAAAGGAATGTTTGTTCCGTAAGCTGTTTCACCACAGATAAAACCGTCACTAGTTTAATTAAAGTGTTAGGATATATTTTTCCAGTAGCTCTTCTTACACGAGTGTCTGCACCGATTGTAGTTAATGTGCTTGAGTCTTATATATAGCATTCGACTTCGTCCATAGTAGTGCAACTGCAATGTTACTTCACACTATTTTAACAAGTGTTCGACGTTTACAATTCTAGACAAGCCTCAAACCGCAAGGAAGCAGGTGGTCGAGGCCCATGTCCCAGCGACACAATCATGTTTAAAATCACATTTCTTCATGGTGTTACTTCATACGCGAAAACGGTTTCACCTACTTTTATTCTCAAATTAAGTAACTCAAAAGATGCCAGACACCGGCGAAAAAGTAGTCTATATAACTACATGCGGCTGGAATTATGCCGTGACAATAAATAAGCTTCTTTAGTTTAGTAATTAGTCTGTTGTGATAGTCATACAGACTAATGAATGAATCACTGCGGCAGGAGTAACTTTCAGTAACAAGCGACCGGAACCCCGTCACAGTTAGTTTATTAATTTATAAGTAGCAAAGCGGTTTTTGGAATAACACAGTTAAGGCCTCAGCATTGTTTTCACGGCTAGAATCTCGGAAAGGGAAACCCATTACCTAAACTCAAAAGAGCGCTCATTTGACGTCACAGCCCCAGGCTATTGCCGCTTACCACACCACTACAACGTTGCGCCGCAACAGAGTATAAACGATTCCTTTTTTAAAAATGTACATTGCACTTCGTCAGTGATGCAGAAGGCATGTATTTAGCTTGAAACCCTCAGCAAGTTAAATGTTAATCACATAAGGTTATGAAGTACAAATGCATGGTAGAGTGTAATGTACGTATCCTATTCTATTTCAATTGAAAATAAATACACTGCCCTGCAAATTAATATATGAGAAATACATTGGCTTTGGTATGAAGTACGAAAATGAAATCATATTTTTGGTTCGGAAAATGTATCTTAATTTTCTCAGTGCAGAAGACAAACTCGATGTTTCTGTGTCGTATTTAGGTCAAAACATTATTTCCGTCCTATGAGACTTTTTGTTTTAAGCCCAGGAGATTCAATCGCATAAGTTTGAGTCTGAATGATTTTCACATTGCGATATTAAATTGAAAAGTATACAGTTATTACAGAAAACAAGGAGAGTTGCGCGAAATTCAAGTTGACATTGAGCATAAATTCGAAACGATCGAGATTTGAAACGACTGAGATTGTTCAAATTTTAACGCTGTGCACAGATTCAACTTGATGAACACCGAATTATAATGATATTTTTTAATAGAAAGATTTTAAAACAATGATTTTAAAACAACGAATATAACTCTTTCTATCATTAAAGCCTACAATTAGTCAATGGTTAAATATACGATTCAGATGGTATTGTTCTCTAACCAAAAATGTCAAATTTTCTAATTTTGTTTCCAAAAACACAATTTGTTTATATTGGTTATATTGCAATTTATATTTTATATTGAAGTTAACCAAAGTTAATAAGTTAATGACAAAACTACTTCAGGCATTCCCAGTTAAAATGATTTTTAGAAACGATACTACGCTTCTCAATTACAGAAACGAATCTATCACTGATATCATTTCAATTGCAGCCTATATATTATCAGAGGTTACGTTATAATAATCATTTATGCTGATTGTTTTTGATTAAAGGTTTTCTACATTTTAGGCCTAGCTCCGACTTACTTAATAATTACAATCTAATTAAACTTTTCACATTAGGCCTACTCCAAGTTACCGAAAGTGCGGAGCGTTCATGTATTGTGGTCAGTATACAGCGTTACTGGATCTCCTTGTAGATTTTATACAGGAAAATCAGAATTAATGCTAACTGCCAGCAGTATTTGTAGCAGTTCTTTATTGTGGTCATTCTGCTTTTTTGCAATAAACAAACACATTTAACTGAACAATAACAATAAATGGAAACCCATTTTTTTCAGTATATCGTTTACATTCATGGCGTAACTCGTAGCTTCAGATGTCGATATTTTTGATCAGCCGATGAAGGGGGAGGGCGGGTCAGTGCCGATATTGTACTTTACGTTCCTCAAGCTTATAGAAATTGAGTGACATGCCTTCTGAAGTATGAGCCCCCCTAATGCACGTGCTTGTGTCGAATTGCACATGCTCCTTTGTTTTTTAAAGTAAAACAATCCATGATTATTTGCAGACTTTCATATCTTGCTCTATGAAGCCACAGTGGTTTACAAAATTATATTCCCTATTTTAAATAAGAAAAACTCCTCGATCACCTTACTTTAACAACTCACAAATTATGTGAATTGTACACTAACAAACACAAACCAAATTAAACATTCTATAGGCCTATTGTACACAGCTAGTCTATGGAATAAGGGATTTTTGTGTAGACGCTTAAACCGCAATTAATCAAGAGACGCAGTTTGATAGTTGGATGGATGGATTAATAATATGCCACAAGTTTCTCAGTACTATAATAATGTGGACAAAATCTTTAGTATTTAATATTAACTTCTATTAATTGCACGATTTTTTACTTAGGCATATTTTCTTGTTACCATTGATTGAGTGGTAGGCCTACAATTAAAAATCGCACTTTCAAATTGGTGATTATAAACCGAAAATATAAAGGCCTAATTATGTTAAAATATAAAATGTGAAAATGGTGTTTCGCGTTACTGCCCAATATTCGCCTCGGTACTTAAAACGACCAAACCAGACCACAATACATATGCGTGGCCTATTTCTACACTACAAACGTGTACAAAGAAGTTAGTGGTAACACTGGCAACAGGAAAGTTCAATTTTGAAATCTAATAGTTGCCAGCTTTTGCTCCTTCGTCAACTCAGAAACTTTAACGTTTGGAACTCTCGTCCGTTGCTGCATATTTGTTTTATTTATTTTTTCCAATTTCAGTACATACTAAATTTTGTCTGAGTGCTAGCCAGCATCCTGTTTACCTCTTAAATTTCCTGGATAAGAGCCAAACGTAAACAGACCGGATGCCCAAATACTTGGTATAATCACATCGATATATCTGTCACCCATTATGCAAAGTTAATTATCCCGCATGGAGGGAAAAAATACAGGATCACCTATATAAAACCAATGAATCAAAGAACAGGCGCGTCGTTTATTTCTAAAATGCCGCCGAGAAATAGTTCCTTACCGGTCCGTTGAGGAGTTCAAGAGACCGTCAAACGGTAAATGACATCAAACTTTGTGGCTAGACGTCAGCTTTCAACTTGACCTTGGCCGTCTTGACCGTTTATAAAACAGAGTTAAGTTGGTGGGTTATACTCGCTTTGTTCGATTCATGCAAACACTACCAATATTTCATGCTTGAGCCATTGCCAAAAGCGAACTTCCGTTCTTTATTAAGCCTACATGTAGTCTACTTATAATTAACAGTAACTTCATTATTTCAGTAACAGACGATACCGTCTCATAATAACGCACCAGCAAATGGGCACTGAAACGCCGTTCGCGAGGGTGAGAACACGTCAGAACGTGCGTTCAGCAATAATTCCATATAAACAAGCATCCGACACCCGTTAAATAAAAATCAGTGTTTCAGTGTTACGTTGTCGACTGACACGCGTCTGCATTATAACGTGATCATTTGTTCAGATTAAGAAAGAACGTTGAATCATAATGGAAGATATTTGCCAAATCACATGTCCACAGTTCACTCAAGCCGACAGCATCCGTTTCCAAAACGGCAGCTAAAGATTTTTTTTTAGAAACGTCTTAGCAATTGTGGAGTTCCTAAGCTCCCTGCTGGTGTTACGGGAAACATATTTACAAACGGTCCAGTTTAATCGTAATACAAGAGATGCATCATTTAGTTGCTTTCTTAGCGCCGACAGTGTAACTCTAAATTATGCAATTAAAAATAAGTTAGTCTTTTATCTCACACAATTTTACACATTGTTTTCCAATCGATAAAGGCCGACTTAAGTAATAGTTAATAGATATAATAAGAAATAATTAAAGCACACGCACACACCCAAAGAAACGAATTATACGCCATTTGATTTTTCCACAAAAAAATATTTAATACGCATTTTCCATGATAACTATATGATTTTAACACTATAACTAAATACAGTAATTTGCAAATGGAATTAAGTGGCCAAATACATACTACTTACTTGCATTGCGATAAATGGAATATCGTTAGAAGGTATACACATATTTTAGAGCGCAAATGTACTGGATTATCAGCATAATGCTATGAGGTCGGTCTGAGCCTCTTTACCAACTATAGATTAGGCAAATATCTATCAAGCACATATACACCTTGTCACTTAACTAAGAAAATTTCTGCAGTAAAATACTGAGTTGCAATATTGTGACTTACTAATATCCGTAGTAATATTTCTTGTATATGCTGTTTATGCACGTGAAAATAAGTAAATGTAAAACATTTAAAACGAGCCCATGATTTCCTCGGGTTTGCGCTAAAACAGTTTTTCAACTGAGATATAACTTATAGTTTAAGGTAATAATCAGAGTGAATATGTTAATCTGGTTTGTAATCTACTCGCCACTTCTTTCGTCGCTGAGACTCCAACATCTCCTAAAACGACACAATTGCAATTACTCTTGACGTGGCCACTTGTGGTTTTCTAAACTTATGTAAATTTCACTTGAATTCAGCTGCGATCGAAACAAGAAACAAGATGAAATCTCAAGTTCAATTTTTGCAAGGGGGACCAACCCCTGATTATCTGCAATTGAGATGTTTATATCTTCTTTGCATATCACGTGCCTCGATCCGGCCAATAGCCGCGGAGCAGTGCTATACACAGGCGCGTCGCCGTCGGTTCTTCTCCCAGAGTTAGTGCCTCTTTTTTAAGTGTTGGGGATTTTAAAAAGAGCTGGTCGTCTCAATGTTGGCCGTGCTATGACAGCGTCATTACTTCTTCACTCCCGCTGGATTGACCCGGTGATGTTCCTCTACGACAACGCTTTAGAGGAAGCGAACAAGAATATGGAAGGATATCCTGGAGGCAATTTTGCTGCAAATCAGTGCAGGAATTTAATGGCTCATCCGGCATCCCTGGCTGCGAGCTCAGCTTACACGTCGAGTGAGGTTCCAGTGTCTGGCATGGGCGAACCTGTCAAACAGTGCAGTCCGTGCTCCGCGGCACAGAGCTCGTCCAGCGCTTCCTTACCCTATGGCTATTTCGGCAGCAGCTACTACCCGTGTAGAATGACACATCACGGCAGCATTAAGTCCTGCGCGCAGCCTTCCACATATGGAGAGAAGTATATGGACACATCCGTTTCGGGAGAGGAGTTCACATCCAGAGCAAAGGAGTTCGCTTTCTATCAAGGTTACACCACTGGTCCCTACCAGTCGGTGCCAGGCTACTTGGACGTGCCCGTTGTGCCGACCATAAGTGGCCCCGCGGAGCCCAGACACGATCCACTCCTGCCCATGGAAAGTTACCAGCCGTGGGGTATCACTAACGGGTGGAGCGGTCAGGTTTACTGCGCGAAGGACCAGACTCAGGCTAACCATCTGTGGAAATCGTCAATTCAAGGTACGCCCAGTTCACGTTTAATATTTGTCAACAGATATAGAAAGCAACCCTGTGAGTAATTTTTAAAACGCAGTTACTTTTTGTAGTGCTGCACATTAACTTTTTTTTCTCCTTCTTACCAAGTACCCGACCTCTTGATTTCTATTTATTCGATTACAAAATATCTTGTATTGTGACTTTTTTATCTATAGTTACCCCTCGATGTTACTGAAGGAGAGACGCAGTTGGTGAAAGTCTCAGTATTACATAGATTCTTGGGGGTGTGAAAGAAAATATGAAAATGTCAGATAGCCGTTTAGTGCGCTTTATTTTAAGATAATAATAATAATAATAATAATAATAATAATAATAATAATAATAATAATAATAATAATAATAATTTAAAAACATGAGCTATGAATACAGCGTAATGAGTACTACTAATTGTGTATAATGTGTATATGTATAAGTGTATAAGCATGTTTGTATATTTAGGAACGAAATGTTTTTCCTTTCTACGTTCAGACGCAGTGTCGCAAGCCGGAGAGAGCGGTTCTGCTAGACGAGGAAGAAAGAAGCGTGTTCCATACACCAAGATACAGCTCAAGGAACTGGAACGGGAGTATACCACTAATAAATTCATTACAAAGGACAAGCGGAGAAGGATTTCCGCCCAGACAAACCTGACCGAGCGTCAAGTTACTATTTGGTTTCAGAACAGACGAGTAAAAGAAAAGAAAGTCATCAACAAATTTAAGAACCCCAGTTAGCCTGGATATAATAAAATAACTGGGAAGCTCTTAAGAAAGGCCTTTTATTGTGACTTGTTAACTTTAAAGAATTTGCCACTCGACGTGAGTGGATGGGAGACTTGGCCGAAGTCGCAAAATGCGTAGGCCTTCGATCCTGGCCTCCTGGTCGGAAACGAAAACTGGAAAGGCTATAGATGGCCGTGTTGTATACGACAAGCATGGACCACGGAGCAGATTGCTGTTCACAAGACCAATTCGAAGGAAATAGGTTATTGTTCGGTGAAATCGCATCTATACGACTGTCCAGTTTCTTCTCAGGAAAAGAAGACGTTTGCCAAATGTATATTTAAGTCATTTGCCATTGTAATTGTTAAAAGAATATTACGACAAATTTTGGGGATTCGTGAAAAGGACACAGCAAGATTAAAACAATCAAACGTAGTTAAATTAGAAAATATATTATGTGTAATCCCTTTTAAATAAACAATTCGCACTTCAGTAATTTGAGACGATGTTCAAAAACGTGTCTTTTAATTTCCAAGATTTATAAATCCTTGCGTTAAAAATGCTGATGTAATCACGCTAGTATTTTAAACTTCTTCTGAAAACAAGGTTTTCAGATTGTCCATTTCAAATAACTACTCTGTCGTGTTTGTGTAGCCTGACTGTATGTTAACGCTGAACTATTGAGCGCAAATCACTGAATGTCTGAATTGCTCAGTTATCTGTCTGCCAAAGTGGTAAACTATGTCCAAATAAAACTGGACATGGACTTTAAACTGTACTCATATATTTATTTGTACAGCGAGCTGTCGCTCAAACATTGTTTTTAATGTAAAGGCAAAATATACTTGTTTTTTTCCTTACTTTTTCAGACGTATATAGGCCTATAGGTGTAGAAATTAACGTCATCGCCCTTATACATATTGTGCAGAAAAGATATGTTCTTTATTATGGAACTTTTCGACGCATTGTCGGTAAATTACAGGATCGCTTTAAGGAATAAACGGGATGGAGACCTATGTATACCTTGACCTTGAGGAAAATTGAAGTTGAGAAGTTTCAGTATAAAGTAGAACAACACTGCCATCTGGTGTCTTAAGAATGTAATTAACTAATTTTTTAAACCGACAAGCGCAGAGCTTTTTAAAATTAGAATTTAGCTGTTTTAAAAGGCGATTTTATAGATAGCAATGACAGTAAATAATATACACGCAATAATGTGTTCTTTGTAGAATTATTGAATACTTTTTATTATTTATCAATTCTTGGTATATTGTAAACTCAAACGGCATGTCAGATTAGGACCAAACATCAGTTACAGGTGGACTGAAAATCTCGGAAAAGACAAACATAATGCCATAATTTTTTTTTTTAACCAAAGAGTAAATCAAGCCGCTGCATTAAACGTACTTTGCTATTATTTTAAGATGCGTTAAATTTGACTGTTAGATACGCTCTCAATTTGAGGAGTATCCTACGGTATACAAACATAACAAGAAAGGAAAGTTCAGCTAAATTTGATTAATCGAACTGCGTAATTCAGAAAAGTTTATTTAAATTGTTCGCCTTCAACCACTATGTGTGGACAAACATTATAATGTTGTTTTGTTACAATGTATCTTTTTTTCGCATGCTTATTAATGAGGTTTTTCTTTTTACTTGTCTAACTTAAATATTACATCGCAGTTATTTTGATATACCCTCTGCTCTTCCCGATTTTTCTATTTAGTTTTCCGCCAAATTAAACTAATAAAATAAACCATTAAGAAAACATATGAAGTTAAAAAAAACAAAACTACACAAAACTGAGTGGCATTCGTTTGTAAATAAAAATATAACAACAACCCCAAACTCTATAAATATTTTTATTAAAATTTCAAATGTGGTAGATTTCACATTTCAAGTACCTCGGACTGAACTTTCCAAACTGCCTTCATGTTTTTTGTTATATATATGTTTGCTTATTGGCATTTGGGAACCACTTGCTTTAAAGTGACTTACAGGACAATGCAAGTAATAAGTAAAAGAGTTTCAAAAGATGAACGTCGCCAGTACGTCTTGTCCAGCGTTGTTGTTACATGAGACAGAATGATATAAATCTATAATATCGGAGTACATATGTAAAATGTAAATAAAATATTTTGGGTTGTGTAATTTGACGTTAGGTAATGATGAGTTCTATTCAATCGATGTGATTTTATGTTGTCTGGATTTGAATATTTAAGTACACATTTGGAAAAAAAAATCTTAATGCAGGATAAAGAAGATTTGAATATTTTTCTTAGAAAATTTACTTTAGGCTTACATTATACATGAAGCTTAAATGAAATTTCATGTATGGCGAATTTTGTGTGATAGTAATATATACAAAAATGGTGGTGCGTTTGTGCAATTATATTTTATTTATTCTGTTTTATAAATCCTTCGAAAACCGAAAACATTCTTCTATCGTTATTATTTGTTAATGTATACATTCATCCTTTATTTATATGCATTTACATCTGCAACTATTTAAAGTAAATATTAAGAAAGTATTTTGTGCTTCTTTTGAAAGGCAAGAATACAAGTGCTGAAAACAGCATTTCAGGGTTTAAGGTTATAATCGACACAATACAGAACAATCTGTCATTTTTTCACGCAAAAATACATTAGTTATGAAGGTGGTAAAAACAATAAATGTGTGTGTGTATGTGTGTGTGTCTCACTATTGTCGGGCTTGACTCTACCTGAGAATGCGGGCTTACTTTCATTATTATTATTATTATTATTGAATGCATTAACTGAACTGGATACTAATATGTACATGAATACGATGGAATGAAGTTCATAGCACATTACATT
>JAODJW010000135.1:18345319-18360494 GCA_026777045.1 Hyperopisus bebe | reverse complement strand
TTATTGAATGCATTAACTGAACTGGATACTAATATGTACATGAATACGATGGAATGAAGTTCATAGCACATTACATTTTCTAATTGTTGAGAACCACGGCTGAAATATTTTAACATTTAACATGGCAAAAGTGTTGATAGAAATTACACGTTAACTAAAACCATTTTAAGAAGCGATTTGCCTTCTGCATTTAAAAATTTACAATGCAGTCTGGACACTATAACTTTAAAATATAGCACGTCCGGCTAATAAATTCGTAGATTTAACACTGCAGTGACAGAAATGTTGCGTTTAAGTATCACCAAGGGCTTGCGTGCGGAGTCTGTTTGGAGGCGGAGGTACTGGGCGGAAATGTCTGAAAATTTTGGAATGATGTGCGGGAATTTGCTGCCATCCAAAGGCAAAACACGTAATAGCAGTTTTACTACCATTTAGCTGATGCTACACGTGCACTTTCAAAATACATGGCGCAGAAGTGGACGAGTCGAACGAGGACGGCCTGTACGGAGTTTTCATATCGTTTTGCGTGCAGTCGGGCATTGTTTTACTTTGGTGAACCTGGAGGTTGCAGTATATCTTTATCGGCTCATTGTTGTGTGGTGCTAAAAGCTTTTAACTTGTCGTCGGGCAGAGGTAATAAAACTATGTCCCAGCATTCTTTGCTCCAATCTTTTGGTGGATAAAGGAAACCCTGTCGCACAAGGTCTCTGGGCGCTGCTAATTACTGTTGACCTTCTCAAATCGCTCAGACTACAATGGTCCTGGCGGATTTTTAACATAGGTTACCTTGATCCTGAGACAGACGTATAGAATTACATATGCCCAATCCAGGTTTAAAGATAAGGTCCTGTAAACTCAGTAATTAAGTCATCAAGAACAAATTAACAAATCCGTAACGTCACGCAAGGTAGGTAAAACGGGTTGTATTCACTAAAAGTCGGATTAATCAATATGTTGCTGTAATAGCCTTAGTTACTCAAAATTGGAAACGTCTTGTCTGTGACATGTGCGATATGACTTGTTGTATATACAAGTATATGCTAGTACTGTATAATTAAGTATACTAAACTACTGTTGTAGTTGTAGTTTGGAATAATGTATACAGAGCATTTTCAGTATTACACAATGGGAAATATATGTATGAAGTAGTATTTTAATATTAATGATATAGCATGTGTTATGTAAAATATAAACAATCTTTCCAGATTGCCAGTGCACGTAGTTACTAATGCTGCCTGGTTTATATTAGTTTTAAATTATTTTAATATACTTTACTGGCTGATTTGTTTTCTCAAATAATTGAAATAGAATAAATAATTCTTATCTTATATAGGTATTCATTAATCAATTAATTGCAAACGTATTGTTATGCGCACGGCATTTTTGTAGCACTATTTTTAGCCAATGTACAGTCAATGTGACGAATGGCTGAAACACATTCGAAAATGTGTTTTGAATTAGACTATTTCAACATTTGGTACGTGAAGTTCAATTTGATTTAAAGTTCAAAGTTACAATGATTTCTGTGCGCTTGTACTTGGCTGTCTTAAGCTTAAGTGAGGAAACTGTGAGACAAATTATAATTAATTATTAAAAAGAAAACGATAACATACTGGTCTTACATCAGAACCACATTTCCCCCTGCTTTCTTTCTAGCCTACTACTATGGGGGAATAATTAAAATGTTACTCACACCAAACACAATATGCATACGTACATACATACACACATACATACATGCGCACAGACATGCATACAGACAGACAGACAGACAGACAGAGAGAGACAGGCTACATCCTTTACACAGGAATAGTATAACAATGCAGTAATAATAATGAGAATTTATTTGGATTATGCTTTCCGCCGATCCTTGAGATTTACGAAATACTAGATGAATGTCAAGAGCGATATTTGAAAATTAAAAATGTAGCGTCCTATAGGTTCCATTTGAGTCAAGTTTGTAGTAGAATTAATCTCACTGCAATTATTGTTATTGGTAGTATTAACAGCAGTAGTAGTTTCAGTTGTAGTAGTGGTACCAACGTACTATAAAAATGTAACAAAGCTTCAATTGTTAATGGAAACATTTTTTGAAGCCTTTACAAAACATTCAATGTTTGATTCCAGTTAACAAGGTTAAACATCGGCGTCAAAGTATTTGCTTTAAGCTTGCTCACCTAATGAAAAATACCCTATCAATATTTGAATCCAGCACATTTTTATTTGGTGACCCGTCTCGCATAGATTTGTATAAAAATGTACACGAAAGAAAATTTCAGCTGCTACTAACATCAGAACGTGGCCTTCAGGTTTTATAAGTCTAGCTGTAATTCTGACCTCCAGTTCGCGCCTACCGTCGCACTTAGGAAGGTGATCGATCAAAGCCGACCCTTCGAAGTTTGCGTTTCTCGTCCAAGTCTGCGCGGTGTCTGTACATCCTTCAAAACTGACTTTGAAACTGATTTGCTCGATCTCAGCTGCCATTTCGGACTTCCTCGTTTTCACCTTTCAAAAAGATGTATGCCAATAAAACAAAAATTGCAAGGTATCAATGGAAACACACCTGAGTGGATGCATGACCTGTTACCTCTTATTCACAAAAACATATCGCAGAATGACAGGCAATCTTGACATTAAACCTAACAAGGACATTCTGTATTTTTTTAGAGGGAGAACGGTATTCTATTAATGGACTGTCTGTACACTGCTATTTAAAAAAACATTCGAGGTTTTCCGTAACAGCCCGTTTTGATTAGATGATTATAATACCTGATATCACCGTCCAACGTTTACCCTATGACACTGTCCGGCTAAATTAGAATCTATTGCAAAATATACTTATTCTGCATCGCAACTGTATCCAGTACTGACGTCCAATTCCCGCGGTTGTTCCAATGCATTGGGTGGCAGAGTTTGAAAACTGGTCGGTTAACGTTAAACACGCAGACACTTAATATTTTTGTATTAGAATTGTCATGTATTATTGATGACTATTTTCTCTACATTATTTCCGCCCTAATATTATTCAATTTTAATAATTGACTGGGTAACTTCATCCGGGACATGTGGTGCACTAAATGCTATCCGTAGTCAATTTCCCCCCAGATGACCCTCCTCCTCGCGCGACCTTGATGTCTAACACACTGATAAGGCCACCGGATGCTTATTTATGTACAGATGCCATAATGTTTAGGCTTTTAAAAATATATACAACCAGTATGGAAACCAAACAGTGGACAGTATTTATTAAATATCGTCCGAACTCTCATATTTATTTGAAAAATACGTCAAAATACAATATTTGCCCGTCATTATATAACAGCCATATATAATTCGTTCTAGCTATTTAAAATTATGTTAAAATTATATTTGGGAAAATAACAAATAAAAAACAGCCTGCATACATTTTGTAAATAGCCTCCACCTACTGCTTTTACCACCCCATCTGAAAATGCCGGGGTTACCCTCCGCATTCAATTCAGCATTTCATTGTAGGCCTATACTGCTGTATGCCTCTGGTAGTTAGAAAGGAGAAAAAAGACTAAAGTTCGGATTTGGTGTTCTTAAAGCACGTATTCGAACACCCCGATACAACAGTACACTTCAGTGTTCTCTAATCGTTTAACGATCACGTGGTTTAAATTCGTATACGGAACGACTATAGTACTGTATTTTATTATATTATGTATAATACTATATCATACACAACGAAGTATTTTTCCTCTTTTACGAGAAGGCAAATTGAACCCTGTCGAGACATCGAAAACAGATCTAGAATATTCAGAAGACCACATTTTGTGGCAGTTCTTGGTTTTCATAAGAGGACCAAAAGTGATATTAATTGTAAAGTCAGACTGGATTATCTTTATTGTAGTTTGTTAAAAAATTATATACTCATCATAGCTATATGAAATGCAATCTATTTCTTTTTAGCTTTTAAAATGAACGATGATGTATGCATGCGTGTGAGAGAAGATAATGTGTCAAATTCGTATTCTGCCTGCGGATCTCTGATGATATTCGTGAAAAACTAATGAATTTTTTTTTACTAAATCACGTATGCATGTAATTTTAAGCGGGATTCTTTTAAAAAGGCCAAGTAATTTTGGCTCATTCATGAACCGCATGATTTTGGTATTTTACATTGTCTTCACACGGTTTTTTAATTCTCATTTTTGTATTACCCTTTTCTATCATAGGAAACTGTTTAGTTTAACCTTCACGAATCCATTTGACAAGGATTGCTTTCTTTTACGGCCAAGACATTTACAAAATTAGAGTGGCTTATCTCTATAGTTAGGAAATACGAAAGGGCGTTATTTTTACCAAGACACTTTAATTTCAACTTAAAACATCTATATTATATAAACTATATCTTTACATTTGCTTCCCAAGCATTAATGAACCTAAATTTTAGGACGATAACATGCTACACATGGAAAATCATTATTATTGGAGAATGCAGTACATATGCGTACCGAATTACTGATTTAAAATACTTCCATGATGTTACAGAATATAAAATACTAAGTTTGGCGTTCCAAATGAGCAGATAATGCATGCATATATGTGTATTCAATGCAGGTGGATCTAGATAAAGACAAAATGTGTGTAACGGCTACTTGTCCACTCCGCTTTTGTCTGTTGTCGTATTGTAAAAATGAAAACTTACGTTAAATGGTTGGCAGGACACCTATAAGTCACTTTTGTTACTTTTGGATACAGATTAAGGAGCCAATACCAAGTATGTATCATGTACGCGTCAAATATAACACAAAGACATAAACAAAACCTCTGTTTGGCGTTTTGAATTGGCTTCTTTTTCCTGCGTGCCGTTGATTAGTAGGTACAGTTAGCCCTCAGTGAGACAGATTGACAGATGGATTAAGACTCAAAGTGTGCTAATTTGCGATAAGCATCGCTTTTAATTGTGCTATTTATTGGGCTAAACAGATTAATTAATTGTCACATAAACAAGCAAAAAAAAATACTTATGTGTATTAAAAACATCAGCCGCCATGTGCACTGATGGGCGAGCGCATTACCCGCATAGAATACGCTAATTAGCCGCTATTCAATCGGCTGTTGTATCAAGTAAATTATATAATATCCACAAATGTTAACAGGTTTAGACTGAAAGTCGGTCGATTATTTCATACGCTTCTCAAATATCAGCTTCACTGAGCTTTCCCGAGAAGTAATAGGAATTGACAAAACAGCAAAACTGCGTTTCAACGCAGATTTTAAGCACAAATATACAGTCCAGGGCATCAGTGCATCAACATGAGCCTAAACACAACCCGCGCAAAATATAATGTCATTTTCTGCTCTCGGTCACATGACTGGCGCCCCTCTAGGATGGAGATGGATCTCCACGTCAGCCTACGTCTCAAAATTTCTGCTCCAGTGGTCTGCTTCAAAGAGACTGTAGCAACAGCGCAAGAGAACCATGCCACGAGGACTTAATGAAGGAAAACCAGCGACAGAGCTATAATGGATTTTGACGAGCGTGTACCGCTTGGGTCGAATATGTATTTGCCCAGTTGCACGTACTACGTCCCGGGAACAGACTTTTCGAGTCTCCCATCATTTTTATCTCAGACCCCGTCTTCTCGACCAATGACGTACTCGTACTCTTCTAACCTGCCGCAGGTTCAGTCCATGAGAGAGGTTACCTTTCGGGACTATGCTATTGATACATCCAGTAAATGGCACCACCGAGGAAATTTGTCGCACTGCTATACGACAGAGGAGATGGTTCACAGAGACTGTCTGTCTGGTCCAACACCTCTAGGGGAAATGATCGCGAAAAACAATTCTGTTGTCTACCATTCGAACTCTAGCTCCACGTCTAATTTCTATAGCAGCGTGGGAAGGAACGGTGTGCTGCCCCAAGCTTTTGATCAGTTTTTCGAGACGGCGTATGGGAATGCAGAAAACCGAACGGTCGACAACCCGCTGGACAAAAATACCACGAAACTGACTAACCCAGGGTCCGGCTCCGACACGTGCCGGGAAACAAGGGGAAGAGAGCGGCGAGAAGACAGCAGCAGTCCAGAGTCCTCTTCCGGCAACAATGAAGAGAAATCTAACAGCAGTACGTACTAAGACGCGCCCCAGTTATGAAAGATCGCAATCTAGCGCGCTGCTGTTAAACAGTTTATATGCTGTTTTATAAGCGCATAAGGTTTATGGGGGTCCTTTACATTTGCTCAACAAAACTTTGTTATAAACTACAGGATCACGTGCTTACGATTGAATTTGACCAATGGAAATCTCAGGCCTTTTTTCAATTTCTATTTCTATCTGTTTCATAAATCATTTATGGTATATTTAGATTTTCTGGATGGCAACTTGTTATTGTATTTTAATACGTAATATATTTACTGAGGGGTGCTTTTATAGTGTGGATATCCAGTATAATTTCACTGAGCTTATTAATTTAGACTACACAGAAAACATACAAATGTAACCAAAATAAAATATGAAAATATGCTTTATATGTATGAAGTTCTCATATCATATATGATATCTTGTACCGTTAATTGCTAACTTTGCGTCATCACCATATTCTTGGAATATGAAGGTAAGACAACAAAATACATATTTCATATCCATTATCTATAAAATGATTATCACACAGTTCACATTATTATAGGCAAAACGTGGGCTTATTTCATAATAAATTATCATAATATTTTTGTATTAGAATTGTCATGTATTATTGATGACTATTTTCTCTAGTAAAGTTTAAATAGAGTAATAGTGTTTGAATAGAAAAACAATCTAATAAAGATTTTACATGAAGTTATGGTAAAACCCGATTTATGATGCTTTTATTATTATTATTGTTATTATTATCACTCCTTTCTTTTAGGTGGTCAGAAGACACGTAAGAAGAGGTGTCCCTACACAAAATACCAGATCAGAGAACTGGAGAGAGAGTTCTTCTTCAGTGTGTACATCAACAAAGAAAAGCGTCTGCAGCTCTCCAGAATGCTAAATCTCACCGATCGCCAAGTGAAAATTTGGTTCCAAAACAGGAGAATGAAAGAAAAGAAACTGAACAGAGATCGTTTACAGTATTACACCGTCAATCCTTTGCATTAGCAGTACGCATATGGACCCGGCTTTTCCCTCTGTGTTGAAACAGAAGGCACGACGGTTAATTTCAAGTTCTAGGATGTAGATTCATTCCCCGCAGAGAATGAACTGGATGTTTCCAAAAGAACTTTATACATTTTCCTGGATGAAAATAACTGTTTTTTTATCCAAATGTATATAATATATTCCAAACATGTAGTGGCGTCTAAATCACAAGTTTAAACCTGTCTAAGTATTGTCGCCCAATCCCAATTATTGTAATCACTGAACACTGACGTTATCCTGTCTATTTATTTACGCATTTAGCCAAATATGACATGTGTTACTGTTTTGTATGTTTTATTCATTGTGGGTATACAGTTTGGTGCGACAAAAATATATGATTTGTAACGCCTAAAAGGCAGGTGGTAATGCTATATGATAGTTCTGTTTAAATAGTACTTTTTGTCAGTAGAATACAAATTTAAATGGAAGGTAGCTTTTTCACATCTTCGATGTTCTTTTTTATATGAATCAGTAAATGAGAGCAGGAAATAGACATTTCGCTAGCCTAGACATCAAAAATGTCATACGATGTTCAAGCTAAAATAAAGCGATTTTATAGCATTAAACATAATTTTGTTTGGAGGAAAGCTTTACGTCTGTGTTGTTAGTACAGTGCTTTGTCCGAAGCGACGTACAAGCGAAGCAGATAGAACGTCAAAAAGGTTCAGATGTATCCTGGTAAAACTAACACGTAATCGTGTATGTACTTATGCTAGTGTGTATAATTAAATTCATTTATGACATTTCCGCATCACCATTAATAAGCTACATTGTATAGCTATCTCAAGCAAACGTTTTTGTACAGTATTTTTGTTGGGATCTGTTTGTTCTAATTTTGAGCTGAATGGCTTTGATGGTTGAAGTTCCGTTAATGAGATTAGGTCAAATTGGATTTTTCAGTATAAAAATATAGGAAATGCAATGCTTTGTCCTGCTGTAATATATTGCCTTGGTGTAATATACACTCACGCGGAGACACAGGAACCATAGACAAAACAGGATCATTACAAAATAAGACTACAGTCGTCACAATATTTTTTTTCTTTTAACCATGGGAGCTAAAATTAAATTGTCGTTATATAATTATAATGTTTATTTCCGTTTAGTTTTAGGTCACCATTTGGTCAGGGAATAAAAAGCAACTTTATTGTTCCCTAGGTTTGGAAAACGCGAAAGAATGAAAGTATGCGGCACATTTCAGGTCACTTTTTCAGTCAAGACCTGTCTTTCGTGTTTATCTTGTAGAAATTTTAAACTGTAACTCAGTTTTATTTTTGTGAGATTTTTTTTGGCCTTTACGTTTTCACATTATTCCTCTATTTGAAGCATTTTCAACCGAGTATCCTAGTTGTTCCGCCAACACTTAACGAGTGACATGTATCACAGTAAAAAGACCAGTAAACAAAGAAGGCCAGAAGTTTATGGTCGCCGCTGTACGCGATGGTCCTGCCGATCGCATCCTTTGAGGGTCTCTGGAATTCCGACCTAATTACTGCACATCCTCTCTGTTGCTGTAACAACTCTACCATAAAAGTTGTCTGAGTCTGGAGCATTTGCACAACCGGAGTGCGGCAATAAACTGTCTGAGACCAAGGTTATTAGCTGTTACTAAGGGTTTGAGAAGAACGACAGAACCATTGAAAGTGGTTGCCCACTGTCTTTCCAATCTCATTTGTGAATGCTCTTTCGGAGTCCCACATTGGCGGCGATACTCAGGCTTGGTTTACAGATGTTTTTCCACTGGGCGGCGCACTTCAGATCAATGTCATTGCCGAGGATGTCAAGATGACGGGAGGATTTTTTAAATTTAATCTATCAAAACAACTCTGCAGCCCCTCTATTGCAAGACAGGTAAACATCTGCCGGGCGTTTAACTCTTTATAAATACAAATTTGGATAAGTTAATCTAACTGATGCTTTCGATTTTATGAAACATAATTATATATGTATTTTACAAATATGAAACATTGTCTATAAATCTTATATTGCGCAGGATACGTGCATTTTTTAGATAACGATCAGGTAAAGTGCTACATATTACATAGGTTGTTTGCCGGATTTAAATCATAGCGCTGATGTTTTATTTTTTTGTAATTTATTTTCACGTGTATGTAGTGTAATAAATGCAAAAGTCACACGCCATTCGTGGCAGAAATTCAGCAATTTATAATTGTATGCGTGTATAAATATAGACACATTATAACTAAACTGTGAAATTATTTTACCGTAAAAATGACATTAGTTTCCTGACACTTCGGGCTTGCTCTGTGAATCAGTTCTTTCCTGCTTTTGGCATAAAATTATAATAGTCCTCTGTTTCCTACAAGCGGTCACAACCGGCATGTTTCATAAAAGAACAGTTTTAAATCATACGTTTTATAGAAGCATGAAAAGATAGTATTGAGGAAATAAAAACGAACAAAACGATTAAATAGCCATATCCACAGGCTTTGTCTCCAGTGAAAAATAAAAGCTTCCGCTGCATGTAATAAAACGGCACATTATTGTACGTAAGGGCATCAAAATACTAGGCCTACGATTGCTACCGCAAAAAATACTGGGCAAATGACGGAAGCTTTGCTACAACAGGATATAGGCCAATAGCCGTACACGCGACAATAAAAACGCTGTTAAAATAATATTGTGGATATATTATATAGCCAGTGAGTAACATGAACCGTGGGCCTGTTGAAGGTAATTAATTCATGCTCGTAAATATAAATTTAGCAACCACAAATGTAAATCTATTTTTATATATTCTGATCCGTTCGTATCATATAAAGCTCTTATTTCAAACGAAAAATTGTCCTCTGCAGGGTGTCACTCGTTCGTGTTGCATAACAGGTCAAAGGACAGTTAAAAATTGCCAAGAAAGTAGCCGGTTTAGTAAAGCCATAAGTAAAATTACAGCTACTGTGTACTTTCGAAGCACCCATAGGTACTTATGTTGTCTCTGTAATAAAAACAACGATTCTTTAACTTTAGAGTTGCATTAGAGGTAAAGTACATGCTATTTTTCTTTCATAATTAAAGCCATGAAGCACATTTTCCTACACAGGGCTACATAGAAAATATGTGAAACAAAAGTTCAGATTATAGAACGTTCTATAGAGAAAGGGTACCTGCAAGTAGCGGATGTGGCACGGATTTGGCCAAGAGACAAGCGTACACGTCTGTTCTCGGGGGAAGTTAATCTTAAATATGTATGCCGCAGAATGAAATCAAAGAACACACTAAGTAAAACGGCTTTTATTTTTATTAGCTAACTTGCCAGGAAATCACTGGTTTATTATGTCTAAATGGAAGCCGGTTATCAGTGCGTAATATTAAGATTAAAATTACTATTATTACATTTATATAACAGATTCTCGCGTTGTTGCGTTCTGGGCTGATTTTTAGTCTGTCCGTAATCGGTTAGACCATTTGTGGTTTCGAAATCTACCACATTATCTGCACTTATTTTAAATTTTCTTGCATGATCATTTAGGTTTAGTAATATATGGACTTTGATATAGATTGATGATATATATGAAGCGTTTGGACACTGTATTGTGCTAATTAAAATCAGTAATGATTCAAGCCTTCTTTCACCACCCATGATCAGAGTCGTGCTTACGTTTTGACACCGTTTTCAGTAAAGTGAAATGCACACCCACGTGTCTTTTGCCATATCTTTTATTTCAGACGCTAACAATGGGAAATAAAACTTAAGATTTTGTTTCATTTTTACTGAAAGCTCTGATTGATGTGTCCACGTCACTGCGTGCTTTTTCAAGGGCGGGGTCTCTAGCATTCTCGGCTTTCAATTGGCTATCAATGAGCACAGTGAAGGGGAGCTATCTGTAATCTTATTCAGCATGTTTTGCTCAAGAAATGTCAGCCACAAACTGTTATCTGCTCCTAGTGAAATTTTACCACAACAATGTCATGCTCAGACAGTCCAGCTGGGAACTCATTTTTGGTAGATTCCTTAATTAGCGCCCGAACTGAAAGCGGTGGAGACTATTACCAAGGCGGCGGCGTGTACTTTCCTCCTGGTTCGGATTTGCCTTATGGACTACCAAACTGTGGATTTTTCCCAGGACTGAGCAAACGAAACGAAGCAGCTTGTCAAAACATGGTTCCCACTTCTAACCCATATATGCCGGGAATGCAAGTATGGCTGGACACGGCGCGGTCGTGCCGAATGGATCAGTCCGTTCAGCAGGTCACCTCATGCTCATTCTCGCCTAACATTAAAGAAGAGAACACGTACTCCATCTATGAATCGGGTAAGACTGCAACACCTTCACATACAGAAGACCTCTGCTACTCCGCTGTATCATCGGGCTCGTGTCCGAG
Source organism: Hyperopisus bebe (assembly GCA_026777045.1). Lineage (NCBI taxonomy): Eukaryota > Metazoa > Chordata > Actinopteri > Osteoglossiformes > Mormyridae > Hyperopisus > Hyperopisus bebe. The sequence goes on along the minus strand of JAODJW010000135.1, from coordinate 18,349,004 downwards.
TAGCGACAGTGGCATGGTCCCGGTACCTGGTTACTTCCGCCTATCTCAGACTTACGCAACTTCTAAGGTTTATCACGATGTTCAGTCAAATTCGTCACACTTTACACTACAACCTCCCGTTCACTTCGACACACCGCCTTCCTCCTCTACATCGGTAGAGCCTGCCAGGAGGGAAAACAAGGATGGCTCCACCAGCTGCGTGCCAGGCAGTCAAAAAGACGAGGAAACGGGCGTATCCTCCTCGACTGAGGAATCACCTTCTCCAGAACCCCGAGAAAATTGCAAAGAAAGTCCAAAGGGGATCACAAATGGTAAGTACTGCACGGCCATAAAGGTGCGCCCATATCCGTCTTCGTCACTGCATGTTTTAGCAGGTATGGTTACAGGCAATATCTGTGTGATCCCGGTGAGTTTTCATTGCTGCAAGAAAAACACTTTAGCCCTTACAATTTTAGTTTTAGTTTACTTTAACTCTACTTTAAATTTTCTAAGAGACTATTTGCGTCTCGATGGGCAGTTTCACTTTATTTTGGAAGTTGAATAATCGGACTTAAAATGTTTAAATAAGTTTAAATTTGGAAACGATAAACTATGCTCGATATATAAGTATCTGCATATTGCATATACTATACATGCTGTTCCTATTACTATGGCTTTTGTTAAACCAATAAGTCAATCGGGACTCACACTTTATTACAACTGACTATCAGGGATACATCATTCTAAAGCTATAGGATTATTGGATGTTTTAAATTACTTCTGCCTCTAAAAATATCTGAATTAAATATCCTTAAACGTGCTGAACATGAAGCGCTATGCGGTACGTTTATTTGTCTTATAATTGCAGAGTTTAGATAGGCCTAAATCTTATATTTGGTAAACAAGGCAACTGTACTATTTATCATCATTTTGCTACCGTTAAATTTACAGGCCTAATTGTAGAGGTAAAAGGCACAAACTAATAATTTTATAAAAATCAATTATTTTCGCAGTTGGCCGTTTCTAAATAATGTTACTTGTAGGGTTCGAGGGAAAAACATCACGATAATTTATTAATTATTATGTGGACTGTCAGTTTCGTAACAGTCAACTTAATGAAATATTATGAAGGTCAAAAGAAGTTTTCAACTGCGCTGCTATAAATTTAATCATGCGATTTTGTTTTTTGCAACATTGTTTCTGGGAAGAATGAGGCAGCCGGATTAACATTTCTAATCACCTAGCTTTTAAATACAACAAATTATGTAGACGTGAAAATGAGAAACAGGCCGAATTCATATTGTAACTGTTTTGCTCATCGTCAGAAAAATAAAATTTGATAACCATTTAACTAATATCAAGTTCAAGCTAAGTACAGGCCCGCGATTGACTATGCGGGACTAGCAAAATTACAGTTCCTGCATCTGATGTATTGTTTTAAATTTCTTTAGGACACACGAAAGATGAAAATGCAGCTAACTGGCTAACAGCGAAGAGTGGACGGAAGAAACGGTGCCCTTACACTAAACACCAGACTCTGGAGCTCGAAAAAGAGTTCCTGTTCAACATGTACCTGACTCGCGAGCGGCGCCTAGAGATCAGCCGTAGCGTCCACTTGACCGACAGACAAGTTAAAATTTGGTTCCAGAACCGCAGAATGAAACTGAAGAAAATGAGCCGGGAAAATAGGATTCGGGATCTTACAACCAACTTTAATTTTCCGTGAGGAACCTACGACCTTTTTTTCGTCGTCAGTGCGAAGTATTAAATCCGGTTTTACAACTGTCTTCGGTTGCACAATGATTGTGCAGGAAGTATTTGATTAATGACTTTTCTGAGTGCCTGCATGTTGGTGATTTACAAAAAAACAACGTGTATTTTAAGTTGGAATATATAGATGAAAAATATGTCAAATTTCTGTGAAAATGTAGACCCATTCAGTTATTAGAAAGAAGGAAGTAATTCCGCGTCAAAAATGACTTGTGTGTCTAGGATTTCGGGCGGACTTGACCACAAAACCTCTTCAATGTTAACCGTGCATGAGTCACCCAAACATTATGAAATTTGTTTGTAAAGCATTTAAAAACATTGACTATAACACATATATATATATTTACCTGCACATTTGCGGAGATATGACATTGTCGTGGACAACTTTTATTACACATACTTATTTGAAAACAAATTGTGCAGATTTTCCTGATCATCCCATTTTGTGAGACTGATAGATATTTTACATACACTATTGCTACTAAGCGATAAAAAATATTTTCGACATCAAAGCAAGTTGTTTGCTTTCCAGCCATTTTCATTGTAAGTGGCATATAAAGGGCGGAATATATATCCAGTATGTACTGTGAAAATGTTTTATTGTGGTGTGGTGACAATAAATAAAATCCAGATGTTTCTCTAGAAACGTTAATGAATTTATGTTGCTTTAATAAAGAAAATTCAGTTTAATGATGATCATACATTTAGTGTTTCTATTTCATCATTGTTCATTATGTAAAGCTTTTAAACAGCTATAACTTGCTATTGACCTATATTATATTTGCCCCATTTTATTCTTCATAGGCCCAATGTTATGTAACTTATATTCTATTTAAACAAGATTAGGTTTTTTTTTTTTCGTTTGGTCTGTTGAATATTGATATTTTAAATAAGTGGGAATACCTTAGTGTTACAAAGAGCGATGGGGTTAACCATCTCTAACAAGGATTTTCATTTATGCAGCAAAGCAGATGAATACCTGGTTGAGTCGTACTCAGCTCGGAAATTCTTAGATTTTATTTTAAATATGCCAATGTCTCCTTCGTGTAATATAGAAATTGTTTCGTGTTATGCTAAGTAATTGTAATGTGAATATCGACTACGGCTAGTTTTTTTCATTCGATTTTAATACTCTTATGATATCCATGTATTTTCATTTTCACCAATGAACGTTCTTTTTTATTGCAACGAGAGGTATTTCCTTTCTTTTGGAATCAAGGGTACTGTCGAGTGATTTAGGTAGTTTCATGTTGTTTGGCTCCAGTTCTTACCGCCACAACACGAAACTGTCTGAATTACTCCCAGTTCAACGCCACGCCTATAGAAGTTATTATTGGATACCTTGAGCTCACAATCGTCTAAAAAAACTAATGATCGATGCGTCGACTGTATACCGTGGTATATATTACTTATCTACAATTTAAAAGTTCGTGTGATTCCACCTTATCCTATTTGCTTTTAATAGCCTAGATCCGTACCATTATTTTAGAATATTCTGTGGACATTTGCATCTGATTCCGACGCAGATTTCCAAAATATACTTTAATTCTGCCTCCACGTTGTCGCACCACATTTGTAAATAAGCTGGTCATGGTCCTTAAAAAGGAAGGAAGGGGGGTGGGCTTGGAATCAGCTTGCTGTGGTTGTTGCGTGATTTGAAGAAGAGGTTTGCAAGGCCTAGGTTACGATCATTGCAGTCTCGACGAAGCCGTGAGCGTAACAGCGACCTTAGTGGCTCGCGCTTAGAGGTCCGGATGCATTTGCTGGCCACTAAGGTTAACATAAAAGAATGCTTTTACTGCCGATATTTATATCAGTCTGTTGTCTGCCGGAGGATAATGAAACACCACTAGCATTGGGGCTATAGCCGTCGCTTTTATTTTATGATAAACAGCGTTACGTGGTATGTATGTATGTGTGTGTGTGTGTGTGTGTG
>JAODJW010000135.1:18330399-18345219 GCA_026777045.1 Hyperopisus bebe | reverse complement strand
ATATGCACACACACACACAGACACAGTGGTACCTCATAACTCGAACTTAATCCGTTCAGAACTCTGGATCGAATCCTAAAAAGTTCGAGTTCCGATCATGGATAATGGAATGATAATGGAAAACCAATTAATTGGTTCCCGGCCCCGAAAAATTACACCTAAATATGTTTTTTTTAGCATTTAAACACAAAATGAAACGGATAAGACAAGAAGAGCGTATACTGTACTAAACACACCTAAACACATTTATCAAAACAGTACTTTGTAAAGTAGAAAATAAATGTATCCAGACCATGTGTCCTGCCAATCGTCTGCTCCTTCCGTGTGCCACGCCCCCTCGTTAACCCCGTGTGGAATCCCCGTGTGATTAGCCCTCTGTATTTCGTCCGCGTTTCAGTTTGTTTCCCTAGTCCGGTCATTGTATTGTCCACCTGCGTTTTGCCTGCCTTATCTGTAATTAAACCCCGTATTCCCCGGTACCCTGACGTCTGCGCTTTTGTCTCCGTTCCGTCCCTGCTCGGCACGACAATATTATTATAATTAAATGTACTAATGGTTTATTATTAATATTAAAATAATTAATACGAAATGTTTATTTTAAATGTATTTTGTTCAATAATAATAATTACTGTTATTATCTATCATTGTCTAAATGCATTTTTACTGTCGAAATATATTATGGCAAAGCTCCGGAAGGGACTCCGAGGTAGGCAATTTTCATAGAACAGACTCTTTATTACCTAACAAGCTAACTTTGAGCAAAATTGTTGGTGTAGCCGGTGCAACAACCGTGTTTCATTTATATGAATTGGTAGGGGCGTTACACAGAATACAACTGGGCAATATTATCTCCATTACTGTTCATTTACGTTGCCGGTCCACTCCCCACTACTAACAACCTTAATCCCGATCATGGGAGCATGCACATCGACCACACGAAATAATACCTAAGATAAGGACATACACTAAATAAACACGAGGCAAACTTTAAACATCACGAAACACTCTAATAAAGACAAACCCAAGGCATAATTAACAGTTGAACACCGGCGCATGCTGGGAAATTCCTGACGTCACACACCGACCCCAATCGCATCGCTACAATATGTATTCAGCTAGTGTAAACATGCACGATGCTATTACAGCGAATGCGAGGATGAGACTGAAGTTTGAAGCTTTACTCTTTGTTTCCGCTGAGATACGTGCCGCGTGACTCACTTGCCCATGCGAAAAAGTTGTCTTAGGTCGGCGTTCACGGTTTGACTTCTGAGATTGAGATCGAGCTTTGGTAATTTTTTTTTTTTCGAACTGTTTGGTTCGACTTTTAAGAAAATCGAGTTCTAATGAGTTCGAGAACTGAAGTACCACTGTATGTATGTATGTGTGTGTGTGTGTGTGTGTGTGTGTATATATATATATATATATAAATACACACACACACACACACCACAGTTTTTGACGAACTTTTTGCTCCACTCGCCCGTGTCTGTGCGCGCAGTCCTGCTTTTTAGATTGTCCTTCTGGAAGGAAAAAATCCTGTAGCAGTAAACAGGAATTAATCGTGGTCCTATAAAACGTGCAGACTTGCCGCTCGGTTCTAATAAACAGTGACGGAATGGACGATAAAATGATGCTTAGGCCGATCGTACTTTTTCAAAGTGGGTTTGGTTACTAATGGCTAAAACTGAATGCTTAAATGTATCACACTTTTTTACTGAATTTAAAATGCCATTCGGTGTTCAGTATAAATTTATATGCAACCGTACTTCTAATAATTCTGTACGTGCGCATAGCCATTTGCAGATTAATATATAAAAAGGCCTGTATGGTTTTTAAAGCTATGAATTATAACTTAATTAAACAGAAGATAAAAACAGTGAAGAAATTGAAGAAAATCGGAAAAGTTATTGCATATTACAGTATTTTTAATACAATACAAGACTAGATAATTACTGTTCATTCCTACGTCCATGAAGCAATTTATAGAGGCATACGCGCTTATAATATTCTTTATATTAATAAATATTTATTAGGACTTTGCACACAGACCCAGTAGCGCACATATAGGCCTATTATTAACAATAATAATAATTGTAATTTTGGATTTGGTAAATCAAGTAATGTTTTTATAGGAAAATGTGAATAGGCCCAGTTTATTTTTACAGAACTACAGTAATTAATCACTTTTTGTTAGAGTAAATTTAACATGCTAGGCTTAAAAGAGGTATTTTGATTAAGTATCGAGTGGATGCCATTTTTCTGTATGAGAAAGATGGCGATCCTCGTACGCAGGTTTCTCCCGACTATTTCCAACGCACTTATCAATCCATCCAGCAAATGTGCATCTCATTCGGCATTATTAACACACATTTATTTTCTCAGATGTTTTGTTTCCATAAAATTATACGATTTTGCGAAAATGACAGCAAAACAAAGAACATCTTGAAATGAAGGAACAGATTTATTCTTATTGTTGTGCCTTGGGGTCACGTGCTTCCTCTGCCCAATCACAAAGCAGATAACGTTCAACTCCTGGCTAACCGCAGGTCCCACTGAGGCCAAGTAGATCCTGATTATTTTGTGTTGATAGTACAGTGCATTTTTCTGTGTTTTTGTGCATGTCCATGTTTCTACAATGTCAGCGTCAGGGGCATTAGGTTACTTTGGAGACAATCACACGATTCCAGAGTCAGAGGACCTTTTAGTGCCCAGATATCATTCGAGTACAGGGCTCCAGCATGCGAGGCAGCCTGTCCTGAATGACCATAGCGACCTCGATCCGTGCCAGTACCCAGCGAAAACATCTTCATTCGGCGCATCCTGGGCCCCAGTGCCTGACCAGCATCCAAGCAGCGTTTCCTCTATATACCAGCCGTACGCCATTCCACAGGGCCAGACACTCGGCTCTGAAGGAGTATACATGAGATCATGGTTGTTGGAACCGTCTACTGGATCGCTGCCTTTTACTGGACTACAGACAAACGGGCATTATCACGTCAAAGCTGAGCCTTTGCCCGACAGAAGAGACTGCACTACGTTTGAATCGAATACGCTGGTTCTGTCTGATTTTTCAACGGGATTTTCCCGAGTCGTGACAGAAAAAATCCCCAGCGACAGCAATTCCTCCGAGCCTACTGAAGAGAGCGGTTCCACCGAGGAGAAGGTAGACATCGACTCAAGTGAGTACACCGTGCAAGTGCATTGGTTTTTAAAACAGTTTACTATATAGACCTATATCTGAAATATTTCCGTCCAGCGCGTTACCTGAAATGTAGCCTAAACCATCACTTTAATGAAATCTTTGTAAACTTAAACCAAAGAAATCGTTGTGTTTTATGTTGATATCGTAACTACAATACGTAACAATTATATTTATTCGGTCGAAGAAGTGTTTACTTTAGCCGACCGCGATATGCAAACCTTCACTGGGATACCAGACTTTGTGACACCGGTTACCAATACCGGCTTTTTAGGTTATAAGTAGCCAATATTATGAAAGGTGCCATTGCGTCATATAGGCCGTCGTTTGGGTCTAAATAAAAATGTACGATATTTTATTTACGTTAGCATCAGAATTTACCATTAGAAGGCACTAGATTTGTTGTTTCATTTCTCGATCCCCCTTTTTCAGATAATCCTGCGTCCAACTGGCTTCACGCAAGATCCACAAGAAAAAAGCGCTGTCCGTACTCAAAACACCAGACTTTGGAGCTGGAGAAAGAGTTTTTGTTTAACATGTATCTTACTCGAGATCGCAGATACGAAGTTGCAAGATGCTTAAATCTCACTGAAAGACAAGTTAAAATCTGGTTTCAAAACCGTAGGATGAAGATGAAGAAAATCAATAAATGCCAACCAAAAGACGATTGATGCTACAAAATGGTGAAGAGCATACAATGGAAAATGAAGAACTGGCTATTATGTGGTATTTGCTTCATAAGCAAATTTTACAGATCTGTTTCCCAGCTCATAAGTTTCATGCGGTAAATTATTGAACTCGTCAAATTCATCTGTGTTTGATTTGTCATATCTATTTGTATTATATCGTTTGATATAGACCGTACCTTTGTGTTTGACGTAAACTGTGGGCTTCGTTTTCAGGAATTCTGAAAAAGTCTGATACTAATTTTATTCTGGTAGTGATGAGTTGTTTCGTGTGGTGGATGCATTATTTGTGTATTTACTATATTTAAAAAAATTGTTTCCATTTGCAAATGAAACGGGTGCATGTGCTTCAATTGCGTCGATACGAATGCTTACGTATTAAACGGAGACCCTTCCAAACAGGATGCAGCGGTTATATACCCTCTTATATGTCGTTCAGCGGGCTAAAAACTGAGTACGATATATATCAGTAATATAATCAGTTACGCATCTTATTTCTAAGCTTAGACTATATCAAATTTTAAAGTAGGGCGTATATGTCTTACGAAATATATTTTTGTGATTTGTGATAGGGTATTTGGTATGTATAGTTTTTTTCAACGTGAAATTGCCACGATTATTATTATTATTATTATTATTATTCAGTATTAGTAATACTGGTAATATAATCTTAAGTAGTAGTATGCCTAATGATAGCATTGTCAACAACAGTAGCAATTGTAGTATGCATTTTATTATTGTTATTACTATATCTGAATACCTGAAAGTAGTTATTTATTATTGTGAAACCTGTGAAACTGAAATGTTTATTTATTTTAAGAATAATTATTAAATAATGAACCGAAATGCAACTGTGTCCTTCAAATGCAATGTCAGATTATCCTGCAATTATACTAAATATTATTCAAATAGTCTCGATCTCAGCCTAATATGCACAAAATGAAAAGTGGCTTCCAGTATAATAATCAAAACGTATACGACAGTAATTATATTAATGTAGTAATATATTATTCTACTACAATAAGTGTTTTATTTCCTATTCCGCTTGTGGGTTAAAGCGAAAGGACTGCACATGCATTGCTGCACTTTTCAGAGATATTTGAAGGATCAGGGAATACTTATGGAATACTAATGGAACTAATACACAAAGTACTAACAAATTAATAAAATAAAAGCAACTGCCAATTAGGTGGCGAATTTTTCCATCCTGGGTGAGCGTAAACGGGCCTGTGTCGCTCCTCGTTCATTTTGGCAAAGGACGTTGCTATAGTTGTATCTGCAGCAATAAAAGACAATCGCGGCTGTAACTGTTTATGGGGCGCAACAAGCTCGAGGGTGAGAGAATAAAACACAAGAAAGATGCTGAATGCATGACGGTTGATTCAAAGGTTCCGGAAAAAAACGCAAAATTCTGTTTGACATATCGATTATATAAACATTTTAATTCACAGTTTGAGCAATCCGTTTCATAACAGGTTAATCAGATTGGGAAATAAGGTTATTTAGCGAGACGTATTTAAAGTAAGAAATTAAATATCAGCTTTGACATTACTTTGTGCAGGAAATTTTCACTGTACACAAACGTCTATATTAAGCTGAGTAATAATTTACCACATATCGGACTTATTTTTCTAAATCTAGCGCTCTTCTGCGGATGAACCAAACTTCAAAGGCATGTCCTGCGATAGCGCAATAAATTGTGTGGTCTGCCTTTCTGTCTGGAATTTCGCTTTTTATTGGTTTATGACTGTTCAGCCTCGAATAGGTTACTTTCAAAACGCGCATCCATTTGTTGTTCTACCTCTTTACACAAAAGGCAAACGGAAATACCCCCATTTTATTAGAGTCTCCGTACATGGCCCTTTTCCTTCTTTGTTGTACCTGCTCTGGGAAAGTTTTAAATAAGGGCGATTCTTTGGACATTTCAGAATAGATAGAGTCACTTCTTTTTCGAACCTTATCGTTTCTTGCTTCTCTCTTCGTGTCAGCGTGTGTGTCAATCAGTGCGTAAATAAGTACCCAGCAACATCACGCATTCTGGCTCGATATTGTGCTTCTCGGCATCCGTTGGAAGACTTTAACACTAACAGTCAAATACAAAAAGGCACGTTAGTTAAAATCATCGACTATAACAATGACCAAACTCGTTTCATTCTGGTATTACAAGAGATAACCGAGAGATGGCAGCAATGATTCGTAAAAAAAGGAGCATTTTAGGGTGAATAGGTTTTTGTAAAAACAAAATGATGTAGGTTAACGAATTATACAGCAGTTTCAGATTTTGTTTTACTACACCCCAAATAATTCGACAAAGGATGATATATAGATACTGACTGTACTCTCCCGAACAGTCAAATAGTCTAGCTGTAGCGTCATTTTAAGACTATAGGATAATAATCGCTTCTTTACAAGGTGACCTGCAAAACTGCGTAACATTAACACCAGCCTTTTGTATTTATTCAGAGTAACCTGTCATAATTATACAAATAGATCATATTATTATTATCACTACTATTACTTTTAATTATAGACCCAACTCATCACTCCTAATCCATTCTCTTTAGTTAAAGCAACATTGATACAAACGGTAAAAAGTGCGCATGCGTCTTCTCCAGGCCGCAAACAGCATACAGCAGACTTAGATTATATTCGTGAGCCACATTCAAATGTTTAATATAGGAAGATGTAATACAAAGCGTACCCAAGTATAAAGAATTCTAAAACTTTTAAAATAAACGTTCATTATTTAAAGAAAAACAGCAAAACCTTTTCTTACACAGGTGTGCTCTAAAATCTGAACCAAAACAGTTACGTGGAAATTGGCAATGATTTTTAAGAACTGCAATTGGATATGCCAATTAACAAGTTCATTGTCCGTTTTTAAAATACCACCTATTTCTAAACTTAAATGTTACTAATTACAAAAAGAAAATATATTTTTAGTTCACCGCTACTGAATAATCAAAATAGATCAGTAGGCCTGCATCATATTCGTGAATGTAGTATTTGAGCTGAAAAAGCGCAGGTCTAGAAAATGTAGAGTTTAGAGTATTTATAGGGCTGTAACATGGAGCTCAAGGTAGAGAAACAAAATTTATTTCTATGTTAAATCTGATTTTGTTTTTTGTCCTGTAATTATTTTTAAATACGTCACTTCAAAATGTTCTATCACCATACTGACAAAAATTGAAAATAAAATATCTGATGAACATGATTTTCTGATCCATTCGTTTCTTTATTTTCCAAAAATGTGGACTACGTGTGCCGTTTCCCCTACATTTTGCAACCTGCCCTTTCCAGTTCTTTAAACCACAAAACGATTGGTTCTTAATCGTCATGTGACCGAACCTCCTCGCTTTTTTTTTTTTGGAAAAACTCACCGTATATATTTATCGGTCGCAGCTCTGTTGTTTATCACGTTAACTCGTAAAAACAAAGCTTAATAGTTTTGCGAAGAAATTATTGAGCCAAACTGCTAGTTTTGCTTGCTGTGTGAATAGACTGTGTGTGTGTGTCTATATATATATATATATAGTGGGGAAATTGCTTTTTAAAAGTGTTGACCAAGCGCTCCTTTGCACTCAGCCGTACGGGACACAGAGAGAGCATTATAAGCACGTACAGCGCGCTGCCCCCTCCTTCCCGCCTTTTTACTGTCAACAGCCAGGATATTATAGCTAGTGTTCTCTCTGTTCACCTCTGGCTACAGATAGATACTTGGGAGCCAGTAATTGCATTTGTAATGTACTGAATAGAATAGTTTCTGCCGTTAGCTTACTAGACGCAGCTGTTATGAGCTCAGAAAGTACATCTCGCAGGTGGATCACAATTTCCGGATGTAGCCGTGCATGCGAATTTCAGGTAGGTTCATTGTTATGGCTTGGAGGCTGCCTGGCTGACGGACCGTTATTACTATAGACATTATGGTGTTAGTTCTTGCGTTGGTGGTTTTTCTCATTGAGCGAACTGAAAGTGAGGATCATAAACCTTAATGGATAAGTCATAATTTCGATACCGATAAATTTACAGCATTTGTCTGACACTCTGATTGCACTGCAGTACGTAAAGAGCAGCGTACACGTCATTTCTATATATATATATATATAAATCCTACATATATATATAAATAAATCCATGCACTTAATTCCACTAGAATTTAACTGTTTTGAAAGCATTTGAGAAACAGCTGGAAACGTCTTCTGGTTTTATCTGAAACTTTCACTAATTACTTATGTGCCACAGTGACCATGGAAATTTGCATCAAGTAGTAAGAAAATCAGTCTAGACTATTCCACCATTTTGAATAATCGATCACCAACTTCGCCAACATTAATACCGCACATAACCACTCGTTAATAGTACACATGCATGATATTGCATTTCAAATACATAAGGTTTTTGTTACTATTTTCAATTTGAACGAGACAATGGCTCTTGGAGTGGCTGTTGTTCAGTAGAAAAACGTCACAAATCTGCTATTTTGTACAGAAAATATACAGTTTAATTTAAAGAATCTCAATACATTGTTTGGCTGCAACAGTGACCTTGTGTAATTCATCAGCCGGTGTCATTTTGCATAAGTTGTCCCACTTCGTCCAAGTTCTCGCTTGTGCCCCTGTGCTGCGTGGGATAAGCTCCAGCCCCCCCTCCCCCCCCCAGACGTGACTCAGACTGAGTCAGACCATTATAAAAAAATGGATGGATGTTCTCGCCAATACAGAACAAGCTTAAACTTCTTTGTGTATTCCACCCAGAAATTCCCCCAAGGCACATTAAAATTCAATACTTTACTGAAATTATTAATACGAATTGTATGTACATTTACACTTCCAGAAGCAAAATAGGAATAGTATACTGTGGGTGGATAGGTAGTGATCTACACTTCTCATATTCGAGTACTACAACTGTATTGTTAGCAATTTTGCAATGAATCCTACATATATCTACAGAATGTAGAAGGCCATATTTAAATCGTGCATACGGCAGCGCTACTTTGCCAACTAAACGGTATATCCGCGTATTATGAGATTATCATGCACAGGTAGGTAATTTATTTGATATGTGTTAACAACACGTGTGTTAGCAACAAGAAAACCCAGGCGAGTATGGAAACAATTGAAACTCTGGGAATCGGCAGCGGGGCGCATGCAGTTTATGCTACTGTATTAGGGGAAATAGGCCCACAACACTATTAATTATTATATATTTGATTATTTATCTTATTGCGGTTGACAAAATTTGTATTGTAACCAGTATTTGTATTGTTACCAGTATTGTAACATTCTTCCAATCTATTTATCATTCAAATGCCCGCTTTAAATAATGGTATATTAAAAGTTTATCAGCATACGTATTTGATATACGTTGATAGGGTCAACGTCGTTCGGAGATTAAAGACTGACTTGAATAATAACATTAACACAGAAAACACAGCGGGAGTCACATTATACACCGTGTTTCATTCATACAATACCGAGCTTGCTCAGTAAAATTTAATATAGTTTGCAAATATATTGTGACTGTGTGACTAGATTTATTGACACTTGCCACTAATTTAACAATTAGCAAAATAATTATAATTTTACTTAAGTGAAATCCTTTAAATGAGTTTTAAACAAACAAGTGCAACAATTGTACATAACTTGTATAAATGAACGAATTATAGAAATAATACAAAGTCACGATTTTGAGCAATACTACTACGTCCTTGCGTTTGGAATTTGTGTCCCGCATATATACTGTAGACCGAACGCGCCTAATGTGTGTTTGCTGAATGTGCGTTTATCTTCCTGTGATTAAATATGGAGAACGTCTTAGTGAAGCTTGGAATTAAAAAAAAAAGTTGACACGGTAAAAATATTTTTGGCTTAAGTCCATTAGTGTTGAGTTTTTTTTAGATTTTTCCAGCCATCCAACTTTACTTTGTTGCAGGGGCAGTTATTTCAATAATGTATGATGTATGATTTTTAGCGAAACTTAAGCCCCAACATAATAACGAAAAATCATAAATCCTAAAAGACTAGTCTGGGATGCACAGGCCTACTTCTTTATCAAGTACTTAATATCGTTTTTTAATTAGCGAGTGTTTCCTGAAACCCTTCGTAACTAAAGAACCCTAGTTCGTAATGGCGTTCGTACATTGACGAGTAAGCCGTTATTTTCTATATCATTCTTTATTTAAACTTTTGCTAGCTATTCTGTAGCACACGGGTCGGTCTAAGTAAGAAAACGCACACCGACGGTCTTTTTGGACAACGTAATAATAATAATAATAGGTCAACGTTGCAATACAAAATTATAATGTATGCTATACGTTAGCAGAAAAGGGGCTCTCTGTAGCTTTAACGCTTTTGTACAAATTGAGTACACAACATGGTTTGTGCACCATTCAAAACTGAATTGAGAAAAGCCCTAAAACCATTTGAACGGAATTTGAATTGCATGTTTTTATTCTCTCATACTCGTAGCTGGGCGATTTTTCACTTAACTGTATTCTACTTCACTGCGAGATAGACACATTGGACGGAACCAAACCAAAGCATGAACGTGTTGGATGCAAACGACTATTACGCACATTACGATGCTGCCTTCTGCCACTGACTTAAGAGCTTTTCATTGCATTTTTCACTATGCACTCTGCAGAGCTGCATTAAGTCAAGCGCCTCCACATGGACATATGCGATATTGCAGTATTCAGAAAGCTGAACATTTATTCTTGACTAAATCTAGAAGTAAATGTTACCAGCTAAAACGAATCAACTAGACTAAACGACTCGTCCATTAAAAATAAGTACTTCAATTTAAATGAGCAAAAAAAAAAGTTTAAATGTGTCCCCGCAATCCTGTAAACCGAAGCGCATGTACTTGCACACCTGTGGGAGGGGGACAGACGGACACGCCCTCATTTTGAGGTATTTCAGTTACCGACACTTGACTGCATCGCATTTTTCCGGGTGGATCATGAAACGCTAATCTTTCTGTACCGGTACAGAAATAATTTGTTCCTTATGTTAGTACACATTGTTTCATGCATGCAGTAGGTCAGTGGTCCCCAATGGAACTACCTTAACATGATGCTTGCCTAACTGGTAACCCTTCTATTCTTAATGGGCAGATGTGAAGGTTTTTAATATCAGTGAACAGCATTCAGTGTGCAGTAATACACTGCACGCTACACTGTAACATATATGCTTATTTGAATTACGCAACTGATTGCATTTTTATTTTGGCAGCAATGCATTCCAAACTTCCAGTCCATGCTACTAATGATATTAACATTTACACTATTTATTGGTTAACAATATTACCTTGTTTACTGAATTTGCATAAATCAATTGAATAAATCGGAATTGAATAAATAGGAAATTAAGAAAGCCGAAGCCCTTAAAGTACAGGCCTATGGATTCGAGTGGGTCATTCTGACAAACTCATTACTGTAACATATCAGTTTTCTATAATTCTTAAAATTAGTCGGACAACATACATTACGCTATAGATCTACAAGTTAATTACCTCAAATAGATAATCAGCTGTGGAGTAAAACAATTGACAACTGCTGAATTAGTGTAGGCCTACATATTGCTTAACAGCATTTTGCTAATTTCAGGAACGTGTGGTGGGAACACTGGGAACCCGTAGCGGTATGAGCTGACATCGAAATGTGATAGCTAAGGCTGGATCAGACAGGCTTTACGAAAGTATCTTACAGAAGGTATCCTTAGCTAAGGCCATTTCAGAGAACACCTTGGAACTTAAGGTAGAAACTACGAAGGTTTCGGAGAACAGATTTTTATGTCTCCCGCTTTCCTGTATTCTTGTTATTGATTGTCTGCACATATCGGTGAGCTGATTCATTAATAAAGTTGCTGAAAAAAGAGCAAAAAATGTCAAGCAGAAATCGTGAGCATCGATGCACATTGTTGGCACATATGCAAGGTAATTGAGTAGGTATTTCCAGTAGGTGGCGGTACGGACTTTCAAAGATTACCGATCAATGACAATGAGTAGAGGAAGAATAGTTGTTTATATGTCTGAGGAGGGTCAGAGGTTCCCACATATCTAATTTTTTCATACTGTCCTGACATTATACCGTGGTGTATAGTATTTTAAAGAGATGCAGTATTCTGAAACTTTACCCGTTTCCCTACGCTGTTTGTGTTTGTTGCAATACATCTGCCCTCTCCTGGTCTGGAGGAATATCACTGCCATATCCTCACATCGATCGCAATCATCTGCATCCGTGTATGAACAAGTCTATCCGCAGCTGGAAAGCGCGCATGTAAAAGTGACGTATGAACTGGCCTTTAGGCAGCAATAAACATAGTTTCATTATAAATTACTGGCACTAAACGTGTATCCTCCTTATTGTTATTCCACTGGCATTCAAACTCTTGATATTTTCTACCTCTAAACCTTAAGAAGAAAACTGTCATGCCGAGGGATTTACCTGATCACCCTGAAGTCGTTCTTCTCGGTCTTGCTAGCTGACGGAGTTGTTGCCACTCTGCTCAATCCGTCACCATGATCATACTTAATAAAACAGCTTAATGATTTCAGGAGCCAGCAAACCAGCCACACCGACAACGTCGGTGAAAGAAAGAAGGAAAATTAGAAGCGCAGAATCTATATAGACAGTGCTGACAAGATAAGGTAACAGCTCCAAAATTCCGTAGTGAAGATGTTTCGTTCTTTTGGATGATCTCTCGCACCCTCACCCAGAATCCTCCATAGGATTCTCTTTGTGCGCATGGCCTCTTTGCACCATCATTGGGAAATTCCAAGGGGTAACCACAGTGGCAGGACCACTCTGGCCTGCTAGCTGAGACCTGTGGTTTAGCCTTCCTCGCAGGATCACACTCTCTTGCCCAGCATCTCAACTCTATTCTTCGCAAACCAGAGCAGTAAAATTGACATAAACAACTTATACCTTAGCTGCACAAAATACATGAATAATGTATTGATTACGATGCCGATAGAAATTGTCCTACTGACTGGTCCCAGACCTGTTGTTCAGGTATGTAAATTAATATAAGTTGTTAAACTAAAGCAGACGAATCTGGAGATTTTAATGTGTATTTTTATATGGCAGCTATACCTTCTGTTTCTGTGTTGCACAAACGCTGATGGTTTTGATCCAGTCATCATTTAAATATAACTGCATTTACTGCCGCGGCATCGTTAAGCCTTTTTTAGAATGTTTATTTAAAAATGTCCCCCCAAATAAATGTGCATCTATTGGCTTAAGTCATGAATAGCTTTTTATAATATATATGTTTGGCATCACCCCCCACCCCCCCAAGTAACTCAGCTCCCCTATCCATCCATCTCCAACTATATGCCGATTCACTGTAATTATCAATGTTTTAATTATTTTGTTGGTTTGTTTTTGGGTGGGGTTGGACAGGATAATGTAATGGGAGTTAAAAAATCATTCAACAGAATCACTCACTGAAATATATTTGAAAAATTATTGAAATATATAAAATAATTTCATAATCTGTAAAATGTGACTAGAACAGTCTGGGCCTTGTGGCGTGTTGTACAAGACATAATTTAATATGTAATTCTGAGCCAGGGCTGCAGAGTAGCCTGATATAAATGGTCACTGACATTCACAGTGGCCTTTTCACAGGACTTTAATGGCCTTTTAGTATCTTGTGAATGAAGGGGAAAAGATGACAGACATAGTTTTTGATTATTTAATTTTAAAATAGTTTTATTTATAATAGCCTATAACTTCCCCCTGCCCATTTTTAGTTTCAAGCAAGATTACTAACAGAAAATGTCAAAGATGGACACAGAACACAAAGCAGAAAAGTCTTTGGTCGATATCATTAAGTGCATTTTAATATATCTGGTGTTATACATAGCAACAAACTGTCACACTTACTGTTCCACTTATTTTTAATTCGTAAGTGGCTTTATACTATTACCAATTATTGTGCCGACCACGAAGGTGGGCGAACTGTAATGAATTTTAGTTTATTTCTGTTCACATCACAATAGGAAGCCCCAAAATGAACGTCAAATGTACAGTGATGACGTAGTAAAAAAGCGCTGGTCCATGCTGGTTTATGCGCGCTTGACCATTCTTGTGTTCTCGGATACCGATTTAACGTCATCTTCCATTGCCGAGGCACAGTTCCCTATTTAAGTTTATCAATACCAAAGACCATATGTATGTTCTTAGCAAGAGAGTTCCTCCTGAGAACGTACTTGGAGCACAACGAGTCATGGGATTGCTCTCGTTGGCAAGTATGCCGTAATTACAGGATCAGTGTCAATACAGACAATTAAAGGTAATCAGCCATTTTGTGAAAATTCTTGCAAGTACATGAGATGGACCTTAACTTTCTAGAATTGGTAAGGGTACAGCGTTGCCAACTTTGGTCAGTAGGCTGGCTTGAAATTTTCGATTTGAGACAAGTCTGCACAATCATTCACGTAACAGTTTTATTAATTCTCAATAATCTATATGGTTTGCAAATTACCCCGACGCTTTTGATGTAGCTAATTATAGGTTTAGAATGTAATGTGGATTTACTGTAGGATTTCTTGGGTGAGCGTCAGAAACCCTGAGGGTGCAGGTTTGGCAGATTAAAAGTCCATAATTACTTGAATAGCTTAATAGTTTTATACTTTAACACCGTTGACTCAGATCGACAGCGCATGCGTGATTCAAATCCACGGTTGACTCCCAGACGATGCATTCTTGACAATTGGGACTTCGCAAGAACGACATTCGGGGATCTTTTTAACCGTCCTCCGTACTTCTGTTCCTGAGTGTTTGAACTCTATTTCGGCAATTGAAGATTGAGTTAAACAGTTACGTTCGCGTATTGATAAGCACATATACACAGTGTGCAGAATTATTAGGCAAGTGTGTATTTTATTTGTATCTTCTCTTCCGACCAATATTTTCAGTCCAGATGAATC
>JAODJW010000135.1:18316368-18327791 GCA_026777045.1 Hyperopisus bebe | reverse complement strand
GCACGTGAAACAATAACGAACGTTCGCAAAATGACTCGTAGAAAACGCTCTTAAGCGCTAAGATCAATCGTTATCGGCAAACGCAGCCCAGGATCAAACAAGGAGGACAGACGAACTCCATAAACGCAGCCAGAGCGGAAACTCGAACCCGGCTTTTGAGCTGATTATACCTTATTAATCTAATAAAACATGCCTGTTATACTATCGATCTAAATGTAAACATTTTGAAATATTAATTAATAGAACTTCACGGTGGTATCATGTGACCATGTCAACAAACTTCTATACCTTAAAAACTAAAGCAACACAAACGACTGAGGCCAGTTTTGTTCGAATCACACGCAAATGGGGGGAGCAACTTCACGGTGGTGACGTCACCACGTAAACAAACATTTATTTTGCCAGCCAAGGTCTCAAGACTATTATGCTTTCGACCTCCAGTTGACATTCTTCCAAAAACATCATTTCCCTCAGACACGCAGCACAAACCAAAATGTGTATACGACACGAACGACTGAGACCGATTTGGTTAAAATCTGAAACACAGGGGGGCGTGGGTCTTCACGCAGGTCTCCGGAGCGCATACATGTTTGTGTCTGTATATACTGCATATATAGGCCTACTACTAAAATGCTATATCACTATTCTGACTAAAGCTACGAGTATCGATCAAACACTTTTATCATGATAAGAATATAATTTCATTAGAACCGTGAAAGTAAATTGTTGTATTCCTCTGTCCTTAGAGTGTGTATTCTGTTATTTGTGCAAATATCTTGGTAGGAACGTGTGTTAGAATATGTAGTGTAATGTGTCATTCGTAAAAAAACAATGTCCCCTTACTAAAACTACAAGTAAGACAAGGGAGTCTAAACCAACTAGCGCCGAATACTAGGGAATAAGATGTGCTACAAATGTGCGGCTCGCAGCGGTGACCCGTTAAGCGGAGCACGCGGTTTTCATTACAAATCAACAAAGTACTCCCTCTCACGTCCAGACTCCGTGAAGTTTCCCTAGAAAATGAGCTCCCGTCAACTGTATGGGCCACGAAACTAAGAAGATTTAAATACAAATTGCTCCTCGGGATAAGGGCTCATCTGGATATTCCCGAGAGCCGTCCTACACCGTCTCACAAGGTGTATTTTACGCAACTTGTCTACATCGATTACACGGGAGGTAGAATTAATGTCCCAACAGGAAATCTGTGCAGCGGTCTAATAGCAGTACACCCGCCCTAACTTTAATGTGCACCCATTTAGCGGACCAAGGGTGTAAAACATTATAAACACAAAATAGGCCTACGTAAATAAAACAAAATACCCCGAATGGGATTTGCTTAAATTCTACCGGTATTCACATACAAAATTCCTTACACTTACGCCCACGTAAACACACAACTGCTGAGCACAGGTCTGGTATAAGCTAGCTTGTACATTTAGTTAGCGAGCCTATATAGAACGCTAGTAATGGCAGCAGAGCTGCATAAGCATTGTAATGGTTGTAATAAATCTTAAAACTGTTTTAAAAACAAACATACGATAAATCCATGTTTAAGAAGAACGCCACGTGGGATAGATAGAGTATTAGCTGATTTAAAAGGGCGCTGCTTAATTTTTATTTTATTTTTTTTGCTTAGGCTGCATCTGACAAACCGCATTGCCTTATAAATTAAGAGTTATACCTCTACAGATCCGTGTAAAATTAGAGACAGGACACTGCAAACATATAACACACCTACGGGCAAATAACATTAAATAAATACTTAGATATACATGTACTCGACAGTTTATAAACTTAGCTATTTTACAACTCCCGATGAATATATATGCTTAAGTAACCCAATATAAAGAATCTCTACACTATCATTAAACAATCCTAGAATGCGGCATGGTTTTACATATTAAGCAGAACCGAAAACTACATGATTTATGATAAAACATCTTCGGCCTAACGGAAAAAATATGCAAAGTTCCGACACGGCATCCTGCCGATAAAAAATGAAAAATGCCAAATAGGCTCCTTGCAGATAAGCATGATGAAGAAAGAAAGCGTCGCAAAGTACACGATGGCATCTACGAGGTTCCCTTTAAGTTCAGCAGTACATAGCCAGGCAGGATCCACTGGTTAGAAGAATTTAAAAATGATACACAATACACTCATTTATCCAACTATCACAGTAAGATTTCAATGCAACTACGTCATGTCCGGCACCCCCAAGAGGCATTTTAGCAAACTTCCTGTCTTTCCCAAAGGCACGTGCCCGTATTGAGAACGGCGCATATTGTCCGTAAAACAAAGAGCAAAATCTTCATGCAGTCCAATATATTGTAGATTGTATTACGTCCATAAAACAAGCATCACCGAAAATTTTCTTTTTGGATACATTTTATTAGTCATTGACATGGTATTGGGGTAGCATGCGTGCTTGATGCGTCATTATTTTTTTTGTTTCATAGGATAGTGCTAGTGCTCTTCTCTCCCAGCCCCAAAGGTTAAGGGTCCGAATCCCGGCCCCGTTTGTGTTCTTTGGCATATTGTCCCCGTGTTTCCACTGTAGGCTATGGGCATTAATGTTTCCTCCCAGTCCAAAACACGCAGTTCATTTAAATCTTTTAGTTTCACCCCGTCTACGGTGTCTTTCCAAGACCATGGCCATTATAAACAGTTGTTAGATGGATGGCTGGATGGACATTCCGATGTATCAGTGGGTAGGAACTGGGACTATGTGGGAAGGCGCCACACACAAAGAACTTCATTAATTGTTTTAAACCACATTTAACGCAGTCTAGCTCATTTGAACAAAATCAGCACTCGGAGTTTTGGTGATCTTGTTCAAAACGAAATACCTTTATTTGAGGTACCCTGCGTTTTAAAGTATATGCTTGAAATGCTTGAAAACTGAATGCCTTATATTAAACTTTGGCCGAACCCGTTGTGCGCACACAGACCCGTCAGACAAACGAAAAAAGTATCACCGAAAATGTATTTTTTAGATGAATTTAAATATTGCTTAGAGGACCTGTTGACACATGAGTTTGTATAACTTCAAAGTACATCATTTATACATTAATATATTACACATTAATTGAAGTTCATATAACATTTTAAAGTATGCAAATGGTACATCTGTACAGCTGATTTTTGTGCATGTCATTAGTTTGCATACTTGAAAATGTCACATGAACTTGAATTAAAAGCGTTCTGAACTTGGTTTATAAACTGATGTTATAATATATGTATATATCCTATGATACGCCATTATACACCGCTTCTCTATACAACAGCGGGGTAAGCGTAATCGTGATATACTCAATACAGTATTTCAAGCCAAGTCAAACGATTCTTTCTTGTGTCTAATACTGTTGAATAGAAAATAACGCAAAATTATTTTGTAATGTTTAACACCTCGCATATATTAGTATGCAAATACATTAAGTTCTTATATTAGGCCTAATACTAATATAGTGTTATACTCAGATAACACGACTCGTGTTATTACAATCACACTAGATCACCTTTGATCAAAGTATATATATATTAGGTAGTGTTTTAAAACAGTGTAGAAGCAGCATTACATTCGAATAATTGGATTTCATCAAAGAGAGGCTCGTTCTCTTCCATCAACCGACTTAAAAAGTATTTCAGTACAAATATATATAACATTTTATCATTGGTTTTCTTAGACGTTTGCGCATGTTTGCGTAGTGCAGTTACGCTCCATAGAGTTGAGAAAACATCCATTCCAACATTAAACTAAACGACCCGGGCCTTCAGCCGTTTCTGGGAAAATATGGATTATTTATACTTATAGTGTCCAAATATATGTATACGTAATAAATAGCCCCATAATACTTATTTTATTCGGGAAATTAGTGCAGTGAAGTAGGCTAATATTAGTTTATATTAAAGTTGATTAGTTAATGTAAGGTTCTTTTCCAGATCTGCAGTGACTGTTTTAAAAATAGAGTTCATGGGCTACTAAACTATCTATTGTTTATATTTTATCTTGCCCTGATGTATAATTTTGAGAAATAAACAATTTTGTATTTAGTTTAAATATACTTACGTTTTCTGTCTTATTTTCTGAGAGCTTTTTCAAGAAAGCATTTCTTCTCTGATATGATTGTAGCAGGAACACGAAAGTCAAGCTGATACACGTCGCTTTTGTCTGTTATTGAAATACGTTGATGTTATGTGACACATTAAAATAAACGAACCCATTCTACGGAATAAATTGATTTCCTGTCGTTATTCTAACACTTGGGGGAAAGACAAATTTTGTTCTAAGATAGAAAATGCGTTGGAGTGAGCTGAATTTTTGCATAATGCCGACACCCACTCGTTTCCCGCATTCAGAGTTAGGCCTAGTATCTAATTGCAAAGCCATTCCTATTTTTAAAAAACAATTGAATCTGCGCTAAAGGCACAGTAGGCGCTATACTAAGTAGGAAACGTTAATCAGTTTTAAATAAACGTTTGTAACTCACCGAATGCACATAGCCAGAACAAAATACACATTAAAGCATTAAAACATTTATATTTTAAGTATGAAGCCTGCATTCAGTTAAATGTAGTCCTCCTCAGCTTTGCCCGGCTGCTTCACGTTAAAGACAGCGAATGTTTAAATGCGGTCTCGGGGCACTAAGCTGTCAGACCTTTTGGCTAGCAAGATTGATAGCTAGCTAGCCTCCCAGTCCTCTTTGTCTGCAACACAGGCAATAAAAGAAGAGCGGCCTACTAAACTTTCTTAATATAATTGTTATATATGCTTACGCTATATCTGCACATATATATATGCATTTAATATATATATATAAATATATATGCAGATATAGCGTAAGCATATATAACAATTACATTAAGAATTTTCTAATTGTCGCAGTTTTAGAAGTGAAAATCTTATGAGGAAACAATTCAATCATTCATTATATTTTAATATTAAATCATAATAGGTTATGTGTTTACCAATCATCTGTAATTCCCCATATGATCAGGGGTGATGCCCGGGTCCAAAGATCAGTCAAGCTTAGTCTTCGGGGTTGTTATTAAATAACAAATATTTAGGCCTATATCTGAGCGTAATTATTTGCGTTGTTTTCCACTATTAATATGGAAGGCTATAAAATATCGTACAACGCAAAAAACAAATATATATCGTGATAAAACTAGAAATTCTATGTGTCTATTTTGGCATTATTAAAAATATGAAACCGACTAATGCAGAGAGTCTGCTCCGCGTATACATGTTCGCGTGTAGGTGGCTTTTAAGGTCCCAGTGGGGGGTGGGGATGGGGGAGGCAGGGTGGATTCCTTCCCTCCCCAGAAGGCTTGGATTGTTCGGATTTTCTGTCAGAACATTTAAGATTAATGGCTTACTCCGTTAATGACTGCCGGCGTCAAACGTAGGTGCTGCCATGATTTGTGAGGTGCGGAGAGCATTCTGGATCTTCACGGACAATGCAAGAAACGCGGAGTTGCTGCGCACAGAGTGATATGAAAATATTATGCAGAATACTTAAATAAACAAATTGAGAGGGTAGATAAAACTCTCCCGTCGGAATTATGCGTTTCATACGGACTTTTTGGATCGATCAAGCACACGGTGGCCTCTTTTGATTAAACCCCAAATTGTCATTGGGCAGAGGTAATCATGTGACGAGCATTTCGGTCTAATTTCAACCTTGTCTCCATCAATGCAATAGTTTAACAGCAGCACCATCCCAATTCAGCTGTAAACATCGAATTGGATAAATGAGGTTTTAAATATTTCTATTTACGCAATAAATTTAAGGTAATTGGGGACTTTACAAATCTGTAACGGTGAGGAGATGAATTACGAATTTGAGCAGGAGAGCGGTTTTATCAACAGTCAACCGTCGCTTGCTGAGTGCCTGACGTCTTTCCCCCCTGTCAGTGATTCATTTCAGAGTTCATCAATCAAGAGCTCGACGCTTTCACTCTCCACGCTCATTCCTCCTCCTTTTGAGCAGACCATTCCCAGCTTAAACGCCGGCAGTCATCCCCGCCACGACCGGCCCAAACAGAGCCTCCGTGGCTGCAGCCCCTTGCCGGCCGCATCCCTTCCCCCGGAGTATCCATGGATGAAAGAGAAAAAAAACACCAAGAAAAATGCCATTTCCGCCTCTGCTGCAGCGGCCGTCGAGTCTGGACCGGTTTGCTTTTCTCTAAAAGGTAGGAGAAGCGTTGTATACAGTGAATTCTATAGCTGACACTATATGTTTAGAATATTCTAGCTCGTGTAACTGTTATAATTAAATGAATGTTCACCATTTTATGACAAATAATAAGAACACAATAAGAAAATCATGTTATTTTCTGTACAGTATTTCCTGGTAGTATTGTTCCAGAGGTTTGGCATGTGACGGTAATCTAGAGTCATAAATTTCTATTAGTGAAGCTGCCGCTGGCTGATTCATTAAGGCTCTGTCCAGGCTGGTCAGCGTCTGTATCGGTTTTAGAATCTAGCTAAACAATACTGTATTAACTCCTGCCGGGATTTACCCTACAATTGCAATCGGTGCCATTTCCCCATGGCAGTACATTGTAGTGTACATTGAGCTAGCATAATAATTGTTTTTTATATCAGTAGTAATGTGTCACGGAAATATTTGTTTGTTCTTTAGATGCAAACGATATTGCCGAGAATAGCAGCGCGGCATCTCGCAGATTGAGGACCGCATACACCAACACGCAACTTCTGGAGCTGGAGAAAGAATTTCATTTCAACAAGTATTTATGCAGACCCAGGAGGGTAGAGATCGCAGCTTCTTTGGATTTAACTGAAAGGCAGGTTAAAGTCTGGTTTCAGAATAGGAGGATGAAACACAAGCGGCAGACGCAATGCAAGGAGAACCATAATATGGATGGGAGACTCATTCGTGTAGAAGAGGCAGGGAACACTGAGAAGTCAGTACTGGAACAGACCATAAACAGTGTGTCCGGGGCTCTTTTGGAAAGTGAGGACTACTTGTTTGATGAAAACAACGATTCTCCTGATGCTCCCCAGGACATGCACGTTGGAAATTACCAGAACTTTATGCACTCGCCTGTAAACAGCAGTGACAAAAATCTGAAACATCTCTCGAACCAATCACCCGCCGGCCAAGTCTGTATCACGCGCTTGGGATCAGGGAGATCGTCCGACATGGACAACTGCAGCCCCTCGGCCCTGGATGTCTCTCCTTTTCAGGACTTGCAAATTTTCTCGCCAGATCCATGTCTACAACTTTCAAATTCCATGTCCCCCAGTTTGTCAAAATCTCTGGATGGCTCTGTGGACATATCCAAAGACAGCTTAGATTTTTTCTCGGACACACTTACAGCTATCAGTATGCAACAAATGGATTATTAAATCACATAGAATCATTCCTGTCAATTCGAAAGTACAAATTAACTTGTTGGCTTGAAAAAATTCTCTTGTAATTTTATTTATGACATTGTTTATTAATGAAAACGATATGAGGTAAGTTTGAAGTAAAATCGTTACATCTGGAAAGGGTAGAGATACAAAACCACGCTCGTATAATTTTGTATATTACAAAGGCCATTAATATTTTTACAATAAAATTTCACAGCTTTCAAAACTTTGAAACAGTATAGGCTCATCAGTCCTGTTTAAAACTACACATTAAAACTACATGTCTACACAGTAATATTTGTCGCGATCTTCTTGTTTTATTAGTCTATATTTAATCTTTTAGTTAATGACCTGACCAGATGTTTTCATTTCTATCGGGTGCATGAGAATTGGCTGTGCAAATTGTTTAAGAATATCATTTTAAGTAGTAGTCGGCCTGTTGTTAACGAAATAGGCCTACTTAGTTAAGACACACGCCAAACACAACAGTATTTTAAAGTATCAGCTTATCTGCAAAATTTAAAATTGTGCTATAAAAATCCACTCAAGAAATTTTTATAACTTCTAAAATTTATAAATACTGTGTTCTATTATGGGCGACCAAACGTTCCGTTAAGAAACATTACGTTTCAGTTCTACCAATTTGCACTAGAAAAATACTTTGGCTAGTTGTAAAATTTTTACAGCAGCAAACCTCAAATACCCAGGGTTGTTATAGGAATTTACGATGGTATGACGTGTCAGTGTTACATCAATCTATTTAACATAGTATCACAGTAAATCTAAAGAAACCAAAACACTGGAGGCATTATTGCGATTGCGTGCACCGAAGCCGAGAAAAAGTTTTATTTTCCATAATGCGTAAATCACACGTTTACATTAAATACACACACAGAAAGACACGTTACTTGCTTTGCTTACGGTTAAGTCTTAGGAGTTTGGCAGTTAATTTTAATGGCGCGTTAAATGGCCCGCAAAGTCTAGCTTAAAATCTGCTATATCTGCAAACAGCCTGCAGTATATAGTTTTTTTAATTGTAATTTACGTTCTTGAATTTCCTTCAAAAGCTTGATATGCATATATTTTTAAAAAGTACATTTATGAATCAATACCTGACTAATTTTCGGCACCCGTTATATCCAGGTAGTTCCCATACTTCCCATACTTGTATTACTATAGATAATCAATTTATTTAGAATGCCGCGTGTTAATATGTATGCAGTTAAGCCTAAATAAGCCAGTTGCAACTAATTACTGTTCCAAATTTAATTACAGCATCAAAAAAAGAAGCTATCTAAACTGACAGCAATGCATATATGATCTCCACTCATCGGAAAATGATTTTTACAGAACGTCTGCATCATTTACAATATAAAGATCAGAGACGCTATGTATTATTTTGCTGGAAGCGAGAGCTGTTTCTGACAATGATGGTCTTGGGTTGGCATGCATTCTTCTCAGAATAATTTGAATTTAGCTTCTTTATTAAGCTCACGTTAGTTGAATATAAAACACTTTTTAAAAGCATTATAAGGTAGGCTATCTAAACTTCCGCTGGTTTGGTATGAATGAATATGCGCGAACGGTTTCATTTTGATATTAAGTTTGCATTTAACTGCTTGGCCATATTCGCTCATACGACCGTTTCAGTCTATTTCCCAACTTGGGAACAGAAGGGCTCAAATAAAAATTTCATCGGTGTTTATTCGAAATATCCAAAGCAGCCAGACTTACGTTGGCATTGGCTAGAAAGAAGTGCTTATAGGCCTGTATTATGTTTAAGGTAAGAGTTTTACCTCATTTTTCGTTGATTGATGGATGAGAATTATAGAGTGGAATTTGCATTAAATTAGTATCGCCCGGAGAATATTCTATGGTATTGAACATTGACTGTTTTGGTATGTTTTTTTTCCTATTGTTTTCGAGCACTGCTTTAACCAAAGGAGCAAATTTAAATTCCTAGGACCAAACCATTTTTCGTCGCCAGGGGATGAGAATTCACCCACGTGTCTTCACTTAGTGGCCAACTTATACCACGTGACTACAACTGTGCGCGCTTATCTCTGTGCTGGGTAGATAGTTGATGCAAACAGGTTGGCTTCCCCATCACATCTCTGATCAGCCATTGCCCAAAGAAAATGCTGAAATGAGCTTAAACTCTTTATCAGATCACCCTTTAACTGGTAGTGACAGGGGCTCCTGTACAACTTTCACCCCAGCCCAGTTGTGTCAAGGCAGTATGCAGGGCAATAATGATTGTTTTACTGTAAATAAGCTTTCAGTGAAAATCATTACACCCTGTGCACATCAATCAGAATTCTTCCCAAATCACACTGTTGTCATCACATGTGTGGCATGCTGATTGATGCTTGGGGCTTCGGGACAATTTATATACCATGTCACTGGATGAGAGGCTACATTCCAGTGTGGGCCATCAACAATGTTTGCCCCCAGTAAGATTTCCAAATCCATTCTGGAATCTCAACAGTGTTACAATGGAGCGATTCTGGGCCAGTTCCTGAGCACTCATGCAGCCTGTGATAACAAACAGCCCAAACTGTCCCAAAGCGCAGGACATCTCAACCTGCCGTTTGCTCCTGAGAGCAGAGAGATCAGCTCCAGCGCACAATCGGCTGGATGACAGAGTACTGGGGAGCCATTATTGTCAAACAAAGTAATTTGTGGGGAACAAATGAATGAAAGAGTAGCCTAAAATAATCTCTGGTCCCTTATTGATTATTGTACCAATTTTCACTAAGATTTATACGATCATTGTAGGTGATTCTGGCACAGTCTTTAACAGGATATTTAAAATATGGCGGCAGAACTTTCAAATGAAACAGAACGAGCCCAAAAAATGGTTTGACTGTAAATCCTAAACAGTTACATGAAGCCATCTTGTAGTCTCATCATGCACAAGGAGAAAGATGGCAGTCAGCTGTAGTGCTATTTGTACAGCAGGCATGAAAGACGCAGATGAATCAGACCTTGGCAGTAGACACTGACTTTGGAAATGTGGAATCTTACCCCTCTGGTGGAGAAGGAACCTGAGCTCAGGCAGGAGATGGAAAGATATGCACCACCATGCGTAGTGTGGATCCTGGCACCAAACTTATGATTGGGGGCTAAGGCTCTCCTGTTTTGGAGTTCCCCATGATGAAAGGCTTCGGGGATGGGGGTGGGGGGGGGGGGGGTGTGAGAATATTTATTAATCCCAGACTGAGGTCTATGCAGCTGGTGTTTTTCCCATTTGATAAGCGGGTTTCCGATATATGGCTACGCATTGTAGAGAGGAAAAGTGTGGCTTTGTGTGCATATGTGAAGCAGCAGGGTTCCCAGCCTTCTAGGAGAAAGTGGAGGAGGTACCTCCTGCGGTGGTCTTACTGATGGAGATAACATATATGGATGAAATAATTGGGACATGCCTCTTAATCACTGAATTCAGGTGAATAAAATCGAGCAGCTAGCTATGCAGTCAGGTTTACGAACATGTATCGTCATTGTGAATAGCTGTGTCACAGGATGCCACCTTTGCAATAAATCAGTTCGTGAAATTTGTTCCCTGCTTGATATTCCATGGGGAACCGCTGGTGGTATTATTGCAGAGTGGAAGCATTTAGGATGACAGAGACTCATCCATGAAGCGGCAGGCCACATAAAGTAGCAGAGGTTGGTAAGTGTTGAGGCGCATAGTGCATAACTGTCAGCCCTCGGTGGACTCAGTGACTGCACAGATCCGATCTTCCTCTGGCATTAATCCCAGCACAAACACTGGGAGCTTCATGGAATGGGCTTCCATGGCCGAGCAGCTGCATGCAAGCCTCATATCATCAAGCGCAATGCCAAGCGTTGGACGGAGTGGCGTAAAGCACGTCACCACTGAACTCTGGAGCACAAGAAACATGTTCTGTGGTGTGACAAATCACGCTTCCCTGTCTAACAGTCTGAAAGAGGAGTCTGGGTTTGGAAAATATTACCTGCCTGACTGGATTGTGCCAATTGTAAAGTTGGAGGAGGGATAATGGTATGTGGTTGTTTTTCAGGG
>JAODJW010000135.1:18289976-18303945 GCA_026777045.1 Hyperopisus bebe | reverse complement strand
GAGAGAGAGAGAGAGAGAGCCTACACAGTATATATAGTATATATATATAAAACACGAGTCTATTAGACCTTACAGTTACCGTCGTGTCACTCACTCTCTAAGAGCTTAATGGTCGGTTCGGCCCCGGCTTGGTCAATGGGAAGACGAGTCGCTTCCGCAAGATTTGCGAACAGTTGAGCGCAAATTGCCTAAGAGGAAGTCCGACTCTGTTAGATGTAGCCCAATGTTTGCAAGTTTACCGAAAGCCTTTTGACCTAATCAGTGAAATGTTTCACTCAACTTCCGTATATCTAACTTGTCTGAACTTCCGTATCGAGCAAAGCGGCGATAGCAGCGGCAATGCAACCAATTCCCGACGATTTAACGACACTCATTTCAGGTATTTTTTGGAATTAAATGCATCATTATAAAACCATGAGTCATGTAGGGTGCACTTGTGGGTTAGTTTTTTTAACAGCCTGTTAAAAACTGATGATTTCAGCGTTGTTTGGTAATAGGGAGAAGTTTTATTGCGTTTTAGTCGTAAAAACTTTATACGACTAATTTATAATTTACACCATACAGCAGTCGAAACAAAGTCATAAATTGTTACGGATATAATCATAATATGAAATCAGCAAAATTACCGTTATTCGTTGTGGAGTATAGCAGTACGTGAGGTAGGTTGCGGCTCCGGTAAACATTATTTTGTGCAATTACTTAAAAGTTATCCACTGGTAAAACCGGAGTTAACGGAGTCACTGTGTTTCATAACACCACTGAACATCGACACAGCATTGACTGTGATATTTAACTTGAAAATGACGGCACACAGAAGTACTAATTTGTTCCGAC
This sequence comes from Hyperopisus bebe, assembly GCA_026777045.1. Taxonomy (NCBI): domain Eukaryota; kingdom Metazoa; phylum Chordata; class Actinopteri; order Osteoglossiformes; family Mormyridae; genus Hyperopisus; species Hyperopisus bebe. The sequence continues at coordinate 18,303,111 of JAODJW010000135.1, read as the reverse complement.
CTGTAAAAGTGGTTTTAATATAACCTACGTTCCTTCCACTGACCCGTATTTCAGCTTGCAGATTAGTAATACAAATTAACTTGCTGTAATAAACGCCCCAATTTCACCTGAAGACGCGTATTTCACTCCCAGACATTATCCCCGCGTTTGCGCCAGTATAATGTTGATGTATATGTCACACACGCGTTTGTTGTGTTGTATCCGTACCTGTGACTTGTATTACATTTATTTCCAGACCTAGAGTTTTTCCTCTCCGATGGTCTGAAAGGAGAAAGTTTAAGCAAGAAGGCAAAAGAGAAGAGAGATGCCTTCCTCAAACGGATCAAGGAGATCAGAGCAAGGTAAAACTAAAATTTGACGCCATCATTGTCTTTACAAAAGGAAAAAAGGCATCTTTAACAATACGGTTAGGAATTGCTAAACAGCGATCTCGAAATTATTCTCGAGAGAAAGGCCAAGTGAATGTTTGAGTTTAAATATGAGCTAATGCATGTGTATCATACAAACATTTAAATTATTTGTATATGCCTCTATAATGTCTAAGTTTTAATATGTATCCTTAAAAATGATTTTTATTTTTTGTAGTTATCCTCAGGATTTTATTGAAAAACGTGAGTATTCTCGTTTTTTCAACTCAGACCCGAATTCATTCATGATAACAGGATGAACACTTTTTCAAAATAAATTAATGAATACCATTCAGATTGACCAATCTCATATTCCTGGCAGCTGGTCTTATGTCGGGTTTTAAGTTATAAACAGTGTGCAGATTTTGGTGGGTTGTCCGTGTGGGCAAAACGGGGGAAGCTCTGCCAAAGGAACTTCTGTTTGTGGCGCCTGGTATTGTATTGGAATGAAGGGCAAAGATCCGGGTTTTGGCACAAATGGGTGATTAAAAACAGCACACGACGTCGTGTGTGTAAATGTGGCACGTTCAATTCTCCGTAATCGTCAGTAGGCCTGTAGCAGGAGATGAGTAGCATTTATCAGGAAGTTAGAGTGCGGAACTGAAAATGGCAGCGTTTAGTCAAGTTCCTGAGCTGAAGGCCACTGATTGGTGACGTTTAAGGTTTTCTACTGTCCATTTGGCTTGTTTGATTACCGATATGTGTGTATGTTTACTTGTGTATAATACAGTATGAAGTTGTATAATTGGGTCAAGACAAAGTACTGATCATAACTGCTTAGATGAATGTTTCATCAGAGATAATTAAGGTATTTTAGCTTAATTACCTAACACCAGTTTCCTAGATCAGGGCTCCTTCAGGGACTTAAGCTAACAGCTATCTGGTGCCAGTTCATGTCTGTAATGGGCCCAATCCCTGCTGCTATTCCTGGGCCTAGGAAATACGGGAATTAACTAGCCTGTGACACATACTCTTAAATGGTATAAACTAGTGTAAGATAATTAGGGAGAATGATATCTGGAAGTGTTTCATGCATTTTTTTGTTGCTGGTGTCACTTAGGGGATGCTGAGGACTCTGATGAGGTAGATGATACAGACAGCTTCAACGACGGAGGATCTCTGCACTCAGAGCGCGCCGACAAGGATGAGGAAGCAGGCCTTGATGGTAGGTGATATTTTCTGATAGTCACTTTCGCTACCTGATGCATATTCTGCCTGCCCTTGTATTCCCCTGTCTGAGGAGCACCTAACGAAGAGCTTGCTGTCTTCCAACTAGAGTCGGATTGAGGGTGTGGATTTGAGTATGGGTGGTAGGACCATGTCACTATTGATAATGTGACAGCACAACCTCTCCGCAGGTTACGATGAAGTTATGTTCTGATAAACCGAAAATGCATTTTAATGCAGTATACCTAACCTAACAAACATCATAGCCTAGCCTACCTTTAGCATGCTTAGAACAATTAGCTTACAGTTGGGTAAACTCATTAACGCAAAGCCTATTTTATAATAAAGTGTTTAATGTCCCATGTAATTTACTGAATAATGTACTGAAAGTGGAAAAAGTTTTATCTATTGTAATGTTGAAATAAAACGGACCATTATAATCTGAGGAGCGTCTGTATCTTGTGTGTTTTGGTGAAGCTGGGAATTCTTAGCTGATTTGGTCCCTTCCAAGTAAATCTATACCTTTGAGTCAGTTTGTGTGATGCCAGAATGGAGTTTGGATTGAAGCGACAATTCAGGCTTTGTACAGTATGCCACGCTTCTGAAAACCTGGGACGTCTGTTTACCCACAGTCAAATGCACATGGTTTAAACACCTGTGTTAACTTGGGTATGCTGGGGTCCAAGAAGTGAGGTAACTAGCAGGCTCTGTTTTTACCTGCTGAGGCTAACAACCCTCCCTGAAGCTTGAAGGAAGTGTCTAAATGAAGAGGTGAGATGTGGCTGTAGAGATGTTTTCTGCATACGTTTAATTTCAGATGGATTCTGCTGCTTTGTCTTCATTTGCAGAATCCTTTTGAGGGCCTTTCAAAGGGTAACATTTTTTTACTGGCGTGTAAAGTTTGATAACTAACAAGAATAGCAAATGTTTTGTTTTTTTCTTTTCAAAGCAGCTCTGCCTGCGATGGAAAGGTTTGCAGATGCAGACTTTAGATAACAAACATTCATTATTTTGTCAAGATGACCAAAACACATTATTAATTTTAAAAGTATATAAATTACCTGAGTCTGTTCCCTATTTCTATAATAGTATACATTTGGTCCTTAGGCACATTATCTCGAGCTAAATGCTAAAGCAACCTAATAGCTATATGCCTGTCAAACAGGAAGACCATCTTCTTAATACAAACTTCTATCTTAATCATCCTGACGTACTTCTGCAAGTACTGAGCACAGCGCTTAAGTGATTTGAAGGAACCTTGGTTGTGAATGACCATCTGCATATGACTAAATTATTCATTCGGAGAGATTTGCCCACACATCAAGATGCGGAAACTTTCTCTCTCCCTCTTCACCAGAGCGCAGAGGTTGCCTTGAATGTGGAACATCTAGCTGACGTTCAGTAACTAGGTGTAAGCGACTAGTGACTCTCCTGGGCTGTTAGCTGATTCTGCAGTAATTTGCATAATCAAACAGAGTATTTGTCTGTTCATTCCATTTTGCAAATCATTAACCCCCCCACCCCACCCCCATGTTGTTGCTATGCTGGTGTTATGTTGTTTTTCCATGTATTTTTATTATCATTATTATTTACTTTTGTCTAAATTAAATGGGACAGAATTATCATCACTTGAATGTCTTCTTGAGGACATTGGCTTTACTGTTACTTAGTTTCCTTACTGTTGATCCATGTTTATTTGAGGGTAATATCAGTTTGTATGTTTGCTATTAATGAATGTGTTAAATATAAAGTTTTGACTTAAGAAGAAGCATACATGGAATTTAGGTACGTAATGAAAGGTGCAAGCAGCTGTGTGCTGCTGGCCGATAAGCGGTTAATGGGAGAAAAGGGAAGTAAAGAAAGAATTATGATGGTTTTTTCATTCCTGTCTCCGAAGCAGCCGCCTAATCTGGGTCCATTGGGCTGTGTGGGGTGGCTCCCGTCCTGATCTGCTTTCTGATATGAAAGCCTGGGCGAGACGGTCACCAGTAGCTGGTCCTGCGGGGGCTATCGGGCCAGACCGGAGCCTTTGTGCTGGCGTCTGTCCTACCAGTCGAGCCGCTCCATTAGATTTATTGGGGGGTTGGGCCTCTGTCCCTGCTCATTATGGGAGTCCTGGTCCCAGAGCAGCAGTGGAAGGAGGGGGGGGGCTTTCCCATGTACCTCCCTCTCTCCTCCTCTCTTGAGTTGAAAGGTTGTTTCTGTCCCAGCCAGATGGCAGCCTCTCCTCAGGCCTGAATGTCTCCAGCTTAGGCGGATAAGGCCATTGAAATGAAGGACTGGTCCATCTCCAGGACGGGGGGAAATCATGGCTTGGTCGGCCCACAGATTCGTGCAATGAGCCGTGTCCCACTGGAAGGCCTGTGCTGTATCTCTGCCTGGGAGCCTAAACTCATCCATAGCTGCAGTGAAAGCTATCACCTAATTCATGTGGTTCCCGTTTATTACATATTTATGAATCGGAAAGTTATGGGCTTTCCGTTCTATATAAGTACATTTTCCCCGTCATGCCTGGTATGTTTAAAATGACCACCTACTCTTGGAAACAAATTCCCGGGATAATTTGGGTATGGAGTCCATGTGTTATTCCTGGTTGCTGGAACATCACGTGCAAATGCAGAACGTTGGCAGGTATAGATAGCGGCGCGTAAGTATTTATGAGCTAGAAACTGTGTCGGTCTGCGGTTATCAGTCTTCCTGGGGGGTCCCATCTAGCGCGGGAGTGGCGGTCGAGAGCTTGCCGTGGGTCTGCTTTTTGTTCAAGTGACTGCAGCCCCCGTTTCTCCTGTGTTCCTCGTTGGGATGTTACTGGCACCCGCCTCGCAAACGGCCACCTGCAGAGACCGATTCCTGCCGTAAAGCCTCCTTTCCACAGCCCTGGCCGTGCTCCGGCCCAGTTCTGTCTTGCTAGTGCTCTTTCCATTGGAGTTTCCCGCTTGTTTAGCTTGGAAGGAGACGCCACGCTGGCCCGTCTTAACTGTTTATGGAGCCACGTGAGCTCAAATGGCCCAATTTGGGTTCCTAGGCCCCACTGGAGCAGCTGAGAACTCTGGCATTGAGGAAGGACAGGAGCTGTGAGTCTGTGCTGCATGTCAGCCGCAGCCTCTGTAGGCTGTGTTCTGACCCCATGCGCCAGCTGGGCGAGCAGAAGTGCGCCAGGACCTCCGCCTGTGTTGGTGACATGTTGGAGAAATCTGCCCCATCTTCCCAGCTGTGGACACGGGGGATGATTTTATTCACATGTTGATGCCAGACTCATTTACAGCAAGATCGGTAATGGCTGTGATATCATGCTCTTAGTCTAGGGCTGGTTAACTCTGCAGACACCTTCCAACCACCCAAACCACCCAGAGACTGGTTGATTGGAGGGAAAGTAAGCTGGGCTACAAAGAGCATGGAATTTTTATTTAGTACATATTTTCACTCAATGTGATATACAGGTGAGGATCAGAGAGCACGGTCAGCCAGTGTTGCGTTAAAGGCTAAAGGTGATAGAATTCATTTCCTGGCAATGAGATTCCAAGCCATGACCTTCTGGATATGAGCAGAGATCAAGGGTGTAGGTTTGGTTTCAATATTGGTGGGGACCAAATCACCCTACTGTCCATACCCAAATCTATACCCTTGGAAAAATCCTCGACTCGCTGAGGTACACACCACCGTGAACAGTGAGACTGGCATCCCAAACCTTGTAGATAGATGCAACTAATGGCATTTTTCCGCTGGCATTCAGGATTCAAGCCGTACCCAACTTGTACCACGAAGTGAGACTATTTACTTCGGTTGTCCGCTGCAGAAGAGTCAGCTTGGTAAATGCCTTGCCAGGTTTGGAGAGTGACAATGACATAAAACCGAGAGAGACGCTTATTTACCGCTCACACGGTGTACGTTAGTGTACATCGTGATTTACTGTGGGGCACGTGTGAGAATTGCTGGGTTATGTTAGCACCAAATGCTAGTGGAATTAGCATTTGCTTGCATAAAATTGGATTATGCTATTCTCTGTTCTCTAATACTTTATTAAGTAGGAAAGGCATCAGTACATCACGATGAGCAACACTACTAATAGAGTAATGTATACAATATGCCCTTATTCCGTCAGATGGTTCATGCATATTAACAGTCATCAGTATCTCCGTGCATTTCGACCAATCAGATGGTGGTGATGCAACCAGCTTGGTATAGTCACACTTTTGGCCCTGCCAGTAAACAAGGGTGTAGCTCCAGTACTGGTTGTGGAATGGCTTGGTTCTTTGTGGAAGTGGAACACTGCCTTTACTTGGGTGACACAACACATGCCTCTTATCTTAGGCTTGCTCCTGAGACCAGTGCATTATGGGGACTGATGCCTATAATGATCCTCAACCAGTCCAAGTAGACTGAGCACCTCTGATTCATATTGTGCTGTGAGACGTTCAACCAGCATGCAGTCATGGGGAAAAATGAAGCTTCCTCAGTTTTTTTCTCATCACCAAGAAGTTTGACTGAAGTCTCATTGTTTTGTTTGTTTTCTTTTGGTTAAACCACGGTGGGTGAAGCGGGCCGGACACATCCCGCCAGAGGTGTTTGTCGAGGGAAATGGGAGTAATGGGTTTGCTCTCAAGACCTGTTTCTATCTAATTTATAGCTTGTGCAAAGTGAGTCATAGTCTGCAGTTGTTAGTTTGACTGATGGGTATTTTGACAAATTGCGGAAATCTGAAGAATGTAAATGGCAACACAAGACGCTTTGTTTTTGTAGTTACTGAATTTCCAATTGTGGACGGTGGCTTTAGTTGGCAGCATCGTTATCTCCCAACTCAGGAGGTGTGAGGGTGCAAATCATGATTCCTGCCCCCCCATGTGATTGTAGTCTCCGGGTATTTGAGTTTGTGTGTGTGTGTGTGTGTGTGTGTGTGTGTGTGCCCTGAAATAGACTGCCATCCCATCCAGGGAGTTCCCCTGCTAGGTACTGACTGGGACTGGCTCCAGGTCTCTGTCCAGGACACGCACGTAGATGGATGGGCTACTGTCCAGCACACATCGTCTTATTAACGTGTTTATATATATCACTGTAGTATTGTTTTATATTTATTGCACAGTAAGGGCTACTTTATACCTTTGATTTCCTAATAAAATTTTAATTTCCTAATAAAATTTAACGTCATTTTTTTCAGTAATTGTAATTTATATATTGTAGGTCAGCGACTCTAAACCTGGGGGAGCACAGTGTGAAGGCATGATGACATTTGTTACTGTTGACCTCTTAATTATGTATATATGTGTATAATTAAGTACAATCCAGATAATGCAAATTGCTACAAGCTAAAGGTCACTTAAATTTGCATTATGATTGTGCAAATAAGTCAAATGTCTGCCTTTGTTCAGTTATAGAGCACAAACAATGGTTTAAAAAATGTGTGCATTTATATTCTTTGTTTAATTAAAGCAATCAGATTTTCAATTACTTAATTATCCCAGGGCATGAAACTAGTAGTCCACTTTAAAATATTAGTCATCATGATTTGTTCTGTATAATTAACTTGAGACACAAGAAGGGCATTTTTAATGCTTTATTATAAATGGACACCTAAAAAAAGTCATAAATCAGACTCTGAAAAGGGTGCTCTGTACCCCCCAGGCCTAATTAAGAGCTCAGTTTGAGGACATACAGTGACCCCCCTCCCCCCAGGATGCAGTTTGAGGACATACAGTAACCCCCCTCCCCCAGGATGCAGTTTGAGGACTGCTGTTCACTGTTGAAGTCGCAGCCGTGTTCCATCTGAGCCCAGTTTTGGCAGGATGTGCACAGCAGGATCGGGTCCCTGAAGAATGTTCCAGTAACATCAGAGCATCAGAATAGATACTGACCGAAATCTGGAGTTCATCTGCTGTCTTTCCATAATGGATCCTGCACCCTTCTTCCAGCAGTCTTGTATTTTAATGCACGTTTAATGTGGGCCAACAGCATAAAGAGGACCATATAACTAGGGCTGGGTTATACGGCCAAAAATGTTATCACAATAAAAAATTTCATATTGGTTGATACCGATAATTAATCATTATTTCTTTGGGGTTAGTGGCTGATTTTTGGTCCCGAGTGAAAGTTGAAGAGAGCAGATGGTTACTTGTGGTTTGATTCTTGATAAATTTGCCAAACAGCATTTCACAAATCTGAGGTAGAAGTTGAACAGGTTATTTTAGTCAGCGGCAACAACCCGCCACCGCTCGCATTCTTCTAGGGTTTCTGAATCCTCTGTGGATTATTACTGGGTGGATTTCTCCTGGACTGAATTTTACTGTGGACTTGGGTTTCGCTGAATTACCCTTATTGGACGGGCTGCTTTGGACTTGCTTGCTCTGACGCTGAGTTGCCCCGTTGTTTTGACTGTTGTCTTTCGTCTGCCTGCCTGTCCTATTACATTCTCTTATTTGTTCAGTAAACCCCCCATTTGTGTTTTCGGGGCTGTGTCTGCACTGGTGCCCCATTGCCAGTTCTGACAAGTAGTCACAGAGGAAGTGATATCATTTCATGGTCATGCCAAACGTGTTGGCAACACGCTGAATCTTAAATTATATCAAACGTTTATCAAGTAATTGTTATATTGCAAAGGAGGAAAATTATATCACGATAATTATCGTCTTAAATGCTCAGCTTTACCTGTAACGGGCGTATATTTGATGCTGGGGTTAAGGGAACCCTAATGAAGATGCACAGTCACAGTATCAGTTCCTGCTAATAATGCTAAAGGCCAGAATCTCGTGTTACACAAACCCTGGTTTATGGATATGTGTGTCTAATGTGTCAGTGAACGTGTAAATGAGGATTTGGTCATTCGAGGAGCATGAGAAAAAGACTGACTGTTATTCTTCCAGACTGAAGTTGTGGTGTAGATACTTGCCTTGGTAGTTTAATATCTGTACATGTGGTTGTGTGTGTGGCTTTAGTGAATTATTTGAGAATTCCACTAATGGCTGGTGTCCTTTACCTTACCTGTTTCGTTGATTACATTAGATTAGATTTTTTTGAATGTAATGAAATACAGTTTCCTCCGTCTCCTGCTGGATACTGTTTTGTTTGATAAAGAACTTCATGGACCAACCAAAATCATGTCCTGGTTTATCAGAAATGAGGGATCCTTGGATAGGTGGGGTTTCACATGTGCCCCTTTTCTGTATCTCTGATTGGCTGCTGACTGATCCTCCCAGGTGCTCAGCAGTCCCCTCCGGTCGCCGCCCAGGACCTTCCGTCCGTCTTCAAGGCGGGATACCTGGAGAAGCGTAGGAAAGGTGGGTCCCTTGGCCTTATGGGATACGCTCAGGCCAGCTGGCCCAATCAGCAGGCAGGTGACAGTCGTTTCGGTGGCTCCGCCCTTGATTGGACTTCTGAAGTGACTGTGTCATTGTCCTACAGATCACAGCTTCTTTGGCACGGAGTGGCAGAAGAGATGGTGCGCCCTTAGTTACCGCACGTTCTACTACTACGGGAGTGACAAAGGTAGGTGTGTGTGTGTGTGTGTGTGTGTGTGTGTGTGTGTGTGTGTGGCACAGAAGGAGACCAAATGAAGCGTTCCATGGGGACATCTGCTGTCAGGATTTTTTTTTCTTTTTATATTGTCATTTAATTTCTGAGAGAAGCTGCACTTAAAATGTGCATCTGGCTTTTCCTGCAGAGAAATGTATTGCTGAGGCTGCTGTTTTTTCTTTTTCTTTTCTTTCTTTCTTTCTGATTCCCTCTCCTAAGGCGATGGGGTCCGTGAAGCCAGCTCTTTGCTATTTTGCATTTTTACTGCCGCCGTATTTTGATCCCCCCTGGGGAGTGAGCATTCCTCATCCCTGAACAGTTAAGCTTACAGCCAACTGCTGAAGATCAGATGAACTTCTCTGCGCAGACGGTGCAGCAAGCGATCGCTGCCATCGGGGTACATAATTCGCATGATCTTGCAAAAGAAGCTTCCATAATGTTTTGGCTCACCTTTATAACAGGATCCAAGATGCAAAACTGGCACAAGTATGTCAAGGTATTATTTGGCATGAGAGCCATGCCAAAAACCACAGAACTTGAATGGAGAACGAATTTTTTGTCTGTCCGTATTTGACACCAGAACATGTGTCAGCACTCTGTCATCCCCCTGGCCGTTCGTGTTCCCCTCCTTTGCCTCCGGCAAATACACAATCCCACCTTAACTAGTCGACACACGCCCTCCATACTCATGGAAATGTTGCCTGTCTGCCTCACCTGTGCAGATAAGCAACAGAAGGGTGAGTTCTGCATCGATGGCTACGCCGTGAAGATAAACAAGGCGCTACGCAAGGACGCCAAGAAGGACTGCTGCTTTGAGATCTCCGCCCCTGACAGACGTGTCTACCAGGTTGGTTGCAGTTAAAGATGTAGTTCAAAGGCGCCTCAAGCGCATGTGGAAACTTGACGTTGACGTTGCTCCTCCGCAGTTCTGCGCCGCGACCCAGAAGGACGCAGAAGATTGGGTCGAGCAGATCCAGTTCGTTCTGAGGGGTGAGGAGACCAGCCGGCCTTTTTATTAGTGTTGTGTGATTCAGCGCGCTAAGTGTGCGGGTGTTTATGCCTGTTCTTTTATGAAAAGATATTGGATCAGGCATCATCCCAGAGGATGACGAGGAGCCTCAGACGTACGACGACGTCGGAAACACCGCCTCGCAGCCGCACGGTGCCCCCGCCGCATCCGAACCGATTGACGAGGATATCTACGAGGAGCTCCCAGGTAAGACGATGGGCCTGCTGCTGGGTTTTCATGGAGACGTGTGTCGTGGATGGATGCTGCCCTGTACCAGCCCGGATCCTGTCGGCCGGTACAGTTGGCCTCCTGAGCGACAGAGGGCCTTCCGTTAATGTCCAGGAGGCTGCTACGGTCATTAACGCCAGTGCTGCACTGACGCAATGGTCATTCACAGAGGTCGGGGATGGGAACAGGATGCCATGACGACGGGATTCCTCTGGCTTACGGCTCCAGTGCTCCAGTGCGGCGTCTGCAAACACAGTGGCTCATTCCCCGTAGAGACTCCAGTGCAGGGCGGTCATGTGAACGCAGGCCAAGTTGAGGCGTTGTGTTAGCCACCCATGGACTGGGAGCACTGGGAAAAGCTTTTCCCCAGCCACATAATGACTGGTTGAGGTCCCTGGGGAAATCCCAGCTCTCCTTGCCTCGATTACTCCTGCAGGATGTGGGTGTTACTCTTGACTGATGATACTTACTTTCACAGGGTACTAACTTAACGTGACCCGCCATAATAGTCTCTAGTTTATAAAGTCACTGTTATACTTTACCCAAAACCCTGTTTTTTAAACCGTATTTTATTCTGACGGGAAACTGTGTGACTAATGCATCCCTGCCAGGCTACACAACTTTTAAAGTCATTAGCGTATTCGTAAATAACCACTGGGCAGCCTTTATCTTCGTTTATGCCTCAGCCTACATAAAGTCCGCTGGCTAATTTATTTCCCTCCGTTGAAAGATGTTTCATTAAGTCCTGATGGCTCAGGTCAGCCCCCGCCCCCCCCCCCGCCTGCCCGTGACGTTTGGCAGCGTTCCGCATTGCTCCGGCCTGCCAGCTGAGGTTAGCAGGGTGATTTCAGTGCTTTTGTGTCTTTCTTGCTGCCTGGTGGGCCGTCGGAATGCGGGGTGCTCAGCATTACCCACTGGGGTCACGCTGCCTCGACCGAGGCCGTTTCCTGTGCGAGGCGGGACCCCAGCGGGCGTGAGGCGGCCCCTTGGCCCACCATGCCAAGGCTTGAAGTAGCTGCGGGGAATGTGCTTTATGCCTCCCTGTTGATTGCATCTTAATTAAAAACAATGCCAAGCTCCCTAAGCCCTCACCCTGCCAAAGAATCCGAGCATTCAGCAGTTTACGGTTTCCATGAACCTTCTGGAAGGTCGCCACTCCCTGTTGTTGGGAACCATTAGGTGTAATTGTAGCTGTTGGGTCTCAGCCGAGCACCTTGCTTAGCTCATGCCTGCTTCTAGAAGTTAGTCAACGATTGTGACCACTTCCTGTTTTCATGAGAGATGAACAGACCCCTAATTTGGGGTGGGGGGGTGGTAAAGCACAGACCCAGAATTATTTACATCAATCTCAATCCCTCTCCCGCTCAGTGAGTGTGATGCAAATATAAAGTTGCAGCCCTGGGTTTTAAACATCTTGCATAAAACTATGATGTTTTGTGGTTCCTTTCATCATAGTAGCTATGGTTTGGGTACAAGAATAGAGAATAGAATGGTTTGGGTGTAAGAATAGACAGTTGGCCTTCTCTGTAGTGCTGATACTGATGTAATCATAAGGCATGAGATTTTTCATAGAGAAATTATGTTGTGACTTTCTGCAAGTTTAGGAATATCTTTCTGTAGGATGTTAGACATTTACAAAACCTGAGCACGTAAGGCGTCTGCCGCATTGTCAGGTCCTTTGACCCAGAGCGCCAAATACAGCTTGTGACTTCCTGTTTTCTTGAGCCGGTCTTGACATACATCTAGTTTGTGGTCATCCACTGTGAGAGATCGCATGCTGTTATTTTAAACTGGGGGAACATCAGAATGGACGAAAGCTGTTTACCTCATGTGCTTGAGATTAGCTGCTATAACAGTATAGTTTTTTTTTCCGTTACTTTCAAGTTTGCCTTCTTTCTTCTTACCCTAACTTTTTTTGTCTGTATTAAACTTGTTCATATTTTCTACGCTTCTATTATTCTCTTTCAATATTTCAACATGGTGAATTTGCTGTACAGATTGATTAGTATGATTTTGACTCAAAACACCACCTTACTTTTTAAGAAAACCATGTCAAGGCTGTGAAAAAGGGATTTGAATTATTTCGTCTTTCATATTTTTTACTTTGTTTTACTCTGTACCTCTCAATGGCGGCCCTACACCAGCCATAGTACATTTAGAATTCTGGAAAATTTCAGTTCAGTGTAGAAATTCACATTGACCTCTCTTAGTATCGTCTGAAGGCAGGAAGACGAGTCGTTCTTCCCTAGATCTAAGCCCATCTCTGTTTTATGAAATACTGTTCATTTATGGCTCAAGCAATCAGGCTTTATAAAGATTTCATGGAATACTTGATTTGGTGACAATAAATCTAAATGGTTTGTCTTGCATAACAAAAAATCTGCAGACGAGCCAGCAAAGTATCTCATTGCAATTCAGAGATTTTGGGGAATAAGCATTTTGAATATCTTTAATTCAGTCTAATGTTTTTAACGCATTCATCAGCTTCTTTGTTTAATGTTCTTGCAAAAATGTTTTCCATCTTGTCTGAGGCATGACTAATGGGCCTCTGGGGGGGTTTCTTTCCCCCATTTTATGATGAGAGGAGCAGAACCTGCCTCTGTGATGAGCTGTTTGCCTTGGACAACTCCTCAGTTGCTGGTTCTGAACTGGGGCTCTGGATGAACCTTTGTTTGATGGTATTCACCCCCCCCCCCAGATGAAGAGGTCCCTCAACCTCCGAAGGCCAAGGTGGAGATCCTGAGCAAACCAGCACCCCCTGCTGCACCTGCACCTGCTGCACCGGGTAACTGCACTGCGCCCCCCCCCCCCCCCCCCCCCC
>JAODJW010000135.1:18231966-18253107 GCA_026777045.1 Hyperopisus bebe | reverse complement strand
GGGGGGGGGGGGGGGGGGGGTTTACAGCCCCCCTAAAATGGGCCTAACAAAACACCTGATTAATAGTATTGCTCAGACCTGATGCTGCTCTGATGCAGTTACCGCTCAATGAAATGCGACACACAGGTTTGCCTTCAATGGATTTTTAATCCAGTGTGTTTGGTATTAGGACTTCAGCTGTGCTCTTTAAATAGAAACTTCAAACAAACACAGCAAGAAGAACAATTGAACATTTCAGACGAAAAACAATCAGAACGCTTCTGGTTTAACCTACGACTTGAACACAAACAACTTTTTCCACACAAAACCAATAAACCACACAATCACAGATCAGACAAACGTTTTGGACAGCTTTGAATCCTATAAAATGAAATAGGAAAAAAAAATCCTCACTTTGTACCCCGATTCTAGGTAAACCTCTTACCCCAGTGTCAGTACAATTAGAGACAGATGAGACATAACATTATCATTAACACAGCCCAGTGTTCTCAGACCTTGAGGTAAGTGCAGTAAATATGCATTTCTTCACAAATACAGTGTGGGGGTATAAAAATACAAACAAAACAAGCAGCTCAAATTCTCCACTAATCACTGAAGGCTAAAGCGCTCGGGGCGACGACCTTGGCTGGTGCCGCCCAGGGCGGACCTGTGTGTTCTGGTGCCCAGTGCGGGTTTCTGACTGTGGGTATTAACTAAAGCACAAAATGTATCATTTTAAGATATCAAAGTAAGCGGAAGTGTGCGTCCAAAATACGGTCACTCAGGAGTAAACACAAACCCAAATCTCACCTTCACAGTAACAGCGTTCATTCTCCATAGACGCTTTCCTCATGAGACCCATGTTTGTCATTCTAATAATAAGATCTACATCTTTTTTCCCGGAATATACTCAGAGGAAAAAGTTTGACTGTCAGGATGCGTAAGACGAGCACATCACCCTTCCACGTGCTTCAAGATGCTACCCTTTCAGTTATCTGTCTCTAAACAATGGGCTTCTTTCTACTTTACTGAACAGAACTTTTTCTTTTTTACATTCACACCATTTTATCACAGATTCTACTCTACAGAATAACAACACTGACAGAAACCTCTTCACAGTGGATGACTATGCTACATACTGGAAGGACTGGAAAAGAAATGGCTTAAGTTGCCATTCATGTCACCGTCGAGTCCTTGGTCAGTGTGATCCGCCTGGGATCTGCTATCCCTCGGTCCTTTCCACCACGTTTTGGTCTCGCCTCACTGCTGATCTTCATCCCCAGAATGCCAGGTCAGCTTCTCCTCATAGTACGCAATGACAATCTTGGGGCACCTTGTGCTGGCCTCACGAGCTGGAAGCAAGGCCACTTGATCCGTGCCTTTCCTGGGGGGGGAGGGGGGCAGGAGACGCACACCACTGACAAACATGGAGCCAAGCATTACAGCAGCTTGTATTTATCATTTAAATTCACCCGATTTGAAGGCTGCTGCACTTCACGCTTCACATCTCCGCCCAATTCAGGTCTCTAACTCCAGTCCTGAAGAGCTACTTATCCAGCAGGTTTTTGAATTTGAACTGGTTTCTCATAAGTCACACCTGTTCTCAGGTAAGTTCCAGGAACAGGTGTGGCTTATCAGAAGCCAGGTAGGATAGAAAACCTATTGGTCAGTAGCTGTCCAAAGTTGGAGGTCCCCCACATGACTCGTTAAAAAATGACTACAAGACAAACATACAAAAAAAATGCCAGGAATTTACGATTCCAAGTCAGATGTAGAAACGTGACCAAAAACTTCTGTACCACTTGACCAGGAACATCAGCTCCCCTTGCTTGTCCGTGGATCCAATAATCTGCTCGGGTTCGAAATGGCTTGTGAAGGATGCGGGCCGCTCAGTCTCCTGACCCCAGGGCTCCTGTACCGCATTCCCATGATGCTCAGCAAGAGGCTGCTGCTTTGTCTGTCAGGATGAATTAACAGCATCACCCCCGCGGCTAAAACCATCATCGAGAGAGTGACATTACTTCAAGTCAGTCATTAACGTTACACAGCAACATCACTGACCAATGAGCTGACATCACCCAAACCACAGTGGTAAGGTTACTCTCCATTATTAAAAAGCGTTCTTAAAATAATTACAGTTATAGCAGATGATAAAGTCAGCACACGCAGCAACATCACTTCCGGCTTAAAAACAAGGTTGTGTGCAATTTCAGACTCTGCATGTACAGCTCTGGAAAAAAGTAAGCGGCAACTCTGTATTTTTGAAGAATCTTCATTGTTACATGGTGGCTTAATCTGGGTTCTGCTGGGAGAAGGTTACACTGAGCAGGCTGCTTCCAGGATCAAAGTTTCTAAGACAGCAGTACAGAAGAATGAGGTGAAGCAGGAGACACTGGCAATAACCAAAAACCAGCCAGCTAGAGGGCAGAAGCAACTTTCTAATGCCAGATGACTGATAGCTTATCCAGCAGTGCCTCATAAATCAGAGGGTGACCTCAAGTGACCTTCACACATTAAGTGGTGAGAAGTGCACTGATAGGACAGTTCATATCAGGCTCCTAGAAGCAGGACTGAAGGCCCATAAAGCCAGGAAGAAGCCCTTCATTACTGAGAAGCAGAATCACATGCATAAATTCAGAAAAGAATGAAACGAAACATTTTGCTGTGGTCTCAATTTTTTCCCCAGAGTGCTATATGCTGGTTAAGCTGTAATACTATTTCAGTTTTGCATGTGGAAGTTACTTCATTGAACTGCAGTGGAATAAATCAGCAACCTTCTTCCTTCTGAGGCTAGTCTGTCCGGCTTATCTTCACGCCCCAGTCTGACGAGCTCCATTCAGAGGTTCAGGCCATGGGCTTCTACTCACCTGTTCAGGTTCCACATCAGCAGGCACCTCAAGCGGTTTTGGTGGCTGTGGGGATTCCAGGTCCTTCCCCACCTCCGTGTTTTTAGGGAGGCTCTTGAGGAACTCCTCAATTAGCTCAGGACAGTCCAGGTTGTCTTCTGGCTCCCAGGTGTTATCAGCACTGGAAGGACAGATCAGCAGGCCGACCGTAATCACAGGAACTTCAATTACATTAGTCTGTGTGGAATTCGGAATCGTATACTGTCGGCCCTCATGCATCATGACTTTCCCGACGGCAGTTTTGATAAATTGGGGGTCGGAATAAGAAATTAAATGGGAGTTTTGCAAAAAGCCACAAACGACACAGAAAACATTTAGCGGCTCATAAAACCATAAGATATATGCACACTGCTGGTCTGGAGGACGGCAAGTGTGTCTGTTGCAGCCTCTCGTGTGATATCTCGCGCTTTATGCTTTTTGTGATATCTTTTTGCTTTACTCGCCAACGGGACCAACATATTTTACCCAGTTTTTCCAGATCGCGGGGGCTGGGCCCCCAACCCGGCCCCACATCGTGGAAAGGTCGACTCTACAATATTTCATGATACATGGGACTCTCCATCTCTTCAGAATTGAAGTGCATATATCAGCGAGACATCCTTTTTCTTCACACGCCCGATGTTTGAATTTGCCCAGTCTCTTACTCAGAAAAGCCTTTCCACTTCAGAAAGTACTCCACTTTTCCATTGGTGACTCTCCTCTGGATGATCTTCTCCACAACAAACTCCTGGACCACTGTAGTTTCCTCATTCTTCCTATGTTTCATATTCTGCTTCTTCCTCATTCTTCTACTGCAGGAGACAAATGCATTTTGTAGCTGCAATAAATATATTTGGCATATGGAAAACAAGATATTTAGCACAATACTAAAGAATGTAATGAATAAAGAATGAATAGTTGCAAAGAATTTAAACAGTGTCATGAGACAGCAGTAATTATTCCAGTATTTCAATACTATCAATATGTACATCCTAGATGGCATCATACATATATGCGTGTCCTATAGATGGTACTTCTTAACTGATTCTTTAATATTTTCTTCTAAAACAAAGCTGTGTTAAGCTTTACCATGTTACAATAATATTGTTGGTACTCATAGAAAAAACAGAACTTGTACGATTATTTGGTTAGCATAAATTACACCCCTTGGTAAAACATCTCCCGGGGACACTTGGACGAAACCGTGTTTGACCAAAGTATTTGCTGAGAGACCCGACAGTGTGGAAATTCATCGGGAATTTCCGCTTGGGAATAATGCAACGTGACTGTCAACCAGCGTCTAAAAACGGCACAAAATCCTTTGAATGGAGAGAAGCAAGTGGGCTGCACTGAAGAAGAAGCGGTGGGACACGTGAAGGCAGGTTACGGTACGATATCGGCTAGACGGACAGGACCAAGGCAACGGGATCAGACGGTGCATTAAATATAATAGCTCCTTTGTTAAAAGAATACAGTGGTATCTAAAAGAAAGCCATTCAGAAATATTAACTGCAAAGGCTAATGAGTCAAAGGCTGGCCATTTGTTTCGGATCGTAAACCGGGTGGGATTTTGCTTTAAAACACGACTAGCCGACGAACAATAAGCTAAGAAAGCGCAGCTAGCTCGGCAGCCCATTGTAATGAATGGCCTCGGCTAGCATCTCGGCTAACTGCTTTATTAAACGCAGGAAGCAAAGCGGCGCTAATTGCAAATGTGCATATTTACCCGTATATCGTGGTCGGTGTGAGTCGAGAAAAAAAGAAAAAACAATTCAACAATTATAATTATTTAGTTAAATGTTCCGATCTGCAAAATTTTCAAGCTAGCTACATATAACAAAACTAATAAGCGCTTCTAAGCCAGATGGCAAGGCTGCGGTTTAAAGCGGCTTTATTGGGAAAAAACTTTCATCCGATACTTTGAAATCTTTGAGCTGTTTCTCTTTCCTATAATTTACTGGGATGCAGACAAATGCTACTTCATCGGATTCATCAGGGAGCAAAGTGTTTAAAGGAAAACTTTTCACGAATGAGTTAAATGTGACCGGATGAAATGCTCGGAGGAAGTGGTTTCTCAGGGGAAAGGTCAATGCGGGGGAATAGCGTGGAGTGCGTCTAAAGTATTTATTAAAACGGCAGCACGGCATGCAAATCCTTATGGGAGTATATAATGTATGTTTTCCCTTCACTAAAACACCATTAGCGTTAAAGTAATATGAATGTTCATTTTCACTGCAATACAAATGACCTGTAAGTTAAATAAATTATTGCTGATGATCAAGTATTTTAAGCTAGTAAAACGGTACAAGTCATAGAGTGGCGTAAGTACAGGAAACTGTTGTGCAGATTGATTGAACGTACACTACTTGGAAATTGGTCACAAATTACACGTAGAATATAAATCAAGAAATAATAAATAACAGCTGTAGATAATTAGCCATGTAGTTTAAAAAAACACACAAAAGCCCCAGATCGCCGACTGATTTTTATGTTTTTTTCGTTCTAAAGTCGGTGATTGACAATACTTTTGTCAATCGGGTAAACCACAGAATTATACACAGCTGATGAACTGCTATCTCTGCTGGGTGTTTGTGTATTTATTTGCAAACTAGTCGAACGGAATGTAAAATACATTTAAATAGAAATACATATATTTCCCGCAAGGGGGTGCTGTTCAGTCGTGTATTCAGAAGACAGTTGTAATGAATTCCACAAAAAAATCCGAAACACGCACTGATATGACAGCATGTTCAAGCAGTTGCAAAGATATGACGCTCATGTATTTCACAGCACAGCTAAGCACACTAAAGGAAGTACATGTATATGTATACACACATATGATGTATGACCTTTTATATAGGCTAATGCTACAATTTAGCATTTTGAATGTACCAGGGATCTCCAGCTTGAAGCTAAATTCCATAAGCAACACAAAGCCAAGGTCCACTGTCTGGATGGGGGGGGTCGGCATCATATTGATTGTGGAGCGGAATTAATCACGTGGACCGGGTTCGATTGTACTTTGGTTTGGATGTGGACTGGCGTCGTCCAGTTGATGTCTGCTTCATTAGGACATAGATAGGACCTCCAACTGGAGAATTCCTTTCCGTGTCAAGTAGTGTTTCAAATACTTTTGTCATAATTGTGTAAATACTTTTAATATAAGTGTGTAATTATTATGACCAATATGAATCTCCATGCATGTTGAAATGTTTATCTTGGTTTGGGTTTCCTATCTCAGGCAGCACGGAGCAGAGCATTGGAGTACCACCCTGGATGGGATAGCAGTCTATTGCATATAAACACACACTTCAGGCAATTTAGGGACACCAATTAGCAAAACTGTATGTGCGACTACAGGGGGAAGTCTATGCAACACAGGAACAACCTTAAATCTCCACACACACAGAGCAGGGATTTGAATTTATAATTCCTTCTGCTTCAGCTTCATTCATACCACTGCTCCTCTGCGTCAGAATGATATGGAGTTTTTCAGACATGCCTCTCTAACGCTGCAGGCTATATATTCAATACGCTCGGACTGTCCAGCCTGATAAATATCGCCTTTTTGACAATGGCAAGCATTTCCAAAACAAACCTACTAGACTGAAATGTGGGGCGATGCTCGCTTTTTGCACACCCACACGGTGTGGTTCAGTGTGGTAGGCCTCTACGCCCATGACCGTAAGGTTGCTGGTTTGAGCGACTATATCACTGCTTTAGATTGACCCTGCAAGTTGCTGCAGGGGCTCCGGATAAATAGGTGACCTTATGCTCTGACCCCAGGCTTTTCTCTCACCACGATATGCAAGTTTCACAGCAGAATAAGATGGGATATGTAAGAAAAAAACCAAATAATTCCGCTATATTTGTAGAAATGGCAAAATACAGTATCATTGTCGTGCATTGGGGCTACGCTTTGAGCCCGAAACAATGGTCGCTTGTTTGATCTCATGCCACCTGTGTTTGCTCACGAAGCCCACAAGGTCCCTAAAGCGCTGATTAGAATCACACCTGTGAAAATGCTGCCCAGAGTCTAGATGGAAAACAAATGTTATGCTTCCTCTGGTCCAAACTACCATTTATCAGGTTTCCGCTGGTGTCACAGTCATCAGTTAGCCCAGTAGACACCAGTTAGCACCTCCCCACAGAACGACACAGCGTGAAATATGCTTTCAGAATGCCCTCTATTGATATAACATTTTTTAGTGTGACCAAAAATAAATATAAAAGAGATTTTAAAAATAAAATGAAATATATAAAAGCTTGGTAATGTATCTGCTGTCAGTACCGTTGTATATAGCCATATTGATGGTCATCTGTAGTAGGTATTGATTCTGGAGCATAACTAAAGTAGAGTATGTCTGTATCCAGACCTTAGACCCAGGTTTTGGCTATTCATCCTGTAAGACCTTCATGCTCCTTGGCCTCATTTAGACCGAGGCATCCATTTATGTTTTTCATGGCTGTATTTCCCAAACTTGCAGAAAGTCTTGCACAGCAATTATGAATTTAGATTTCTGTCCTGGAGATTATGGGTTCACATCCCCGAAGGAACATGGAATTGGTTCTGTATGGGGTATACTGTACGTCTAAGGAATTCCTGCTGAGGCTGTACAATGTGCTAAAGACACCCCCGATTACTGTATACAACAAGAAGAGTGCACAATCCAAGGAGGCATAGAAAACGTTACCGCAAAGAAGTACAAACTGGCCCGCAAGCACAAGGCCACAAATGGAAGCTAGTTGGGTACCCGAATTTAACAGACGATGGAAAACAATAGTGATGATTTTGAATAACCTTTAATTCTAAGGGATTAGAATTAGCATTACATTAAATAGTTACACTTTACCTGAGGGGACACAAATACTTAGTAGTAACTCAATCACTACTAAAGTACAAATCATGAGCAAATATAGTAGAAACTTGAGATAAAAACCACATCATGATTAATTAATGATGAACAAACATGACATC
The DNA here is from genome assembly GCA_026777045.1 of Hyperopisus bebe. Classification (NCBI taxonomy): domain Eukaryota; kingdom Metazoa; phylum Chordata; class Actinopteri; order Osteoglossiformes; family Mormyridae; genus Hyperopisus; species Hyperopisus bebe. Next base: position 18,245,265 of record JAODJW010000135.1, on the reverse strand, counting down.
AGTATTTCACTTGTGTTACTCATGACTTGTTCCTTCAGTAGTTCATTAGTAGATCCTTCAGTATTTCACAAATGTTTACAGAACTAACAGATATAGTAACAAATACAGTAACTGCTTGGGATAAAAGATGCATCGTGATTCATTAATGATGAATTAACATGAGATCAGTGTGTAACGTGTTTTATTTGTGACTTGTTTCGTCAGTAGTTCGCAAAGGTTTACAGTATGAACAGATCTAATAATGAATATAGTAACTGCTCCAGAAAAAAGACTCGTCATGATTCATTAATAATGAACGAACATTATTATAGCTCAGTATGTATCTAAGACTTAGTTTGTGGTTAATTGATACACAAGTAATAGCATTATGTTACATTGTTTGTGCCCCCTCGAGTAAAGTGTCATCAATAAAATTCCGAAATCAATCCAAATAGGCAAGAGTGGCTCTGTCTTTATAATTGCTTATATTTTCACGCTCTTAGGGTCACAAGCATTACATCATAGCCGGACGTAGAATGAATGGATCTCAGTAATGGACCTAACTAATTACCGCTATTTGCCAGATGCTGGCATGGCATTGATTTAACTGCCAGTAAGAGATGGAAGGCGGCTGTGGGGCATTTAATGTCCGGCTGTTCGTGACGTTGCAGTTGATTGTTTTCTTATGGATGTTACAAGGCTGAGTAACCCTTTCTGTGCTTCAGCATCGGCACTGTGAAGTTGCCTGCAGTCACACTGACCTACGAGCGAGGAACACTGGTGTTATGGGAAGTCATCCAACTTGAATGGGCAGAGAGGAAACTCGTCTTTGAACTATTTTCCCCTGATTTTTCTCTCCTCCCCGTAATGAGAACCTTTGTTCCGACCTTTGTTTAGCCCCTTCTCTTACACTGTTTTGTTCTGATGATTGATTGGTCTTCTCTTGGGTGCCATGATACAGACACTTGTTAGCCGGGACCGTTTTTAGATGGGGGGGAGGGCGTTGCATAACTAAGACCATGTAGAACAGGCACAAGTGTGGGGTTAAGAAGAAAACATCAGGGCACTTTCCAAGTCTAAGACCTGACATGAATCCTTGACATGAAGCGTCGCTCCACAGAGGACTTTGGAAATCTGAAGGAATTCCTGGAACAGGGCAGCAATTTTCAGAAAAAGGTACCCTGTGTTCCACCCAATCTACCCAATGTTTTCAATGTCGTACCTGTGTTGCCAAACATGTCGGTTTTACTGTGAGCTGAAGGGATGATGGAGCTTCCAGTGGTCACTCGAACAGGGCCTCAATGTCCACGGTTATCCTGGTGCACACGATTTGACACTTATACTGTCAGAAAGAAGGGTACAGCCCAGGTACAGTTAGGTTCCCCAAGGTACAAACAACATTAATGTACTCCAATGGTTCCTCAGAGTCCATTTCTGTACCTTAAATCAGACTAAAATGTACATTTACCTACAGCTAGGGTACAACTGGCAGACCCTTGCAGTTACAGTACAGTTGGTATCTTCTTACTGACAGTGTAGGGGGAGATCTTGAGTGGCTTTGGGCACTTTGACAGCCACATTGTTTATCTCCCAGCAGAATGGTCAGTCCCTCTCAGCTTCACCTTCTTTGTCTCCCGGAATGGTCCTTCTGGCATGTAGGAACATACAGTTCCTTGTCCATGACATTTTTTTTCCATCCATTCATCCTCCAGTAGTTCAGCATTGCTGTGGAAGCCTTTCCAGAGGAATGTCTACTGTATATAATAGCAATTCATAGAAAAGCAACAATCCCCAACAAACTTGATACAAAAAGTCACAAAAACAGCATTTTGTTACACACGTTTTGGTTTCAGTTTGAATTGAACCATAATGCACCACTCAAAAGTAATTTAAACCAATTTGGGTTACAAGAGAGGGCATGTAAATTGTATTACATTTCACATTTCACATAGGAACTATAGAAGTATAATGACTGCATATTTGATCTGACATTTCATTTTTATGCTAGATAGAGATTTTTTTTAATGTTTTGAATTTTAATGTAAAAATGTATCATTATGGACCATGATTACCTTTTAGATGCATACTTACAGTTTGCCTGTTCACACAGCCGGCATCTCATGGCAGGACCTGTGAGATGGTAACCAATCCTGGGATTACTGCTGTCTGCTCCTCCACCTCCATGCCATACTTCTCCAGTAGGTATTGGCTCTTTGCTGTCAGCTTTGTGCAAACTTCTCTCCCTCTTCAAAGCAGTTGAAGTTCCTCCCATATTTCATTCATGAAGATGTGAGTCAGATGCAGGAACAACAGTGTACTTCCCTATACCAGGGTTCCCCAATTCCGGTCCAGGAACCCCAGAACCCAAACACAGTTTGCTGGTTTCCCTGCTCAAAAAGGGAAATCAGCAAACATTGCTTAATCAGCCAATGACCAGGGTTAGTAGGTGTGTTTGAACAGTGTAATCTGCAATCTGTGTTGGGTTCTGGCATATTCCACGGCTGGAATCGGGTAACCTGCCATCATACCAACTCCACTGGCCCCATTTCTTGGCTCGTGGGAGTTTTACTTACAGAAAAATGTTCTGAGGGCAGAACAACAAATGATTGGTTCAGAGAGATAACCAATCAGATTGTAGAGGACGTGGGTCCAAGCAACTAAATGAGGTGGGACCAAGACATATGATTGGTTGGCCCTGCCTCTTCTAGGTGCTTGAACCCACCTCCTCCTTGGTTATCTCTATGAACCAGTTGAGATTTTCTGAACTCCCATGAGCCATTTCTTGTCATCAGTTTATTTTGCTTTTATCCAAAGTAACATACATATTTGAGAGAACGGTTAAGGGGCTTCCTCAAGCACCCAGTAGTGAAATCACTATGCTGACCCTGGGATTTAAACCAGTAGCCCACTATGCATGTTAACCACACCCACTATGCCTGTTAACCAAACCCACTATGCCTGTTAACCACACCCACAATGCATGTTAACCAAACCCACTATGCCTGTTAACCACACCCACTCTGCATGTCAACCACACCCACTGTGCCACTTAACCACACCCACCATGCCACATAACCACGCCCGTTGTGGCTGTTAGCCATGCCCACTAGTACCCCATGCCCCCATCCCCCGCTCAGTCTATCAAATATGGACCTGCACTGGAGGAGAATCTCACACACCTCATGAGGACAACTAACTGCGAGAGTTATGTGACAGGGTGCCAACCTGCAGTTTTCTTGTTGCTCATTTCAAATTTACCTTCAGGAACAAACTGCATTTTTGTCATATTCTGACTCTAATGAAGATCAGCCAGGGCTAATATATCAGAAAGAGCTTAAGGCCGGCAGACTGAATATTCACACTCACACGGCACCGAATGTTTGAATGTAAAGTATTATTAACCAGATACATAATAGGATAAAAAATAATTGTAAAAGTTTGCTATGAATCTGCACCGGTAATAATCTGGGTTCCCTGTCTTATGCTCTTTGTTTCCTTGGGAACACCTGAGGCTCATTATGATCAAGTATTGGGTAAACTGATGGATGGATGGATGGATGGATGGATGGATGGATTCATGCCTAAGAATGGTCTCCTTTTGACCCTATGGGGCTCCTCTTAGAAGAATAAGGTTCTCCAGAGTCGTAAAACCCTATATGGTTCAACTTAGTTAGAAACCTTATGTCTGAAAGCATAACTCCGGGGGTGTCACGGCCGGATTCGAAGGGGGGGGGGAAGGGGGCGGGGGCCATGTCACTGAAACAGATGCCCTATGGCTGGGGGGCCCATTCTGTGTGCTCTGCGGGAAACTCAGGGGAAGTGCTGACAGATGTAAAGGGCACGGCACAGCTCCCCCCCCCCTCGCATTCCCAGGGGGGCAAAAACTGAAACCGGTGCGAGGTGAAGCCTTGACAGCTCGGAGCAGATTTCCCTCCCCAGGTCCTCTGCAGAACGACGCCTTAAGAGCTGATGAAATCAGATTCCTCTCTTCTCTGCTTTCTTTTCCTTATGAGCGGCCTGTCCACAGCTTACTTTGTACATAAAGACTGAAGTTATCGCATTTGCGGGTCGCACATGGTCAGTCTCTTTTTCTGAGGTTATATGGACTGTACAAGAGTTTTATCTTCTGTTATAGTCAGGTAAAAATGTAAATGAGATTGTACCTAATTAAAGAAATGTCATTTTATGACCCCCTTCCATTTTTGTTGTTACCACACCCAGTTCCACCTTAGTTAAAAGTCCTAGGAAAAGCACAGTATGTGTTTTTTAATGGACATGACACAGACAGACAGACAGACTAGACAGATTGACCATAATATACTTTATTGATCCCAGCGGGTTCCCAGCAGCAAAGGAACATCCTAAATGTGCAGATAGAAACGGCCAAACTTAAACGCGAAGTTCAAAGACAACACAAATGTTAATTGTGTGACCATAAACAGCATGTACACCGCGGGGGGGTGAACTGCGGGGGGGTGAACCGCAGGCTAACGGTGCTCCCAGAGAGGGTCCCATGGAACTGATTTGCTGATGCCCACCTTTGACAGAAACCTATAAGGCCATCGGGAGTGAATCTGCTGGTCACCAAACTTGAAACTGTGTTTTCCTATTTTACCTGGCATTCATTAGTCAGTTGCTCGTCACACCAACTGCTTGCAGATGAGAATCCAGGTCTGAGTAACTGAAAAATGAGAGGCAAGCTTGCAAATCTGCTAGCAACATCGAACCACCCCCCCCCAAGCCTCACCTGGTGGGTGGTATCATAGAGACGGTGTCCGACTCCAGGAAACAAGCTGGTGGACACCCTCCGGAGTGTGATCTCCTTATCCCACACCTCTCTCTGCCTACAGCATAGACTCTTGTCCTCCTGCGCATTCCCACCTATGATCAAAAGCACTATGAAATATCTTTTAGTGCTTGTGGCAGCCCAAAGCTTTGTTGCTGGGAGGTCTTATGTTTTTCAACCCAGTTGCCCCACTTCAGTTACATGTCAGTGTGTTCTGATATGAGGTGATAGTGAGCAGGGTCCTGTAGATAATCTCCCATATGAGTAACAAAACAAAAACCAAACAAAAACGAAAATAAGTCAGAAATATTGATCATGGGTAGTTTATTGTTAATGGGCTTTGTATAAAATATTCTTCCGCTTGTTTGTTTGAGGATTTGTTTGTACACTGTTAGGTGATTTGTTTTTACAATTTGGTGATTTGTTCACACTGTTGGGTGATTTGTTTGCATGCTGTTTCATGATTTGTTTGCAGAATTCTAGGTGATTTGTTTGTGTACTGTTTGTTGCTGGTTGTCATTCATTCTCTCTGTTTCCCGTAGCACTTCTCCATTACATGGTAATGGTGTTAACCTTGTAATGTTTTGTTTTGAAAGTATTAAATTACGCTTGGAAAGTTTGAATTACTGCCAGTAAGTGATATTTTCCTTCCTGTTGCTTGGCAGTTGTTAATCAGGTATGAGTATGCAATCGGAGACCTTGGCTTTCTACCGTCCGTGTTAAAAATGTAATCCTTAATTTGGGGGTGGGATATCATTCCCACTGACAATCCACTAATGTTCTGCTCCTCAGTTATGCGTCAAACGGAATTACAGGATAACTTTATTAGGCAACCATACAGCACAATTCACACCACCTATCATGACTTGTGAGATAAAGGCAGGCATTTGGTGAGCAAAGGGGGATTTATTGGGTTCAAAACAGGGACAGGGAAATAAGCAGGTCCACAAGGGGTTAAAATTGGAAGACTAGTATGGGGAAGTACACAGGCAACAAGGGGACTGACTTCAGTGACCGGACTGGAGTACATGGGACAAACAAGTACTTAAATACAAACACTAACAAGAGGACTGACTTCAGTAACCGGACTGGGGTGCACGGGGCAAACAAGTACTTAACTACAAACACTAACAAGGGGACTGACGTCAGTGACTGGACTGGGGTGCACGGGGCAAACAAGTACTTAACTACAAACACTAACAAGGGGACTGACTTCAGTGACCGGACTGGGGCACCTGGGACAAACAAGTACTTAACTACAAACACTAACAAGGGGACTGACTTCAATGACCGGACTGGGGCACCCGGGACAAACAAGTACGTAAATACAAACACTAACAAGGGGACTGAAAATTATCCTCCTATAGAAATTAGATTAACATTCTATAATATTTATTGACATGCATTGTCAGTTACCTAGAATATAATCCTGCTTCCCATTGATTGGTCTGTTGGTTCCCGTTGGCTTAAATCCAAAAGGTATGGACAGTGCCCGGTAAAACCATCTACTCTGTGAATTAAAACCTTATTTCTCCCATCAGTAGTACTTAAGGTAATATTCTGTTCACTGTGGCAACGTTGTGAATTTCGGATGAACAATACACGACAGCCATTTTCATTGTCTGCTAACCAATGTTCTTCTTTGACACTTGGAAGCTAAGCGTTTGCTATTAGCATTTTGTAAAAAAAATTTTCAGAAGCAGTGGTGATCTATTATGGAATATGCCAATAGCGATTCAAAAAAGCATAAAAATGAGTATCTTAGGCCTTGGATGCGTTCTTCAATTTTTTCACTTATTATTTTTGGGGCGTACAGAATGTTTCCAGTCGCTTGTGGAGGAGATGAAGTGGATGGAGCCTGCAGGTTCTGTCTCCGCGCACTCAGTGCTGGCGAGGGTCATAGCCGGGGGGTCCTGTGCGGGCGTCCTGACCGCCCTGTGCGGGGGTCAATAACCTCCCCCCCCAGCTCAGACTCACTCTGCAGCCTCTTCCCTCCTGACACTCTGCTTGGATGTCTGTGTAGTGCATTGATCAGGCATCTACTGTTACCCCAACAGGCTGTATTTTTAAAGAGTAAAAAATCTATACAACCATCGGACTTTTGTTTTGAAAAATATGATGGCAGAATATACCGTGTACCTGCTCTGCACTTATAAGACACTAGATTGCTACTTCTAGGTCCTAAAACAACAAATGACACAGAAGTAACAGTTCTCTCTTGTGCTGCACACCTCATGTGGCATCAGTCCAGATTAAGTCACTATATGTAGTTGTGTGTTTTCTTACTGTAATTAAAATGCTGTACGTTTCCTTCGTGTCAGTTTCTCTTATTTATATTTCTAGTTTAAGCCAAAGTTTAAAATGTATGATTTACATCCCAGCCTTTTGTTATTAAACTATTCTTCAGTTGCAGTGGATTTTAGCCTCTTGGGTGTGATTCTCCTGATCTTAGTTTGGCACTTGCCTATTCAGCCATGTGCTCCTTGACCCTTGATCATCCTGGTCTTGATATTTTGAGGCTGGACAAGAATGGCATCTGGCCCGGTGTACAGTCCTCTGTACTTCTATTCTCAAGTAATGGAACTAGAATGGCAATGGAAGATGAAGTCAAACAGGTACGCGAGAATACAAGAATGGTCAAGAATGAATTTTGATAAAGGCCCCATGTCCATCCGCAGATATAAATCGCAGAGTAGAGGCCACAGGGAAGGTGACAGGGATACTGGTCACTTGATGTGGCTCCTGTCACCCCCTGATGTCCATTAGCACAGCTTGGCACAGGCTGGCACAGTAAGGCACAGGCTGGCACAGTAAGGCACAGCATGACTTGTGTCTGGATATTTTAGCAAATAAATGAGGAACCTTCAAAGTCACCATGTACCCAGGGCTGGGTTTCAGAGAGGAGTTTCGGCCCATTTGCCTCGGTTCTCTCACCTAAGTCCATACTGAAGTTTAATCTTTCAGGGAAACATTATTGTATAATACGTCATCTTATACAGACAAAAAAACCCTGTTCAAACACATGACCTTGCTTGAAAATCTTTCAGAGAACCTTAAAGGCAACATAATTCAAAATAGTGATTTTATATTCTGCATAGATTTTTAAATTCAGTTTCAGTGCTCAGTTCATCAGTTGATAAGTTTTACATTTGAAACTTGAGTTGGATTAGAGAAGTACTGCAGATGTAATTCAGTTGTTATAAATTCCTTGAACTTATCCTGTGTTGTCAAGGCATTTGTCTGTTTCTCATTGGTTGTAAGAATTCTGATTAATGGATTTAAATGACCTTATTAGGCTTATCTGCAAGTGCTTAGCATACTTTTTGATTGTGGGAATGTCAAAATTTAGTGCTGGATTGTATGAAAATGGTTCATTAAACGAGGGAATGTAGTGAGCAGGGTGTAAACCTGTCAGTTATATTAATGAGAGTAAGTGTCTTTTGTTAGATCATAATTTCCTAGAATATTAAAGTCACTTGCTAACTTGTCAAGTTTTACCAGAAAGATGTTTAAAAAAGATTCCTTCCCCTACTTTCCTTTCAAATGGAACGGTCAATGGGCAGAGCCATGTGACACAGTGTAACAGGGTTTTGGGGGATGGGGGTGTCAGTGAAAAATGAAATAAAGCTTCATCTCAGGCATGTTTAGCTGAGTCCGAATTCAGGACAAGGTTCTAGTGATGAAGGAGCAATTAAGGTGGAGCATATTCACATGAAAAACTCCAGTCACCTGTCTTTCAGTCATGAGATCCCCCCACCCCCCCCAACACAAAGTGGATCAATTATAAAAGGTGAAGGTGTAACTCAAATTTTTAAAATCATGAAAGGACTAGACACCCTTGAAAAATTACATTAATATTAGGACTGGTTTTCAGGTTATACTGCATTTAAACATAAGCATCTATTTTCACACATGGAACAACGTGTTTTATCTGGTTTATCAAGCAACAGATATTAAATATTTAAAAAAGAAAGTGCTAACTGGGTTCCATTTATATTCTTGGCCTCATTTATTTGCAGCTAGATACACATGTATATATATACACATATACAGCTATAGATACACATGTACATATAAACACACACATACAGCTAGATACACATGTATATGTAAACACATATTTAAGCTCTAAACAAACTTCTTCATTCAAGCTTTTATACAGGGGCATTTTTATTGACTGGAGTCTCCCATTTTTCTTCCACTATATGCTATATATCCCAAAACAAGCCAGTAGCTGTATTTAATAATTCATGCAACTTCGAGGACACAGAGAAATGAATGAGCCCCATTTTCTCTTTCAGCTTGAGCTGTAAGAGTAATTCAGAATGTATTTAATGTTTAGCCCATAAATGAGATTCAGCTCTCGTTCTTGCATCATGTACCACATATTTCACCTTTCGTACCACATTTTGCATAGATTGCGCTCGTGTAATGTCTTGTTCCTAAAAGACATGCCAACTACTAATTTCAGTTCTTAGAGTGTTGGACATTGCTGTTTATTTGATTATTTCAACAGAGCTTCTGAGATTCACCAAAAACCACTCACATTATGTGATTCGATCATTCCATCACACCATTTCCTTGACCTCCTATATTAGTAAAGGTGACCAGCTTTTACAGATAAAAATCAAGAACTGCCATATTAATGACATAGGTACAGTCTAGTCAGTAAGTATTCCATATTCATGCCTGGGTCAACTACAGACCAACAGCAAATGATTTCCTGACTTAAGCAGTGATGTGAAAGCTGACATGGTCTAAAACTACTACATAAAAACTTAATTAACTCTCTATGTCTCATCCATCATGTATCGTATGATTGATTGCTATGGTCTGTATTTCCTTGGATACATATGTCCTTGCTTTCCTTACAAACAGATAAAGCAGGTCTTTCTCCTTTAAGTTGACAACCTGTTTCCTCTGAGTTGACAATGTCAATTGACCATCCAGTAATCGTAATTTATCAGACCTAGTTAGTAAGGTTCATTTTACATAGACCTTAATAAAGTTCATATGACTTGCTACTATTGTTGAATTTACACTGACTTTTTGGAAAGAAAACTATTGCAGAAATTGTTTGAGCAATTTAAGAGAAACCGTGGGAGCACACCTTCTCATTTATTTATGCAGCTGCCATAATTAAGACATATTGTCTCAAAATGGAAACAAGGCATAGTGTTAGTTACTGAACAGCCTGCAGTCATGTTGTCCTTCCCCATGTCACTGCCTTTGACATACTTTCACTTTCTATTCACGTCACATGTCACACAGAGTGCTAAATGGCCCATCTCTGCCTCAGTTGCCTGTGGCACTGAGGTGGTGTTTGCATAAGACAATTCCAGCCTATTACTCTAGTATATGTATTTCTTAATATTTTTTGCATGTCTGTTTGCTGTAGTGATGAACTACATGTAATAATGTGCAGGGAAATTGCCTCATATATTTATGCTAGCTGGTAAACAAATGAGGCCATTTAATGTCAATTTATTATGCATTGTAGTGAAAGATACTGGCAGCCCTATGTCTACAGTGTATTACACTGCAGGGAGAAACATTCCTGAGAGGTTGTACAGAGTGACATTGAAATGACCCTCAGAATCAGCACCTTTATCAAACTCGGGATAGTTTCTTAGCTGTGCTTGGTGCTTTTTCGTCTCTCTGTGTTGATTTTTTCATGAAGCCAGAGCAAAGGGATGCAGTGTAATTCTGAGCTGACTTTTGTTCAGGATGGGTGCTGCTGGGCGCAGATACAGGAAGCACTTACCAGGACCTTAGACACTGCAGAGTATGGTGACTGAATCAGCCACTATACAGAGCAAAATTCGTTCAGATGTTCTAATGGTTAATTCAAGTATTTGTTTTATAAAATGGTGCATTGCTTTCCAAAAATAGAATTATACACAAATTGGACATGGAAATAGTTTCTGAAATTCTTTTCAAGTGTATTCATAATTAAAGAGAAAGACAAAGAAAAGGTAAGGGAGGTTGAACACTGTGGGCAGGTTTTTATTACCGGAATATTATCTGACCAAATTCCGTGTCACCTTTCTGAAGAACAGCCATCTCAGACCCTGGAACGTGAGAGACACACGTGGCGGAAAGAAGCAGGGTTTAAAGAGCACTTATCAGTGAGAGACCGGTGTGCGTCTGACCCAGAGAATACACCTGCCATATGAGTCAGGGAATCTGGAAAAAGAGACACAAAGAGCGAAATCAAAAACCAGCACGGTGATGTCACCGGCGGCCTCAGAAGGCAATGATGTCACAATGGCTGGACAGAGGTTCCGTTATTTATTTATTCATTCATTCATTCATTCATCAGTGTGCTCCTTTGGTATGGCGGAACACGCAAGGACACACAGACCAAGGGTGGGAATAGAGCCTTCCTGGGTGGGCCATCAAATTGTGTCAAACAATTTTATATAACATAGATCTTTCTTTGGTAGAGGTCTACGCTAAAATCAAATAATTAAGCATTTTGCATTATTTGAATCAGTTCAGTGCTCTGCTAATGGTGAGAAATAACATGTTGGCATGTCTTGCTGTGCAACATCTGGACAGCATGACTGGCTTTGAAATTTTGAGATTCTGGAGGTCTATAAATTCCGCTCTCCTTGGCCCGTGTCTAGGAAAGCATGTTTATGACCCTGATCTGGATCAACAGTTAGAATATGGACGGATTTGTTTATGTTACTTCTCATTTAATGGACATTTTCAGCTAAATCACATGCAAACACTGTGTTTTTCACCGTGTATGTCAGTTCAGGAAGAGAATGTTTGGGTTTCTGCAGCAGGGGATTGCTGAAGTAAACCATAATAAAGTCTTTGCTTGGACCTGCAGAATGAAAACATTGCAGACCATTCCAGCCTGCAGCAGGACCTCAAGCTGAGAAATGGAGGTGGAGATACTGTAGGCTGACAGGGCTTTGTAAGCCATCTTTAGCTCTCTGTCCTCTTCATACACGAGGTCTCTGTGATGAGTTGATTCAGGGTGCCATACGAAATACCCTTACAAAACTTTAAATTCTGGTCACATAAAATACGATTTTCCTATATGGGATACTTTCATAAATCGAACCTAATCGACCACATGAATTATGAAATTACATTACCCTACATTATGCAACCATCACTTAGTACAACAAAATAATCATCTGGAAGATGACGTACAGTGGGTATTTATGTTTTCTGTTCTGAATAATGACCAAGAATATGAATACATTAATTTTGATAGCCTACTTATTCCATGTTTCCACCGCCATCCTGGATACAACATTAATTTCCCCAAATGAGATTTCATATGCAATAAGTTCTCGCATAAGTAACTGGATGCAGGCACTTATTTCCATGCTAATAGCAATCCTTAAATATTGCATATTCTAAAAGGTAACAGATTATTTGATTTTCCTTGAAACTTCTCATCTGACTTTGTGAAACTATGTTTATACATATCTGATGCCACTGGGCTGTATTCTGTTTGTTGTTTAGAACTCACTTCTCACAGTTGTAATCTGGGAATAAAATATGGATGGCACATGGCAATTATTCCACACCACAGCTAAATTTGAGCTGGGACGAACTGTGCTACAAATGTTCGGCATAGTTTCTTGCAGTATCTCATTATTGTAAAAAAAAAAAAAAACAAGTCTGTTTCTTCCAGCCTAATGCAAGAGACGATGAAAGAGGGAGCACTTATTGACAGCGGGGCTCTCTCGAACACAGAGGTCTCACGCCTGCCTCTGTCTTGTCTTTCTGGCTGCACTCGCTCTCTGAATTGGAAACCCAAAGGATGCCTGGCCCTAGTTAGTCCTGAATTATAGATGAAAGGTTCGCCCCCACCATAGACAAGCTGCTGGCTTTATGTAAGACAAGCGCAAGGATTCGGGCTGCTGGTTCACCTCAGGACCTCATTAAAATCAAACACCAGGCACTTCTTACAGACCAGTGAACCTGAATTCATAAGGAGCATATAGACAGAGAGAGAGAGCACTTAATACTCATACAGTGTGTTTTAGTATATCAGATTTCTTTATTACAGTTTGTGTCATTTTGTTTATAATGCTGTTCAGCAAACAGAAAGGGTTGGTTACACTCTTCACCACAATTGTTCACCATTGTAATAGATCTTCCCTTATTTTACTGCACATTTTTGTCTCCTCTCAAAGCCTTCAGATGCTACGTGTGCAATGAGTGTTGGTTGTCCTTTATATTGTCAGTAGTTATACCACTGCTTGGAAACAGAAGGCTTAAGGACTATGGATGGGAGCTCATATATAAAAACAATTTTGGTACAAAAGCTCACTTGGGTCTTGAGGACCTGACGTCACCTGACATGACGTCACTGACTCTAGGAACTGGAATTCACTCCAGCTTTGGTCCCGTTTTTCATATACCTGGTTGCAAATAGTAATTTATTATACACTCACCTAAAGGATTATTAGGAACACCATACTAATTTGGTGTTTGACCCCCTTTCGCCTTCAGAACTGCCTTAATTCTATGTGGCATTGATTCAACAAGGTGCTGAAAGCATT
>JAODJW010000135.1:18195957-18223725 GCA_026777045.1 Hyperopisus bebe | reverse complement strand
AAAATACAGGGGCACTTTTTGTGGCTGCTTTTGTTGCCTGGCTGTATAAAAACAAACTTTAAATGACGATCATGTCAAATGGCATTTAAAACCAGTAAAACACCTTTTAAAAAAACTACTACATACCTACATACAGGTAATGTATACCTGCCTTTCAATAATGAAATCCCATTAAATCAATGTGACCACGATATTACAATTTAATTTTAATGAAAAATTATATTAAATAAAAACCCCAATCTTACCAGCACTTTTCAATAATAACTGTTAATTATACTGAGTCATTTCGTTATACATCCTACATGGCTTGAACTCTTATCTGGGGTGATTCTAGGATTCTTTTATGATGGGAGCGTAAGAGCAGCCATAATTCATTCAGAGAGGCCAACAGATATCAACAGAAGATACTTACGTCAAGGGCAACAGACTGCTTGGCCCATGTCTTCTTCACCTGGTTGTACATCATGGTGTTGTTGATTCCCAGGCCGCAGAAAATCACAAAAGCCTGTGAGAAGATAAGCCAGGTGTACAGCCATCTGAAGCAAGTCAGCAACATCCAGAAACAAAAGACTTTCAACTGACTTACCCCAGCGAAAGAGCATTAGTGTGGAAGAAGCATTGCTCACCTCAAAAAGCCTCTGGTCAGCATCATTGAAGGTCTTCCTGTCGAGACGATTGAGAATCTGAGCGACCCCTTAGAAAGAGAGATACCCCTTTTAGCTCTCGACAAAGAAGGTACGGAGCCAAGAGATAGAAGTGGACGGTTACAACTGACCGATGATCTGGTGGGTGCGGTTCCAAATGGGGACACAGAGAACCGAGCGAATGTGGAACCCTGAGGCCTGGTCTGCCTGGAGGAGACAGCAGAGACAGAGTGTTATGTGCCTGCATGTTAAGCGCCAGGATTTGTCTTCTTTCCTTTCTTTTCGTTCACCTTCTTCCTCTTCCTGTCAGTACCATTTGTAGGCGTCCAGGTTGTGGTGCTCAGGTAAGCTGCCCGGACCAATCCCAGCATGCTTCCAGTAACGGAATGGACACAGTTATTGCTTATCAGGGGCGTCCAACGAATATCCCTGTAGCGATTGGTGTTTCTATGCCAACGTGCTTGTAGCATCTATTAGCAATCCATGCTTTTATGATTGTTCAGTTACCTTATTTGACTTGATTGATTAACAATTGTGTTGAGTGACTAGTTACTAGGCAGTAGGCGTTCAACACAATTAAAATAATCTTTTGAGATTACCGCTCAATTAGCCTCATTCTATATGTCATTAATCATTTAATTCCTAAGGTTGGGAGGTAGTTGAAATGTGCCTGAATCTATACTTGCCCATAGGAAAAATACTATTGTCTAAACACATCAGGATTAGAAAGGAAATGCCAATAGTTTTTGTGCTTGTGATTGTTTATGTATAAGCATATTAACTATATGAATGTAAGACCGGTGCACATGCGAGTGGGTAGCCTGTTCATATGTACCAATATCTGTACGTTCATTTTAGGCATGAGGACTTCTTAGGAGGACAAGAAGATTTGTACCATCACGTACCTCAGCATCAAAGCGAGGGTCCTGACACACGTCACTGATGTTGACCGGCAGCCCCGTGGATGCCACAAGCTCAGCAATGCTGTTATTGATCAGCCAGTCAGAGCTGGAGAGCTTCTCCATACTGACTTAGTCAAAGAGACACACAGAAAAGTCAGAAGGCCTTCAGAACAGACGGTTCCCGGTGCTGCAAATGTTCTGCAATTGTACTAGGCCAGTGTTTTTCAATCCGGTCCTCGCGGACTCACACACAGTCCACGTTTTCCAGTAGGGAGCTGGGAGGGAGCAAAAACGTGGACTGTCTGTGGGTCCCCAAGGAATGAGTTAGGAAGCACTGTTATATGCATAGGAACATGCCGCCTACGTCCTTGACATGAATACTGAGGAAAGCGATGAGAATCGCACCTGATTTCATGGTCAGAACTGCAGAGTGGAGACATCAGTTCGAATGTTTGGGAGAACTTCACCACCTGCAAAAGAAATGGGGGCACATGTTAAGGAGGAGGGGTCCATAAAGAAGGGATGCAGACTGAGGGTGTAGCCAGTATGGAGAGAGGAGTGGATGTGATTGGGGGAGGAGGGCATTCTCTCACAGGTGATTGGATGTCCTCCAATAAAAGCACTGAGCAGCGCTCACACTGCAGGAGAGTCAGCGCACGCTGCATGATCTTCCTCACGATCTTCTCCAGGTCCGTCTGCTCCTCAAACAGATCATTGACCACCTCGAGAAGGGCCTGGCAGGGTAACAGTCAGCAGGTCATCAGTCACGGTGCAAAATCCCACTTGGCAACTTCCACAGACAAGAGCATCAGGCTCGTGGGAGTTTTGCTCACACAAAAATATTCTGGGGGCAGAACAAAACAAAAAAGATTGGTTCAGAGAGTTATCCAATCAGATTTTAGAGGAGGTGGGTCCAAGCAAATTATCGCTCTGAACCAATCATTTTTCATTCTGCCCTCAGAACATTTTTGTGGAACTAAAAATCAAATATCAGGGCCTAAATGACCTCTTATTTTTATGATACTAGCAAATTACTTTAAAAGTTACATATTACATAATACAAAGAAACACATCAAGACTGTTTCTGATCTACTTTTTCAGCATTACTTGGTTGTTAATCATTACAAATCAGACAATAGGCATGACAACTGGAAAGTATGGGCTGATGACACTTTCAAATGTCAACCAGAAACTATGGGATGTCAGCTTGCACTTAGGCAAACCATCCTTCTTGAATAAGACAAATATGAGCCATACAACTTGGATGTAAAAACAAGGCCTTTTTAGTGTCCATGTGCATTGGTTTGTACATAACCTACTCAATAAGCGAGTAGCAATAAGTTTTAAAATTGTTCTATTGTGAATTATTTAAGGGAACACAATTATTTTTCTTCCGTTATTCTTAAACAAATAAGAGTAAACTCTTTTTTTGACTTTGATTTCCTGCATACAGGGTGGAAAAAACATTAGAGAAAAAGAACAAAGGTATAACAAATCATCTTTAAAATGACTGGAAATTTTTGAGAATATTTTATTGAAGGACCAATCCCTCACCAGGAAGTGCGGAAATAATGATGATTTTATCTATGTATCATTTTCTATTTTTGTTAGCATTCATTCTGTAGTCTCTTGGTAATTAATTCTAGTTTTATACGAACATCTTTTAAAATCTATTGTATAATACAGCTACTAGTACAACTGTTCCAAATAGAAAATGTCAACTAAGACTGTGGTATTTTGTTTCTAATGATAAATATTTATATTTACTTTGGCATGCAATAGGGCACCCCCCCCCCATACTCTGTGCCATATCTGGTTACCATTTACCCGACTGGCACATTTCAGAAGTGCAGCAGGGTTTGTAGATATAAGCACTAGTAAACCAATTATAGCAAGAGGAGGTTTAGCTAGAGGAGGTTTAGCTGGAGAGGTTTAGCTGGAGAGGTTTAGCTGGAGGAGGTTTAGCTAGAGAAGGTTTAGCTGGAGGAGGTTTAGCTGGAGAGGTTTAGCTGGAGGAGGTTTAGCTAGAGGAGGTTTAGCTAGAGAAGAGTTCTCAGGTTCCTTCTCACCCGGCTCCTCTCATACTCCTTGCGGGACTCGGAGAACAGCTTGGCATTGGAGATTGAGATTCCACAGAAAGGCAAATACATCTGCAGCACCTGAGAAGGAGACAGGAAACAGAGCAGCCTCTGTGCCGTTTGATCTGCAAAAGTCAGAAATGGAGGATGACCCGCAGAGTGGCCTGACAACAACCAATAAAATAAGAAATCGGATAATAAACAGAGCAGTCAGCTGTATAACCAGCGACAGTGTGTGTAATGATAATAATACAGTCTCTAGCTGTTTTCTGCTGTCTCAGGACACTGCCAGCTCCAGTAAAAAATCACTAAGGGTACATCTGAAATTACTGAGGGCCAGAATCCCTGCAGCCATGGCACAGTCATGGAATGATTGGCTACAACCTGAGGGGGAACATTATTAATCTCACGGTGCTCTGCGCCCTTAGGCACCCGTGTAAACCCGGATCTCTCACCGTTCCATAACCATTAATGATGGTCCAAAGCCTGGGTGAGTAATCATGAAATTAAATATTGATCGTGTAATAAATAAGTCGCAAAGAGGCAAGTTAATTGGACTGCCTTTAATTGCAAGGGTCTGAGTGGCAAATAATCAGAATAGCTGTTAATTTCCTATGTGTCAGGAGACACATTTCAGGGCTGTACCTTTCCCTTAAGGCTTAGCAAACCAGACACCACCAAATCTGGTATTGACATGGAATGCAGCCCAGATCCGAATTTGTCAGACTTGGTGTTTACGTCATGTAACATTACCAGGCTGCATATCCATGTATAATACAAGTGTAAGAGATACATTTATATATTTATATCAGTTTCCTTTCTAAAAGTAAAGTCCAAAGTACTGTGATAACTGTAGGAACCTCGGATACAACTGATACATAATGATCAAATGGAGAGGTAAAGATCGCAGTACCATCTTAATATTAACAGTAAATATTATTCTACTTCTTGACATGTTTCTGCCCCCTTGTGGACAGTTTTGGGAAAGCATGAATCCGTAATTACGCAAGATTCACAGACACTTGTACACAGCTATCACGTGCATTTATTTATACATATAGTCATTAAGTATAACTTAGTTAATATACAGTTCAAGCCTAGAATGAGAGCAAGATATTAGCATTTAGTAATAAAGCTACTTCTTAATTAACCTTTACAATAATCAAAATCACAAATCATTATGATATAAATAAAACTGTAATTAGATGAAAGTAAAGAGCAGGAACAATCCCATAAAAAGTATGACATTCCCTGGGTAAATTTTGTAGTAGTCCAGCCCTTTTCCGTAAAAACCTGAACTGGGTACGGACAGGACTGAACCTAATCCAGTACTTGGCATCTGTGTAGTGAGAGTGTTGGATCTGATGAGAGAAAACAGCAGCTCTGCGGAGTACGATGAAATCCAACTGAATTAAAGGAGACTCAAACGTAGATACATCCTTTTCTGTGATCATCACTGCTCTGCAATACAGACAGACGCCAGCATTTCGCTACTTACTGAGGGCTTCGATTCAGAGCACATTTCACTCATTAATACTCCTGGACAATGTCAAATACCCTTCTGAAGGATACTGTAACAGACCCCCTTGGAATTTCAACTGACAATTAAATACTCTCAACTGCTTATTGCCTAGAAACTCATATTAACACTTTCTCACACCCATGGAATGTTAACTCGAAGACCTAAGGGCAACCCCATTATTTTTAATTGTAGTTATGGATTAACGATACTGAGGTAAGGTAAGAAGCGTGCACTGATTACAGTGCGTAAGGAGCGTGCACTGATTACAGTGCGTAAGGAGCGTGCAGCGCGTTGCCACACCCACCACACAACGAACCGCAACCACCTCAGGGATGAGAACCTGAGTGTAGCCATGTGGCAGGTGATTCCTCAGCACCACACCAGTCCGAATGGACCATTGTGAGGTTTGTTCCAGTGACTGGAGTCCCAATCCTACCATCAACCCCCAAGTTATTCCCTGTAAGTCGGAGGACCTCCTTGCAGGGCTGGATGTAGATTGACGTCAAACCCAGGATGAAGCAATTGCAGGTTAAGGGCCCAACGGAGTAGGATCACTCCAGGCATTCATGGGATTCAAACCAACAACCCTCCGACTGCTGCACAGGGCCCTAGTCTCAGAGCCACCACTCCATCCCAAATGGAACGATACTGAATGATGCTTAACATCAAAATGTTCTTTGGCCACACTAATTTATCGTAAAAACACCAATAGCATAACTGTATTAACTCCGTCCCTTAGTTTTCTTTAATGGTATTTTGCCATTAAAAAGCAAACAAGCAGCTATAAAACATGCATTTCAATGACTGGCAGTTGGGTCGCTGACTACATTGTGTGTGAAGGCAGCTTCTTCAGGACACCTTTTTCAAATGGGATGCATGTAAAAGGACAAACATTTCATTCAGTTCTGTGTCATTTTCCCGTTCACCGTCCTACCACATTGCAATAATATCGTTTGAAAAACCTATTTAATTTTACATTTTATATTCCATGATAGAGTATGCAGTGCGTGTCAGGAATGTATGTGTATCGTCAGTTTGGTTAAAGAAGGTTTTCCCTGCTGGTCACCGCAGGGTCCCTGTTCTCCTGTGTAGGAAATGGCCCTGCTCTCACCTTCTCATCGTCGTCCGTGAAGGCACTGCCCTCTGGGCTCTTGTTGATGGCCTGCACCACTCCAATGACGTCTCTATCGCTGTTGCAGATTGTCATGCACAGGATGGACCGAGTCTTATACCCTGTCAGCTTGTCAATCTCATCACTGAAACGATGATCCTGAACAAACAAACACAGTCATTCACCCCCTTACACAGGCTGCAAGAGGAAAACAATCACAGCCGATCTGTAGTTTGTGCATCGATGATACTCTTTGGACACAGGTTAAGATGCACCAGAATTGCAAAAATAATAGAAAATTACAAAACACTTTTATTGGCATTACTGTGCTATTTCATACCCAGGTAACATTACTAATATACTGAGAAAAAGTATACTTACTCATTTGTTTATAAGACTTGTATTACTATAACATACAATATATTTATTTTCTAAATATCACAATTAAGTGATAATATCTATTGAACTACTGCAACTTTAAAACAATTTTCTACATATCAACTAATATAATTCACTAATTTACAGTGTATAAAAGGCAAATAGCATTTTAGCTATGAATACAAATCACTTAAACATCTGAAAGGATTATATAGCTCCAATGAAAGTGGCTCATTACCTGTTTACACTCTTGACACATACGCTATACAAACTATTGAAACTGTGGCAGAATTAATGTTAGTGATGATGCTGTATTATCTCTATTATTACTGCCTTTTATTAATATCGATATAGAAACATAATGGCCATCTACAAAAAAAGAACATCCAAAAACGAGTGACCTGTCATTTCCCTGGTATCATATATATATATATATATATATATATATATATCCAAGTTATTGCACATTATGCATACTGCTTATAAAAAACCGAACAATGAAAATGTTCAGGATTGTCTGATTCACGAGGACTGTCTTACCTCATAGGCGTTGGGAATATTGACTGTCTCCCCGTGTTCGGCCACGTACCCAACGATGCCTTTGCCCCACGGCACCTGCACCTCGCTGGAGTTTAGGGTGCTGGAAGAGGGCCGGACCGTGGCTCCGGCATGCACGTCAAAGAACTTGGACACCAGTGTCTTCTTGTGCGGGGGTCCCTCCACAAGGAAGAGCGAGCACCTGTCGGCCTCCACTAATATGCACACATTTATCAGGATCTTATAACAAAGGCTCGTCATATCCAAGTCATTGGAGATATCTTTTACTAGCTCCAGGAAAAACTCCCTCTCGTTGTTCTCTTTAAGTCGGTATTTGTAGTCTATGGCGCTGGAGGCGTACTGAGGTATACTGACCCGGGACTCGAGCAGGGCGCTCAGGATGTGGGCTGTGGTCGGAGGGAGCGAGCTGGCTTTGCGGAGCAGCGCGCGGCGCCGCACGCTGGACTGCGACTCGTGAGCGCTCACGTGCTCGTCGTAAGTCCGGTGCGCGGTCATGGCCTTGGACCGGGCGAAGTTCCGTCTCAGCTCCATGTGAGAGCAGCGCCGCTGGAGTCCATCCGGGCTCGTCTGCCACAGCGGCTCCCTGGCCGATCTTCGCTTGTCCTCGACCAGCGACACTTTGGACGGGTGATGCTCCCTCAACCACCTGCTCACCATCTCGCATTTTCCCTTCCTGATTAAATACTCCTCGAAGAGCTCCGGGTGGCGGTCCAAAAACGCCTCCACCTCGGAGAAGTCAAGTGCAGTCATCGCAGCAAAGCAGAAAAGAAGGAATTAAAATGAGAAATTACTTGAGTTGAGCTAGACTACTTGCCAGTTTCTACTGTCCTGCCCGCCGGCATCCCCATCGACTCTGAAGTGCGGCAAATCAGGTCGCTTCATTAGCAAATACATGTATATTCAGCGCAGGTCTCTGCTCCTACACTGTCTTGCTCGGGGCTGAAACATTTCGTTCCGGACGACGGCAAGCAAATAAATAAATAAACAAACAAATAAATAAAACGCGCATCTGTAGAGTCTGCAGTGAGTTAATGACCCTCCGCCAGCACGGCAGTTTATTCAGGCAGCCTGTCACGTGGGATCCAGAGGGAACTCATGAGTTTTGGTTATCAGCCAAACCAGTGCATTTACTACGATCTGTTACTGCGACAGGGACGTCGGTACCGTACTGCTCTCCGTATCTTTGCGCACCGGGTTCTTGTGCAAAGTTCGTGTTCACGGCACGTGTACACATATTTATATGCATTTATTGTGACAGACAATTTTGGTATGAAAGTCTCTGTTTAAACCATACGAACTCGATAAGAATCAAAGGATTTGGACAACAACCACTATAAAACTACTGTTTTCATCACAAACCAATAGATCGTGATGTTGCGAATGGCGAATGTTGCTCTTCACAGAAACCTGTTTCATGTAGTGTGTAATCAAAATCATCCCATAGCTGGTGGGAGACCTTCACATTATTTGCACAAGATTCTTTGCACAATATACTTACATTACTTCTGTGGCCAATAACTGTCCTCTGAAAATAGTAATAATGTTCCCACAGGGGCCAGCAACTGATGAGTTTGTGGAGTGTAGTAATGTTAAAGAAATGTTAAGTAATGATAAATATGCAGTATTAACAAGTAGGCCTAGTATTGCTGCACTTCGTAGATAATATTAACCTTCACAATCTATCTGTTTCACACCTGTGTTTTATTAGAGGCATTTTTAAAAATTCTAATAATGTTTAGTCTGTGTTCTGTTATTGCATGATACTGTTTAGTCTGTGTTCTGTTATTGCGTGATACTGTTTAGTCTGTGTTCTGTTATTACACGATACTATTTAGTCTGTGTTCTGTTATTACATGAGTGCCTAATGGGCAAACGTTGTTTTGCTGTTACCATTATGATGATTGCCAGCTCCTTATCTTGCGTCCCTTAGCGTCTGTCATAATAGCCGATTCTGTTAGAGAGCTGCCTTGCCGTTCTCCTGCTGATTACCAGGCGAGAATCCCCTTTTCCTTCAGACTCTCCGAGATGCACAGGGCCCCCTCAGTACTGTGTAAATCGTAGTTTAAAATATTCAGTTTGTTCTCTGTAATTCTGGACAGGCTTCACTGCTCAGATCTCCCAGGCTCCTGCTCTGTGCATCATCCCGACCGCAGACTGAGGGCACAGCCGGGCACATGCCTCCACGTGGGTTGCTCTTCTGGGTGGAGTGGGGGTCCTGCTGGATCTGTGCTTCCGGTGTTAGTTCAGATGGTCATCAGCTTCTGGCTGCTAGATACTTTGGTTCACTGTTGACTTCGACATTGCTTGTAGTGACTTGTCGGAAACCCAAAAATCTGGTATGTGCTTCTTCTTTAATGTCTTACTTCATGAAGTGAGTCCCAGCGAGAGGGCGGGGGGGGGGGGATGCGCGACTTTGCAAACCGCTAAGATGTGAGTCTGACATCGGATTGGTATTGCAGTACTGCACATACAAAAGAGCCTGCTGATCTTCTCTGAGGAACTGACTCCGATGTGCTGCACATTCTGAACTGGCATTTCATTTAGCTTAATATGCTATTCTCTGTCTGCAAGAAGAATTCTGATTTGGGCAAAAAATGCATAAGCAGTGAAATGCCATCATTTTAAATAGAGTGGCTGTCACCATTAGGTAAATGATTGCAAAAAAATATGCTTGATTGATGTGATCTAATTTTGTATTGCAATCGTGTATTTACATTTTTACCTAGAGCATGTTCCAAAATTGGAAAGCACTAAATTAACTTCCCTTTCAGGCCAATTTATGCTACTGTGATTCAGACTGAGTTTAGTTCCAATGCATGTGTTTGGGGTCTGCCGAAAGTTTGAGTCGTGGATGTAATCAGTGTTCATTTTCACAACACTAAATATTGGCAGTGCACTGTATTCACAGTGCAGGGCAAAATGCAGTGTGGGACAGAGACTGGCTGATAGGTCACAGCCTGTAAGAAATCCCAGTGCATTCCAAAATCTTAGAAAACACCTCATGAAAAAATCCACTTAACACTAAACTAATGGAAGGTTCCCATAGTAATATTCTGTAAAATGTAATGTATTCATCCCACTCTGGGCACCAATACCAACATTACCTGCATACATACCTGCAACGCATTCAAGGTAACGCTGCTTTAGAAGCCGTTAAAAAGATTTAGCAGTTCAAAGGAACTAATTTCAAAATACTGGACTACCGGAATGTGGAAGTATCATTCAATCAACCATAAACGAAGACTTTTTTATTACATTCTGGCTTAAATTCAAACACATTAACAGAATCACCCAAGGTGACGTTTTTGGCATTTAGGGACCATTATTCAATTTTATCTTTTTTTTTTGGTCCAGAAACTTTAATCATCACATTAAGGATAAGGTTAAGATATGTCCAGTAAAATGGTTATAAAATTAATTCATAACCACTTATCCTCAGCAGGGTCACAGAGATTAATCCATCGCATGGGGCACATGTGCTAGAGGCAAGTCAGAGACATCGATTAAAGCCAACAGTATTGGCACCAACATTAATGATGCATAGTGCACTAATGACACGGCAGCCCTTGATTTGTTGATCCGTTTCCTTATATTAGTCAATTAGAATAACGATCGCTTAAATATAAAAATAAATAGAACTGATGACATGATGTGTCTTCATGATGACCTGATAGATGTCTCTATTAATTTTATTCAGTTTCATGACTGTTGGTACTGAAGTTCTCTATTCACAGTGCAGCTTTCGAACGGTGCAGTTTAACTCTTGAAGCCGAAGTGAGGCCGCATTGCTTCGATTGCTGATGAAACTAGTTAACATTTTATGGAAGGGAAGGGTGCAACTTTGGATTGAACTTTAGGGGACGAGGCGGGGTTGAGAACCGCACCCATTCATCGTGACATTATGATTATTTGGTGTGGGGGGGTGCTGGCCCGTTCTAATTATTGGGGGAATTATAACCCCGCCCCCCATGATTTAAGGTCTCTAAAAGCAGTTGTCCTCTCCCACTAACCAAAAAGGATTACGCCTTGATATATGTAGTGAACATTCACAAGGACGAGTTTTATGTTTTACGTTAAGATTTCACAGAGTTAAATATTACAACAGCGGGTACCTGGTTCCTATGGGGGATACGTTCCCACGGAGTTTGAACAAAAAAAGAAAGAAAAAAGTTTTCCTTTATGAATGCTTGATGCCGTTTTACACAGAATACCCTCCACCTTTTCCGTGTAATAGTAATTTCGAAATTACTTTATCGTCTAAACACATACAATAAAAATAAAACGCATAGGAAACTCAGAGCCGCTAAACCATTATCACATTGCTCCTATATACTGTAAACAAGATTTGTATAAACATCATATATGATTGACCATGAACTAGTAATATTTTATTCTATAATTGTCCCGCATTGCATGATAGCCAGCAGAACAGCAGTAGACGCTCCAGATAAGAATGTTCTGTGATTGGATGATATGAGCTGGTCGGGTGCGTGACCATGTGCTTTTGTTTTAACCCGAGAAGGTCAGGGGGAAACGTAAGTGTGGTTTGGTGTTTTGGAAATTGACACAGGTATGACGTCAGATGAGTTCCGCTTGTAAAATATGCCTAATCGTTTAAGGTTATAAGGAGTAGTTTTTAAAAAATGTTACAGTTAACTGTAACGCACGCTTCTGGTCATTTAATTACAGCGAAGCGCAAGATTTATCAGCGTTTGTAAAGATGGGTGGTGATTTGCTTTGCGTGTTTCAGAATAGCCGCTGAATTAATACAATATGATTGTAATAAATACGGCTTTGTACAAACATCAGATAGACTGCATGCTTTCTTAAATACATAATACATAAGACGCCTATCTTAGTTGCCGACGTAGAAGATGCAGGATCATTAATCCTCGAAAGAAACAGGCCACTGTGAGCGCAGTGACAGCACGTGTAACCGGAGCCGGGCTCTCGCGCAGGAGGGTCTCCGGTGTCCCTACCTGCGTGTCAAAAGCGCCGCTTAAGTTTCATTCTTTGTATGGCTTCGCAGTTTCCTTTGGGATCAGCTAACGAGCTGTACCAGTGACACACGTCAATGCGGAAAACTTAATGACAGAGACTTCGTGCTTCTGCAGAGATTGTACAAAAGCATATCGATTTCTCGCACTGTTTTAAATTATAAGGTGATTCCATTGTTATAAGTAATTTATACCGGGCCTAATAAATTAAGATTTATGGCATATAACTTGTATACGTCATCTAAATTAGTCATAAAAATCTGAGCTTATCCCATTTGATTTTTTTTTGCCGCCCCAACTACAAATACTCTAAGAGGTAAAAATACTTATCAGTTAACAAGATTAAATTAAGTATCGCATTATTATCATTTAAGGCGACCATTTTTTAAAGAACAAAAAAAAACCCAATAGCTTTGATGTTTTTGGTAGTATTTACAGCTCCAGCATGTCCCACTGATAAAGGTTTCGCTGTTTCACGTCACACTGAGAGCATAATCCAGTATTAAAGAATTTATCTTTGCTTAGTTTTAATTAGATTATTTGGAATGAAAAAATGCACATGATGAACCCAGTACCAGGTATAGCAATGACTGAACTTCTGTACTGCTCATTCTAATCGTTAAATTGTATATGTTCAATTTTTGCAAAACGCAGGACATCAACATGACAGAAAAAAACAGTGCTGCTTTGGATCGGGTTTCCATGCTGAGAAACACGATACTGGCCAGACTGTGGCTGGAGAAGCTGCAGGTCTGTGGTTTCCCATTGCCCATCCCAATGGCCAGTGCAGGAATTCAAGCCATTGCTACTGATACCGGCCACAAAGGGGTACGGGAGACTCTGCATACTCACACCAGCCCCAGGGGGACAAACAAGCCTGTTTCAAACACCCCCAAACCCCACTGTCTACTGGAAAAGAGGCACGCGGGGAAAACTGGCCCTCATTCTTCAGACTGCCAACAATGGATCAAGTCAGACCTTCTCTTCAGTACCCTCAGAACGGTGCACATAACCCAAAAGCCCTCCTTCAGCTGAGGTATGATTCCAGAACTTTTGCAGTGGCCCATAATTTATTTAAAAAACAACACAAATCATATATATGTGCATTTTTCATACAGTGTTGACATTTATTTTAGCCTAACTGTTGAAGAAAGTGATGGTGGAGAGTACGGTGTGGTCTGAGCTTTGCTCTTCCCCCGAGGAATCGTATTTTGGAGAAGTGTCTACCTCTATATACTACTTTTGTATTTGCCCCTAGGGTGAAGACAAGCAACTGCTTATTTTTTAAAATAAAGTTGTCAAACTGATATTTCCATTTATTGACATGACATTGTGCCGAGTGTAAGTGCATCATGGTAGAACGCAATATACCTATTCACTGTGGCAGCAGTCACATCTGCCAGTTAATTACTCCCCATGTTTAATGAGGTTAAGCCGACCCACTTTTATTTTTGATGAAATATAGGATCTCGGCTCCGATTGCAAAATAACTGCCTCGGTACGACATGAATGCGTGATCAGGACAGACACGCTACAACATCGACGTAAAAACATTTTGGTCGGGCGAAACACAGCGCCATCCAGCGGTTGTGAAGGGTTATAGGCTCGTCAACTATGGACGAAACGTCATACTTCGGTATTCAAAAACATTACATTGACCGTATACTGAATTTCAGTGTGAATATGGGTTTCAAGAGAAGCAATTGAAAGTTCAGCTTAAAAACTGGCGTGGTCTTTATTTACGTCCTTTCTTCAATTGTAGTAATAGCTTCTGTAGAATTAGAATATTACGTCGGAACACGCACATGCGATAATAAAACCTGACGATACAAATTTATTAGTGACAATCATCTCTTTATTCTAAGTGATGAATATTCAGCACTGTTTCCGTGTTTCCTTGTTCATTTTATCGTTGGGTATCTTTTCATTCTTTTAGAAACCTTCCCAGGGACGTCAGCATTCCACAGTATCACGACCTGACTTCCACGAGGAAAAGTAACGTTCGCATTAATGACCAACTGTAAGTTGTTTTTCCTACCACATATTTTTGCTTTCACTTAATGGAAAATAGATAAAATAAATATTCGAGTGTGCCTCTCTGAATTTAAGCGTTTTGTTATCATTAAGGGTCAAAGCAGCGTTAGCTGCTGGATCGCTATTGCTTTTGTATACTTGTTTTGGTAATAGAACAGCTGTGGCAACAACATATGCGCTTTCACCGCTATACTATTAAACACTAGATGGAGCAGTCTGACCATTTTTTATGTCATAGTGACAAAAGATTCATTCCATTCTAATACTTTAGTACTGGACGCTTTACGTTGGGCGTTTCTTTTTCAGAATCCCAGATCCCACTAAAATCAATATTTGGTGAGTATCACCGCTGTGCGACTGTCAGTTTCATTCATTAATTCGGCGAATTGTCTGATCGGCTACAATCCGCGGGGTCTGCTGGGCGTACAGGTTTGATACTTCAAGTTTGTTATACAGGATTCTGATACTCCGCCCAGAATGTAACAGACCGTTACAAAGCTCATTGGCCCGCTTGTTGTTTTCCTTATGGCATCAGGCTTTTTTATGTGGACTCTTCCTTGCCTCGCTGCCTTGCCTACTGTGTCGGCACCCCCAGTTCTCAGGGTTCTGTCTGCTTTATACATCAGAGTCCTGGGTGTTACTGTATATCTGCCAGATTGATATGCTTCTTTTGTTCAAATATTTTTTCACCGTCAGATCCCTGTCACTCTCACTTCTCCCCCTCTGTACCGCTCACAGTGAGAAAGTGATAACTGGTACGACCCAGAGGCGCCACCCATACCAGTCCCACGTCTCCCAGTTCGCAATGTTCCCCAACTTCTGCTTCCCAGTCGATCCCGACACTGCTGTCCAAGCGGCAGGATCCCATCTTAACCCCCTCGTCCCGGCGAGGATTCCAAAAATGACCGTTCTCAGCAAAACCAAGGGTTAGGAGAAGAGACATTGAAACAATATAATTCAAGATTAAGGCATTTTAGTTGCTGACATACATTAAAATCGAGTCAGATATCAAGCTGGATGTTTCTGCTGTGCTTAGGTGCCTCATTCCGCCATGAGGTGCTAGAGGGGTCCTCAGACAACAGGACACACGTACTCACATGTCCTGAACAACAGGGCTTCCACCATGTGAGAAAATCACATATAATTTATTTCAGTAATGCACCTCTATGCATGTGTCCCTTTATTCAATGGTTATGGTGCCCATGTAGATCATTGATGGTGGACTGATGATCTTCACCGTTCTATCTGTCTTCAATAATTCCAAGTCGAGGCCAGATGAAGGTCAGAAGTTCTACCCCACAGCCCCAAAGGCAATGTGCCCCAACAAATCTCTGTGCCCTCAGGATTTTACATTATGTGAACAGGCAGGCAAACTTCTTCAGAACCTGGAGCGGTCACATCGGGTAACCTCCTACCAGAGGGACTTCACAGGTATGCGGTCCGAGTAAAAATGTCCCACACTTGCACTTGTAGCCGATCTCACCCCTGTCAGAAAATGATTCATAATCCTCCTCATGCCTGCAGCAGATAAGATGGGGTTCCCCCATCCCATGAGAGATGACTGGTGCAACCATGTACATAAAATATATGACTGCTGTTAGAGATCTAACAATGTATCGATGAACACAATCCACAGTCATTCTCCCATGGAAACACATGAAGCTGCAGTTGGCTCACCCTGCTAGCAAACAGCCCATAAGCAACCCTTGCCTTATGCAGATGACAGATAGCACAATTCTATATGTGTTGCAGGCAGATAAGAAGTAGGGTCCAGTTCACATGCAGTCCCAGGTACACCAATAGATATGACTCAAGTACACTAGCAAGATTACATAACAGTTCATAATACATTCTACTCATATTACCTCATAGTTATACCTCTTTGCCCTTTAGAATAGAGATCTACATGTTGGGTGGCCTGATCAATCTCATCGTAGCTGTGCTGAAATTTCATATAAAAATAGGGCTGAGATTCCAAAGGAGGAACATTGAAGATTGTGCATTTGCATGACGCTGTTCTTAGGAGGTGGATCCCTGAGCCCTAGGAAGCTGGATGACTTCCATGAGAGGACGGTCACTGGTGGGATGACCCCCTACTCACTGCAGCTGGTAGGTCACGTGCAACACTCTGAATTATTACGCAATTGAACAAATGTTTCATATGAAAAAATTAAAATATCCAGGTAACCAGATGCATTTTGCTTAATGCAGTGTAGTTCTCATTAATTCATATTTTTGATTGTTTTGTACAGTTATTTATTAGATTAGATTGGATTATATTAGATTAATTTTTATTGTCCCAAATGACGCATACTGTAATTGCTATCAATGAAAACAAACAATAGATAACATAATACACAAAACATGAACATTTGTCATATACAGTACACACACAGCATATCCAGATACTCAGATTATCATAGAGCCTTCCACATTACATTTAAAAAACACACATGCACCAGAATACATAGGTAAAAAAAAAACGGCAATGAACAAACAAACGAGCATATAGAGTAATTGCAGCATGGGGGTAAGAATGTATCCAGTCAAGTTAAAATATACTGTGACCAATAAAAGATGCATTTGTTCGTTATAAATAATATTACGAATAGTTCATGAGGCTTTGGCTGACTTTAATGGACCTGGGAACAAAGGCGTTCTGAGAAGAGGAACTACAATACGGATTTGGTAGTGAATTAACTTCAGCTGAAATTATCATTATGAATAAGTATAATAGTATACGCTTGCCTGAGATTTCAGTGCCACCCATGAGTTCATAGCCTCCCATACAGTGGACATAAGGAGTGGTTGTGTCCTCATAGATGAGAGTGGATCAGACCTTAACTATGGTAGCAACTCATGTATTATGTTGCTTCTGTGGTGATATATAGGTGAACCGAGACTCTACCAGAACAGGTATAGCAAGAGGAACAGGCAGCACCCAGACCACTGGTTCTGAATCGGAACACGTGAGGAACATACTTCCTGTCTCCAGCCGGATGGAATACAAGGATTCCCCTTACAGCAAAAAGCAGACATATGCAATGGAAAATCATGCATTTGGCTCGATCCAACCAGCTTCTGCTACTGCCGCTCTGGCGAGGGTTTCCAAGGCAGAGCAGAGGTCCAGGTCTGCAGGAGACCAGGAGATGAGTGGTCAGCCCTGCTCTTCTCCCGTTTCCCCCAGTAGGAGGCTAAGGATCAGTCGTCCCGGCCTCAAACCAGAACTCCTACACCTACAGGACTCCTTCAGCAAGACAGAAGCACATCGTCGTTCCCGCCAGGTTTTACACGGTAGTCCAATAGACCTTCAAGACAATGTGTGCAAAGGGAGACAACATTACTTCTATGGCTTCAACTCATACTACTTCCGCAACTGAACGACAATCTCACACTTATCTATACTGAAATAATAATCTGAAAGCTTGAAACCGTTAATTGGCTTTATCATTCGTTGTTTGTTTCACTGAAGTATTTGTTTACTTATTGTTGAAAAGATCATCATTAAATAGTAGATTTCTGTCTGAAATTCAAAAGGTATCTTTTAATTTAATATATTCCCACTTGTCTCTTTTCTTTAATATTGAATGTATGAGTAACAAATTAAAGGTGAATTATATTAATCGAATTATCAAAAATATGATACCTTTAGGTTCAGCAAGGTGCTCTGATTTGCTTTATTTGATTCATGATACATATTAGTCTAATACTACCCTGAAAATTAAAATGAATCTTACACACATATAATGGTGAACATGATTCAGGTTACCTTTTTTGTTCACCTACTGTATCTATTTAGCTTATATTAAACATGCATGCATGCATCTATCCATCCTCTACGGCTTATCTGGGCCCAGGTCTGGGATAAGCAATCTGAGCAGGGATGCCCAGACCTCCTATTTCCTAGCCGCCTCCTCCAGCACCTCCGGGGGGATACTGAGTCATTCCCAGGCCCCAGGGTCTCCTGGTTCGATGCGGACGAACAGTGACCCTATCTGAGCCTGAAAAGGAAGCTCATTTCCACTGCTTATATCCACAATCTCAATCTTTCATTACTACCCAGAGCTCATGAGCATAGGTGAAGGTAGGAAAAAGCAGTAAATCCCTAAAACGTTCCCCTGTGACAAGTAAAACAATTTACTTTTCATTTTGACTCCTACTGAACTACTACAACTTCCTGTCTGAAGACTTCATTACTTGTCCAATGATAGGACCACTTGAAGTAATTTAACTCTGGCCTGAGAGTGTCTGAGGAAAACCACAAACCAATTCGTTCCAGAAAGTACTTCAGCCCTGTGTACCCCAGCTGATCCTGACATGTCTCCCTCTTGCCTCTTGTTCCCACACATTACTATTCACCTCTTAATTGCTTACTCCATCCCTACGAGATATAACCATACTGCCAGAAATGATTGTCTTATGGATGAGTGGGTCCAGAGGAAGCGAGATCAGGAGCACCTCTGAATTCACATTCCCTGGCTGGGTGACTTCACAGTAATTATTGTCAGTCTAAAAACATTTAACATTAAACAGGTTTTCTGGAGAACAGCAATAGGCATGAGTAGGTACATCATGATCCGTCTTCTTTTGTAATGATGCACAAAGGCTCATTTAAGGGCCCGCACTGAAATGACACTTAGTTTTCTTTTTATAATGTAGCAACAAAGAGAAATGACAGGCCATCTTTTCCGTGTATCGTCTAAAAGAATCTTAACATACCCTTACATTTGGATCACATGTAACAGATATTTGCACATTTCTTAAACTCAGCCCACCTTTTCACTCGACTGTAATGTGGCTTAAGCTGTTGAAACAGAGGATAGATGTGGCCAAAAAACAGAGGATAGATGTGGCCAAAACAAGTGCACAGCCTCAGTTTTCACTTCAACTTAAATTTCACTTAACGACAGGTGGCAGCGTGTGACATCACCAAACCAAGGAGGTCACATGTAAGAATTTCTGTCATCCTCCCGCAAACACACTTCCTGAACGGCAGCATCTGCTGTTAATCTGTTATATTAGCATGTTTATATTTGTCATACACTGGTGATGGTGACACATATATGTTTTGTAAAATATAGATAGGGATTTATTAGAAAGACTTAACAAAGGAGTTCACTTAACATTCTCAAGGCGCCAAGATAATAGGCTAATAATAGGATAATAGGATAATAGGTTTCATATTACACAAAACACTCAGTTCACACAGGTACAGGTCAACCCCTCCACCCCACCCTGCATTTCTGCATTTCACACACACACAAATAAACACACACACACACACACTTATGTATTCATGTCTTTGTGGGGACCATCCATGCGTTTTTTTTTTATGGGAAAAACCCTAATCCCAACTATCACGACTTTAACCCCTATCCAGCCCTAACCTTATCCATAAGTAAAGCATTGAGTTTGCAAACCCTACACACTATGTACAAGATATTAAAACTTTCACATACGTGTCATGTGACACTGCGTGTGCAGATCTGTCTCGAACTGAAATTCCCACTCCAGTCAGCTGACCGAAGCAATCCTGCATTTGGTCATCACAATGTAATATATGCATGACCCCCCCCCCAGCACACAC
This sequence comes from Hyperopisus bebe, assembly GCA_026777045.1. NCBI lineage: Eukaryota > Metazoa > Chordata > Actinopteri > Osteoglossiformes > Mormyridae > Hyperopisus > Hyperopisus bebe. The sequence continues at coordinate 18,203,914 of JAODJW010000135.1, read as the reverse complement.
ACACACACACACACATACAGACACACACAAAGAGGAAAAAGTACTCAAAAGACAGTTTACATTGAGTTTAAACGGAACTAGGTACAGCTGACGATAGTCGATAGTGTAGATGTTGACTTAATGATATTGAGCCAATCGTTAGTTGTTGTATGATGTATTACAGTTTGTTAACGCCACTTCTCAGCTTAGAGCCCCTATTAACGGATATGGTGGCTGAACTTTATTTTGTCATTGCCTTTACTTTCTTAACCCCTTTGAGATTGGTAACCAGCAATTTCATGAACCGAATCGGGCAAGCAATATGGAGGACATGTACTCAGCTTCCATTTTCATTCAAGTGCATTACGGCTAGACCGAAGCGGCTCACTCCCCGGTGATAAGCAGTGGCTTTCTGGGGATTTCTCCAAACAACTCAACACATGTGAGCTGTAATGGAAACGCAGCCATTCTTTGGTCTAAAAGATAACCAAATTCTCTGATAAAAAAAGAGCCAAGCTTAAGGAAGTGGATCAAGATGCCAGGCATTGCTGGTCTTTCATCGCTAATGCTAATAGGCTATTGTCATGACCTTGGTTTCATATCACACAACACGCACCTGTCAATGCTAAAGGCAATCGGGCAATGGTTTCACTAGCTATGAGGGTGGTATGCACCCATTTTTGCGCTGGGGAAAGCTGCCGAGCTGTTTGTAGGTCGCTCCCATGTATTCGATTTGCATTATTCGAAAGGGCGGCTCGCGAGCATCTACATTAGTGATGTGTTGTCATGGTGACGGCAGGGGGATACCTCCTTGTGCTCGTGGTCTTTCGGGATCCCGAGAGAAGCTGCGCACTACATTCTATATCACCGTAACTTCCAGCCTCTTGTTCCACCCAGGCGCTAATTTCTTACTACGACGAACTGCATGCACACACTGAACAACAAATTTAACAAGCTACGTACAGCAACCCGTTTTAAAAATGATGCACGTCTTGCCTTGGTGCGTCATGATAAGCATTCATTATTCACCATGTGATTCAATTCGGTCATTCTTGTCCTGTATTTAAAAACTAATTAAAGCTGAAATGGTTTGCTGAATGCTGGAAGCTGAAGATACTCTCTGGACTAACCAAACAATTTTCACAGTATGTCAAGTAGTCGTCCAGTTTTATATTAATATTTATTGACTAAATTTAGTATATTTACCTAGAATAAACAATTATAATAATGAATAATGATACAAAAAATGATATGATACAGCATGGTGTGGGAGTAACAGTATAAGAACCAGAAATATTATCGATGTATAAATACTATGTGTTACAAAACAAGCATCGTTTATTCTGTTACTCCACTGGCACGATTTTCATGGCACCCTGCACTTTGTCAGTAAAAATGCCAGAACAGTCAACACTAAAACAGAAGAGTCTGAATCAATTTTATTCTCATTAAATCTCATTTAACACAGTCATAATTCACTCTAATGGTTCTTCCCATAACTACTTCTTCAGCATAAAAATGATATTCGGGCTTGTTTCTGATCTTTTTCTGCGACCGATGCATAAAGGGCTGGTTATAGAAAATTTAAAAATCAATTAATCTGGGTCTCACCATTAATACGATTTCATATACAACTTGGGTCGCACACATTCTCCATGGTAGCATTCCGAGAATGGATGGAAAACACAGTGATTAATACCTAGTCATCTGGAACATAACTATGTATGCCAATGAATATAAGAAATATGTTTAATAATAATGTATATGTAAAATAATCAATATAATACCCGACGTCAACTTCGGGTGTTGGTGCACCAAATGACTGTCACGTCACGGAAAAGAAACTGTTTACCACCCCCCTGCCCCGCCTGCACCCAAAGGAGCGACGTCCAAATCAACATTCTGCAATGATTGGGCATTTCGGACGTCAATCAGACATTTCTCCGCCCCCTCTGAAAGCGCTCTTATGCTGTTCCATTGGCTTTTATGCACATTTCTTGTATAGTGGAGGACTGTAATTTATGAAAGCAAACTCGAAGACGTCAAGAAGAAGTCACATTGATAAGAAACAGAAGCTGAGCATTCAAAAGTCTTCCAAAAGGGCATTATTTTATTTTTCGCATCTGTCCAGTTGGTTTTGCAGGCAGTGCTTTTCATCGTAACGAAAAACACAGTAAACTGAATTACAGTAGCTCTTTTATATTGAACAAAAGCGTTTTTATCCTAACGGGATTGACAATTCCAGGGAACAGGACGGAAGCGGACATTCCGGAAAAATATCCAATCAGAGGTAGCCTCCTACAGGCTAGGTAACTGAACTTTTTACTTTATTTCTGTTTGACAGCTGCCGGGTTGACATCCTAAGTTTGTTCCCTAATCGGCATTGAACTGTTACATCAAACTGGCCGCGCGGGCTGCGACCGGTTACTTAGCAACTGTCAGTGGCTCGTGGACAGCGGTCGCGGGGTTCTCTGCGACTGTCGTACCTACCTGCCGATATCTACCTTGACTAATTAATACATAATTAATAATCATCCTACCTTCGCACTGCTTTACCCATTATGGCTAAAAGATTAGCGGAAACTGCGTGATTTATCGTAACCATCGAACGGTCTTGTACAATGGTCGGGTGATACATGCAGACTTAGCTCGTGCTGGCAAAGTTGTTCACGCTGTCAGTTTATATTTCATTGGTTGCTTGGTGTTAACTGGCAGATATTGAACTGTATGAAAGTATAAAATATAGCTGAAGGGTAAGGTGTTGTATTAATAAGGGTGAAGAAGTTATGTAAATATGGTAAATATAATAGTAAATATGGTTTAGGGGGATCCAGGCACCCAGTAATGCTTTAAATATACTGGTGTAGAGCGACACCTTACGCTAGTCAGCTTTGTACGGTGGCTTTCATTAACGGCATCGCGGCCCCCGAGAATCAGTGTTGCCGCCTTGACTGACATTAATGCGTGAGGCACGGCTCTCTAATGATACCGCTTACCGTCTTCACTTTGTAACGGGCCGGTTAGCCAAGCAGTACGGCAGCAAGCGGTGCATTTGCAATTAAATCGGCACCTCAGCAACCCCGAAACAGATCCCGTGCTTTGCAGCTAATTAATTACACCCTGATTAAAGTATCTGATGCTGCAAAAGAGAGACTTTCCCTTTTCCTTTTCTGGATAAATATAGAACGAGTACATGGTGGTACGTGGTACAGTATTGTAATGGATCAGTTAACTTTTATAATTAGGGATATTTTGGTCTGGGCAGGACGAAAAAACAAATATATTGAGCCCGTGATAGTAATACAGTCTTTCCCTCGTATACCTTCGTTGTAATTCGAAACAATAACTTAGGAAGATGTGTTTATTCCATACCAGATTTTAAAGGAGATAAAACATAGTAATATTCAGGGACTGGCTAGATTTTTCCATTTACATCATTACTTGTCTCCATGGTAACTGATTGTGCAAATGGGATTTGTCCTATATTAGTTTGATTTTTAGTATAAGCGATACAAAACAAATGTTCCAGATTTACATTCAAAATGATTTAAAATCTGTCCACTGACATCCAATGTACTCTGATATATATTACACAATAACAAATTGCATTTTATGAATAGGAAGGTGTTTTGATTCTAGGTCTGGCTGTTATCTCCTTACAGATTTCCAGAGAGTAGGTGTATGTTTCTGCAGAGTGCAGAGTCCTAAAGTTCCATTTTAAGAACAAATTTGGTTATTTTCCCAGATAACCCACACGAAATTTACAGTGGATTAGTAAAGCCCATCTTCATAGATACATATGTCTTGAAAAGCTGACTAATGGAAATAGCAGTTGCCAGGGAAATGCTTTCATTCTCCTTGCATGTTGCATAATTAATATCACCTGCGGTGTGTTGTGATATCCATGAAAACAGATTTGTGGCTTGTTAGTCTTACAAGATGGTGGGGTGAACGGTGAGGCGAGATATTTCAGATTGTACCTGGACACAGCAAAGACAAGAACAGGGTAAGAACATTTGGGCCATAAAAAGACACTACTTTCTGCTTCTTCACTATTCTCAATAAACCTCTTTACTTGAGATGCTTTATCATATAAGATTTATCTAAGGTATGAAGAGAATATATTTAGCACTGAAATGTGCAATCAGCCTGCTCAGTGGTTACATATAGTATTTATGCCAGGCAAGATGTTATGGAAATAGAATATATGAAATTTGTAATCTTAAGGAATTTTAATTTTTAATTCCTTTTTATTTTTTTTACTATTTTAGGACAGCAGTTGTTGGCAATGGAAAGCCAGTTACCATTTAAAATCATGCCCCTCATTGAATAACCCACCCTTAGGATGTTTGTAGTTACGTAATACTGCTTATATTGCATTATGCGCCTCAGTTTCTCCATTTCCAGCCATGCCCCTGCTTAATATAAATTTTAAACGGGCCGATACGTACCCTTGAACTACGGCTGCCCAGGTTATCCAGACTTGCACTGAACTTCAGTGACAAGCAGAGAAACCACCAATTAACACCAAGAACTCAGAGAAAGACTAGGTTTCTCTCCAACTACTGTTTCCATGGACACAGACTGGAGGAGAAAAACTAGTTAGATAATCGGCCGTGGGATAGTGATTCTTTTCACTTCATGTGTCAGAAATTTAGTCAGTTGTTACTCTGTAAATACATATGTTTTTGTAAGATTCTCCTTATAACACCCCCTGACCTCTTTGGCTGAATGTGCTAACACCCAACACTGAAACATCAGTTACTCAGCATATCATCACAGATTGTGGCAACATGCATAGTAAGAGTTGTGGTTTGCATTTTTTTTATCGTGTTCTTTTTATAGCAGTAGTAAGAAGTTTTGGGAAGTGGATTTTTTAAAAGCAGCATTTTTGGAGTCAAGGGGGCCGTTTTGTTTGTTATAAGGCAGCTGGACACAGGAAGCATCATAGAGGGAGCAAATAGGTTTGCAAGCAGAATGATAATAATTCTCAAGCAGTTTTCTGGAAACCCTCTAATTACCTGACAAAACAATCTCATTGATATGCAGAGATTGCAGAGCGCTTGCCATACAATCATGTTAAGCACCCGTATAAATCTGCCTCAAAACCAGCTGCCTGTCTGGTGGTGTGGTATGCAGAGGAGGAAGTTGACTGCGAAAAGGACGGTCATCGTTGGCTGTTGTGCGTGCAAAAGGCTGTGGTGAATAATGCAGCATTGTCTGTGTGTACAGCTCTCTTAGATGAATCGATGCCTCTGCCTTATTAAACTTCTACTGTGGCTCGTAAAATGTGTGTGTGTTATTTTGGCGAATGTGCTTTTAAGAATGAGCATTCCTTTAAAGGGAGATCCACATTTTTTCAGACTACTACGGGATATACTGTAATATAGTGGCTTGAATCCTTTGTGTGTCTGATCCTGTTGGTCTGATTCGCTTTTATGTTGCCAATGCAAAAAGAACAGGGGGTAACTTGCTCATTAAGGAACTAAAGAAGAGCAATAGCTTGCAGACTTTGCCTATGGATCTTAGTTTTAGGAGTGACTTGTCCAATCTGAGCAACTTATCAATATAAATGCATCTTTTATCATGATTATTTAACTGTTGTAAAATAAGTGTATTATCTATCATTATATTAATATATATCAGATAGTAGAACATTTGTAAAAACTAGCCTTAATAGCTAATTATTTAAATAATCAGTTGACCTAATCTTGGAACCTGAGGCAATTATGGGAGAAGGACATGGGTATGATACCAGCATACAGACAGATAAGTAAAGACAAATAGATAAGATGAGACAAGATAAACTTTATTGATCCCAGGGAGGAATTTTTGATGAATGATGATGATGATGATGAATCAAATTACAGAATTATTTAATGAACCTATACTAACTCTAGTAACACAGATATTTATTTAGATTAAAGGGTCATTTATATTTTCGTTAGGCATTTGGGTTTAAGTCACATGGTGCTGAGGATCATGTTTTGACTGTTGTAAATTATTGAATGGTTCTGCTGGGGGGGGGGGTTATTAATTTATTTAAGTCCACTCAGCACATAGCGAAAGTGGCTAAGAAATCAATTACGTTGCTTGTGGCAAGAAAAGCATTATTCAGATTGCAGATTTTTAACTTTTACTTTATACAGTTCCGTTTTTAACATATCCATAATCCTGTTGCCCAGTAATATGTCTCACACAATGTTTTAGAAGCGACTTCTTGTGGTGCATACAAACAGGGTAGGTCAGGAGTAGGGAACCTGATCCATGGAGAGCCGGTGCGGGTTTTTGGGATGACCTCTCAATCAGCCAATAATAAAGCGGTGGTTCTCAACTCCAGTCCAGGGGAGCCACTGTTATCGGCTGATTGAGAGGTCATCACAAAAATCTGCACCGGCTCTCCATGGATCAGGTTCCCCACCCCTGGGCTAGGTAATAGTCCTCTGTGGTGATTTTTTTTGTAACACTGCCCGCTAAACTAGCAACAAAAAAAAAGTTATCGTAAAGAATAGAGAAGGTTTTTCGTCCACATTTCAGTTTTGCCCCGTTGTGCAATGTATTTTGGAAACGAATGGGCAATGACTTGTTTGATACCCCCTAAAAGTAGTGCCTGGAGAGGTGTGCTTGGGCTTTCGTGAAATATTAATAAAGGCTACAAGCTTTGTTTTATTCTTTGTTTTGTCAATTTTTGTAATGATCGTATAACCTCATGAATTGCAATCATTCATATAAATGACATTTTTTCATTTATTTGCTTTCCTCTGACTTGATGTTTGTCAGAGTGCCCAAAATCTAGTCTGTTTATTGTGACACGGATGTCGTCCCAGTGGTTTTTCTTGACAGGTTAACTAGACAATACTGGGGAATCACCTGGCATTGCATTCTATGTTTTATTGTGCATTCAGCCAGGTAATTGAATGTGCTCTATTGAGGAAATAAAAAATGTTCAGTGCATTCAACCCAGAAAGGCAGTGAAATGGAGCCTTGGTGACTCATAACCTTTAATGGGGCTGCTCTCTTTGGTTCAGTGAGGCTTATTGACTTGCACGCTTCAGCTGGAAATTGAGAAGCACTCTTTAAAAAAATTAAAATTATGCTTCTTCAAAGCGTCACGGCCTGGAAGGTTTTATTGCCTCAACAATAAAAACAAAAACAGAAGCAGGGAACCAATAGTAGAAAACTTCAAAGCACACCTGCTTCCTGAAAAAAACATGATGAGAAGCAGTACTTCCTCAGAAACTGAAAGCTTACAGTTTAATTTCAGCGCACCGGTAAGAAAAGCTGAATTGTAGCAGTCAGTCTGCATACACGACATACCTTTGATCTTTTTAGCTTCCACCTGTGGATGAAAGATTTACACATATAATTTAGCTGTATGCGTATAACATAGTCCAGACACTGCTAAGACGAAAAAAAATTATGACCTAATCATTCATTAGGATGATCATAGCTTTGTCGTATTTTTGATAGTTCTTAATATTTTAGAAGGTAACACAAATGACTATTAAATGACTATGGTTATTTTTCCTTATATAGTAATACACTATATTGCTAAAAGTATTGGGACATCCCTCCAAATCATTGAATTCAGGTGTTCCAATTACTTCCATAGTCACAAGCACCAAGGCATGCAGACTGCTTCTACGAACATTTGCAAAAGAGTGGGTCACTCTCAGGAGCTCAGTGAATTTGTGGTACCGTGATAGGATGCCACCTGTGCAATAAGTCCATTCGTGAAATTTCCTCGCTACTAAATATTCTACAGTCAACTGTTAGTGGTATTATAACAAAGTGGAAGCATTTGGGAACAACAGCAACTCATCCGCAAAGCGGTAGGCCACGTGAAATCACAGAGCGGGGACAACATATGGTGAGTTGTCAACTGTGTGCAGAGTCAATAGCTACAGACCTCCAATCTTCATATTAGCTCAAGAACAGTGCGTAGAGAACTTCATGGAATGGGTTTCAATGGCTGAGC
>JAODJW010000135.1:18158743-18176727 GCA_026777045.1 Hyperopisus bebe | reverse complement strand
CCTTATACTCGGTTAGTGACTCCGTACTCGGTAAGTGACCCTGTACTGGGTTAGTGACCTTATACTCGGTTAGTGACTCCGTACTCGGTAAGTGACCCTGTACTGGGTTAGTGACCTTATACTCGGTTAGTGACCCTGTACTGGGTAAGTCACCCTGTACTGGGTTAGTGACCTTATACTCGGTTAGTGACTTCCAGTTAGGTGTTGCGTATTTAGATCTATTTTTTTCACAAGTAGGAAACTCTTTTTCAGAGGGTCTCTTCAGGGCATCTGCAGTTGGTGGACACTTAGTACCCTCAGAAACCCATACAGAGGTGTGGAGAAGAGCAGAGAACTGACATGAACCCGGGGGCACGAAGCAAACACACTGCCTAATAATGATTATTATATTATGTGTCAGTTTAAATGCATAGTGTGGCTTAATGTTTATTGCTTACAGTCTGCTATCGGTTTCCATTTAAAAACAGAGCTGTCTTGCTTAGTGTAATATCGATCCAGGTCAGGAAACTGTGTCCATGAATCTGTTGCTGCCAGTTCGATTATACAGGCCTATGGATTGGACATTTTAAATAACAATGTTTTCTGGCCCTGCTTAAGACCAGGGTTGCCATGTTGGAGTAGCCTGGAGACGAGTTGGCACCTTTGGGTTGTTGTTTTCTCTGGATCACAGCTGCATACGCTGTCCTGACTCCCAGCACAAACAGACACCCCGGCACTCCCTCCTATGATCTGCGGCTCTCTTCACTCTTCACCAGAGATTATAGGCTCATAAATGTTACATTAATCCCAGCGAATTTGTAACAGCATGTCACTACACAATTTTTCATATTATATTTTGCCATGGGGTGTCTTTAAACAGCAGGAGCTTAGACATTTAAAGACTGAAATCAAATCAGATATTAAACAAACCTAAAGGTCCCTGGATCTCAGATGCAGCATGTTTTTGAGTGCCAGAGTTAGCATTAGAAATAAATGTATAGAAATCCTATATAGACATATTTCCAAGAAGTATTAATCAGCTTCTCTGTGACAACATAGTTGGTTGCCTGGTTGAACGCGTAACTTTGCGTGGTGTAGTTGTGTACATAACAAGGGTGAGGAAATCTCAGGAGAGATGAGGTCCTCACAGTAGGCATGCTGACCTGGATGCTGCAGGAGACTGTAGGGCTGTAATATCATCAGGTCGTGTCATAAAGCTTATTACTCTGAGATGGAAAGTTTTTCACCATGATGCCTGTTAAAGGCAGCTGTAATAATTGTCAGAGGTGTGGTCTTTGAGCGATGTCTGTAACCCTTGTAGACCAAATGTCATCTGTAGATTAGACAGCTCTCCACGCATGTGTGATTTAGCCGTGGTATGCGGGCGGAGCTGAGAGAGGGCCGTGTGTGCCTGTGTCTCTCATTTCAGATGCCCTCCTGGTACCGATAGTTATTCTGGGTACACTCTCATCCCCGGCAGGCAGGTTCTCTGTCCCAGTTTCTCCAAGGGGAAACAGAACCAAGAAAAACAATCATGCTTGTGCCCATTGAGAAATGGGCCAAACCGAGCATCTCAGATGGTCTTTGAGACAGAGTCACATATAGTAGCTATAGCCATCTCACATGTAGCCTCCACCGTTAGCGATAATTTAGCGATAATACGGTGGTTACACCTGTCGATTTTATTAGGCCGTTTAGTCACTGTAAACAGAGCCAGTTCACTGGATGTTACACATAGGATATGCTCTACTTTCAGACTAGAGGACACAGAATTGGAATTTTAATTATATGAAGTAGAACTTCCATTCCTCAAAATGCAAAAAAGGGCAGAAGGAAATTTGATGAGATGTGGGAAGGACAGGGCAATGACAATTTATTCCGTGTGTGACACGAGATGAGATCGGATCTGACTGTCTGCCCGTGGCCCAGGTCGACTCTCTCCGAAGAGGACTTGGGACTACAGTGAAGGAACATGGGGGTGGGAGAACGGAGAGGCAGATGTCACGCCGCTTACGGGAAAACCGTTTGCCGGATAAATGTGTAGCCAGGGGTGTCGTTAGGCCTATTCTAGGGGGACTTAAGTCTCCCTAAAATGTTTTTTAGCCCCCCCCCCCCCGAAATAAATGTGTATTTATTGACTTAAGTCATGAATAGTTTGCCATCAGCCACGCCCCCCTCCCCAGTGAAGCCCCTTTCCCCTTTCATCTCACACTACACTCCTGAATGTAGCTAAGTAAGAACACAGCTCCCAAATAGTTGTATATGCAAGCAAAAGGCAGTAAAGTATACCAGAAACAGCTATGATATCTGCAAAAAAAGAACAAGACCTTCTAGAATCTAACTTAACAAAGTTAATCCAATGTCAGTACCATTAGGACAGGAGGTGTCTTTAGAAAGCTTTAGTGGTAGCAGATACAGGGATTGGGTTATAAATGTAATCCATCTTATGCTGAATACTCTGTGACTGTGAAAAAAAAATCTTGGTCTGGATTTTTACTTTCTAGACCTGAAATTTCCACCTCATGTGTGTAGGACAGCTGGGAGATCATAGACGGACATCGGGGGGAAACCAGTCATGGTCAGGAGCCTCTCAGACAGGAAGGTTACCTACTGAAGAAGAGGAAGTGGCCATTGAAGGGCTGGCACAAGGTAAACATCCACCTTGATATTGACAGGGGATCATTACTGTTCCTTCACAGACAATAATAATGGGAGACGAATTCTCACAGAATACGGCCAGCTTCTGCTTAAAGATGGACATCATCTTGGGTTTTCATAAGATTTAATCTGACTAGACTCTTAGAAATGCAGTGATTGTGTGAATTTCTGTTCCTCTCTTTGTGCTTCCGAAACAGTTTTCATCCAGTCATTAGAACCAAATTTACCACATACACCGAAACATAGGAATACAAGCTTCTCCCTCCACCGCCTGGTGTTTCAGTTGGTTTCTTGAGAATGATGTTCACTCCCCTTCCTTATCTCTACAGAGGTACTTCTTACTTGACAAGGGAATCTTGAAGTATGCCAAGTCTGGAGCTGATGTGAGTGCACAGAAACCTCTGTCAGTTCCATTGCTGCTGTGCGTAGCCTATGCTCAGATCCTGTGCTTCTACCCTAAATGCCTGGTACATCATGGTGGGCTTTTCATGTCAACATGTGTGCTGTAGAATGAATGGTGATTCCGTAACTCCTCTGTGTCCTGGTGTCTGTGTCATTAACTGCAACAGCAGTAAACTGTTGCATGCGTTACGACACAACATAGGTTATGAAATGAGTGTCTAGAAATATTTCTCCATACAGACTAAGTTGTTTTGTAATTTATTTCTGCTCTCACCTCACTGTCATGTAAAATCTTGACCACATTACTGCATGTAATGTGCAGGAAAAATGGGAGTTAGGGTAACTTCTGTTCTTCCTAGATAGAGAAAGGTAAGCTTCATGGCTGCATTGATGTGGGTCACTCGGTCATGGCCATCAAGAAGAACGGAAAGTGCATCGACTTAGACGCGGAGGACAACATCTACCACCTCAAGGTAAGACATGTGCAGAATGATTACCCGGTCTGAGGTCAGCCAATGAAGATTCAAGGCTCCATTACATCTTTCAAAAGCATTGTATTGTGTCCTTTTAACACGGCATAGAAATTGGAGCCAGTGGGCCACAAACTGCAGTCAGCGGGCCGCACCAGAACACACGCCCTGGAAGTGGGCTTTACTGTAGCGTGCCTGTGCTCTTGTTGGGTAGATCGTCAAGTTGCTTCCTACGTCTGCCCACAGATTAACACCCAGGAGCTGTTTGATGAATGGGTCTCGAAGCTCCGAGATCACCGGCTGTACCGGCAGAATGCCATGGCCATATTTCCCCACGACAAGCCACTGTTCTATTCACACTTTGCTCCCGCATCTCCAAACCTTTCGGAGAAGGCTTCCATGAGAAAGGTAGCAAAGGCAGCTGTTACTCTGCAAAACAAACCTTTGCTGTTATATTGAAAAATACAAACACTAAAAATAAAAAAAAATAAAAAATGTAATTCAGCTAAATCGATGTTATGCAGTGGTGGTGGGTCAGGGGAGTTTCTAGCTTTTTTCAAAGATCAGGGGTCAAGTTTACCTGGGGCTTTGTGTTTTTAAGGCAGACTGGCCTTGGGGCAAAAAAACTCGGGGCTATAGCCCTGAGTGACTGGAACTAATGACGCTCGTGGAGTGGATTGACCCTAAAGCGTTTCATTCCTAGTACTGTAAGCTCTCGATTTACATAAAACTGACTTACTGTAAATAGATCTGGACTTACTCAGAAAATATCCGAGATACATAGAGTTTATGGAAGCGCTGACATAAAAGTTAAGTAAATTTGCACTTCATGTTTTTACTTACTTAATGCACCAATCAGCCATAGCATTAAAACCACTGACAGGTGAAATGATTAACAATGATTATCCCATTACAATGGCACCTGTCAAGGGTACCATTATATAAAAAGCAAGCAGACAGTCAGTTATTGAAGGTGATGTGTTGGAAGCAGAGAAAATGGGCAAGTGTAAGGATCTGAGCGACTTTGACAAGCGCCAAATTGTGAGGGCTAGACAACTGGGTCAGAGCATCTCCAAAAAGGAGGTGTTGTGGAGTGTTCCCAGTATGCAGTGGTCAGTACCTACCAAAAGTGGAAGGAAGACCAACCGGTGAACTGGCAACTGGGTCATGGGCACCGAAGGCTCATTGATGTGTGTGGGTAGCAGAGGTTAGCCCGTCTGAGCCAATCCCACAGAAGAGCTACTGTAGCGCAAATTTCAGAAAAAGTTAATGCTGGCTATGATAGAAAGGTCAGAACACAGAACGCTTTGCAGCTTGCTGCGTATGGGACTGTGTAGCTGCAGAAAGGTCAGAGTTCCCATGCTGACCCCTGTCCACTGCCGAAAGCACCTACAGTGGGCATGCGGACATCAGAACTGGACCATGAAGCAATAGAAGAAGCTGGCCTGTCCTGAAGAGTCACGCTGTCTGTTGCATCATGTGGACGGCTGGGTACATGTGCATCGTTTACCTGGGGAAGAGATGGCACCATAATGCAGTTTGGCAGTGTGATGCTCTGGGCAATGTTCTGCTGGGAGACTTTAATGGTTTTGACTTGGCCTGCAAATTCCCCAGATCTCAATCTGATTGAGCAACTGTGGTATGTGCTGGATAAACAAGTCCGAACGTGAAGGTATTACCTCACAGCTTACAGGACTTAACGGATCTGCTGCTAACGTCTTGGTGCCTGATACCACAGGACACCTTTTTGGTCTTGTGGAGTCCATGCCTCGATAAGTCAGAGGTGGTTTGGCGGCACGAGGGGAACTTACACAATATTAGGCAGGTGGTTTTAATGTTATGGCTGATCGATGTATGTGTTCTTTAGTAAGCATTACTAGTATATTTTTGGGTTATCTGTTTTTTGCTAGAAGTTATACAGGGGTATGGGAAAGTAAATCCAACTTACTCAAAATCGAATTTACGCAGGGTTTGTGGAATGGATTACTTGCATTGCTCAAGAACTGCTTGTATCTGTTGCTTATGCAGTGGTGAGAATCTATTCAGGTCATTTTATTATTTATTACGGGACCGGCACTGTTTATGTCTGCATGAAGCAGAGGTTATGTGGCGTTTCTGACGCAATGCCTTTGTGTTATTTTTGCGTCTCTTCCTGTTGGCAGGCATCCATTCCTCATGAGGCGAGCATCCCTCAGACCTTCAGCAGCCAAGCCAAGGTGACGGCCTGGCTGCAGTCCTCCGAGGACATGGATCGATGTACAAAAGGTGACCCTGCTGACCCTGGACCCATTGGAGAGACATAGCTGACACATTCACTCCCTCCTACCTCTCCACCTGTTTTGGCAGAGCTCTCGCTGTGTGAATCCTACCTGTTGGAGCTCCATCATCTGCTGAAGAGCATGGAGGTGCTGCACCGTACCTACTCTGCCCCAGCCATCAACGCCTTGCAGGTGCCCATGCCTCCAGGCCGTAGGGGACGGACTGGGCTCAGGGGGCCACCAAGATTCTGCTTCCCATTCCACTGTTTAAAATGAATGTTATCATACTTCATGTGAAATTCGAGAAACGCCGTGACCATATATCCATGACGTCAAGTATTCAGTTTGCTGGGGAACAGGAGGTCCTTGGTAAAAAGAGAAAAGTCTAAATGCAACTCGTATTGTAAACGGAGGATAAGAGAGACTTCCGCTTATTGATCGGCCTGCCGCGCCGTCTTCCCTCATTTATGCTGCTTGTAGGCCGTGCTGGACAGCCCGAAAAAGGAAAAGAGGGCATCCCGGAAATGGCGGACGAAGAATTTCGGTAAAGATAACAAAGCAACACTACAGGTAAGGTCAGGCAGAAAACAGGCGGCCGTTCAGTACGTGTTTGTTCTTGTTTGGGTTTGTTTAGGAGTGCGCTTCCGTGACGACGGTTCACGTTACACCCTAAGCGTCCAGGTGTTTGCTGTGCTTCTGTGTTACTCACGGTGTCAGTAGCTATTTCTGTTTCAGTCACCGTGGTTTTTTTTTGTCTCTGCCTATGAATCCTCGACATGTGTCATTGGCCCTGCCCCCCCTGCTGTATCGTCTTTCAGTTCCCTGTCAGTTTCACATGTGACCCCCCCCCCCATTATCAAAATCAGGTTCCGAGCTGCATTTCATCCAGCACCCTGCGACTCCACTCCTCAAACCCAAACCTATCTGCTGTGGAGTCGGGACTCGACAAGGCCGACCCGGAAGCGCTGGACTCGCCGCCCGACGCCGCCAAACTGCAGGAGGACTTCTGCCGGGTTGCAGACACCCGTGAGTCCTGCGTAAGAATGACACCCCCCACCTAGGAAGCTCACTCATGTGTCCATGTACATTCACATACACACATACCTGATTCACCTTGCTTTATACACAGTGTATGTATTGGATAAACAGTAAGAAAATCTATAACTATGGCCTTGATTACACTTGGGTTTAAAATATGTCTTGGATGATCGGATCCCAAGTGGACAGTGCAAAATACGAGTGTAAACGACCACAGAGACGCATTGCGATCAGATCACTCAAGCCACTTGCTGAGGTGGTCCGGGACACATTTGACCACATACCCTTTGCAGTGTGAAGACCATTGTGTCTTGTTGTGACCCAGACAAGGACGTCACAAGAACTGTGTGCTGGGCCATTTGACCTTCTAGCGGAAGTGACGCGGGCATTAATGAAATCTGAACACAAGTGGTCGGCTGGACAAGTTGGAGATGCATGAAAGACACCGGTGTAACATCAAGTGTAAACTGGGCCTGAGTCTCTTTGAAATGGTCACTCTACTTCTGGAAATGTGTGGACACACTTTACGCCCCGGCCTGGAAAAGGGTATGGCTGGCATGAATAGATGCATTCCTATAGATCCAGTCTGCCAGAGTCTAGTTAATATATTACATTATCTTGGAAACGGAAGGGCTTTGTAGAGAAAATTACAGACAAAGTGTCCATTTGAAGACACTCAGGATGTACATGTGACTGTTATGATGCGGTAAGTCATTGTGACAAACGGAACATTAGCAGTGTTGTAACCAATGATCAGTGGCGTCAGCCTTCGTTTGTAATCGTTTGCTTGTTTAATTTGGGTTTCGCCAGGATGAATTGAAATATATGTCTCTGTGTTTTGATTTCCACTTCATTTCATATGATCATTGCCTTGTGGTTTTACTGGACCTGTCTCTAAATTCTGCAGTATCCATTTCCGATGGTGGAGTTCTTAATTCTCACCTTCGACTCCCATGTGTTTTCACTAATTTACAGCATAAGCTTATACTGTTTAGTCGCTGTATATATTCTGTGTCGTTTGCTGAGTTCTTACTATAGAGTTTTGTGTGCACCTGAAATCAACCCTATTATGACGGCATCCCACCCAAGGTGTTTCTTGCCTTGTGCTCTGTACTCTCTGAGGTAGTCTCTGCCCCCCCCCCCCCCAACCCTCACAGGATAAGTGGTAGGATAGGAAGTGACATGGGTGGATTTTCCCTATCACTCTTGCTAATTTTGCTTTATGCATTTCGGGGGTGGATGAAATGCAACAACAACCTTTTTTTCGACCCGTCGCAGATGTAAGGTCTACATTTCTGAAAGGATCTGATCGGTTTTTGTCTTCAGAGCAACCCCTCAGTTGAAGGTTTGGTCTAAAGGCCACACTGCCGAATCGAAGTCTGAGTAGGACTCTCTACGTTGATGGTTCTTTGGCTGTGGTCTGCTTTGGTTTCATGTGTCTTTGGAAAGGTGCTGGGAATCCCTCTATCTCAGTTCTCTCTCACTCACCATCTCTTTTCATTCACTCTCCTACCTCCTCTACACTTCTCACATTTTCAGTACTTAAAGGTTCCTTAGCACAGCATTATTATCGCAGTGTGTTTTGAACCATTCCCAGCTCAGTGTTGTTCTCTGTGCTCTAGTAGTTTTATTAAGCTTTTCATCCCTGGTACAGCTAATACTGGCTGATGTCTTTACTTGACCTCTACAGTACAACAAGAGATGTTCTTCTTCATTAGCCTCAAATGAGCCTTTGACAGGCCCATGTAATCCTGCGGGTATATTTAACACACTGCATCTTTCTCTGGAGCGTGCTGTTAATGAGACGTTCGGTTTTGGTGAGCCATTCGAGGGACAGAAGGGAGTATCGGGGAATGAAGCAGATGTTCTGACGCAAATTGTCTCGCTGCTAGAGGTGTTGTCTGGCTCTTCCTCAGGCTGATGCTCTGCAGTGAAGATTAACCCAGGCGTCTCCCTCTTTCTCCTTCTAGTAAAAATTAATTCAAATGTCTCCTTCTTTCCCCTTGCAGTGAGGTTTCATAAGGTGTCTCCCTTTTTCTCCGTGCAGTGAGGATTGTCTTGGTTGTCTCCCTCTTTCCTGTTGCAGTGTTGCTTCACACTGATGTCTCTCCCTTTTTGTTGAAGTACTGCTTCACACTGATGTCTCTCCCTTTTTGTTGAAGTACTGCTTCACACTGATGTCTCTCCCTTCTTGTTGCAGTGCATGCAGCCTTGAAGTCTGCCTTTAGCACTTTGTCTGCAGAGAGGGAGAAGCTAAAACAAGTGCTAGACCAGGAGACTCCCTCAACCCAGGTCCTGGGGCTGAAGAGCACCCTCGCTTCTGTAAGCCCCTCCTTCCCATAATGCCCTGAGCTTGGCTGGATGAAAGAGACATGGGGGTTGTTGCCTCCCCACCCCCCTGGTGGCATCTCAGCTTGAGATGTTCTCCTCCTTCCATCATAATTGGGTTATTTTACCTATTATGTTGCATCATTCATTCACATAGTAACACTTCTATTTGAAGCAAACATACATACTATATGAATTTCATTCATTTTTATGTATTCCTCTGCATTTTTATCTGAGGAAACATAAATTAAGTAGTTTTGCAGACGGCTGAGACCAGGTGGAGTATCGGGCCTGTAGCCTGAATCCCACCTGCTACTTGTCTGCTCCGATGCTGACTTCATCTTCCTTTTGAAGTGCTGGCGTTTGGTTGCAGGTGGTTTGCCTCTGAGTGTAACTGTTTCATCTCTGTTGCCTGGCTTCTGTGTTAGTCAGCAGACTGAGGGTAGACAGGGGGTTCATGCATAATGCAGGCCTGCCTTCTCTCAGTTCTCTCTGGCTCCACAGACCTTCAAAAAAACAAGAGACACGTTATGCTTTAAGATAGAAGTCTTTAAATTTGGACTGAAACTCTAGATCTGCAATAGCACTCTGACTGAAATCAGCAGCCACTGTGTCTCTCTGGCATATAATGGTGTAATGGAAGCCCTTTTGTCTGGTTGTGTTATTCCCGTTTTACCTTGTGAATGGGCTGCAGATTCTGCCATCACCTGAATTAGGTTCCCGTCAGTCAGCTTCTCAATCCACCACCTTGGGTTGATATTCATGAGTTTTGTAGAATAGGATCTTTAAGTAACAGAATGTTAGTCAAACATTACGTTCCTGGGGTAAGTAGCACAAATGACCACAGAGTAACAACTCAAAGATATCTTTATCTTTTAATACATTTATTGTGATGTTCTCTTATGGATTCAGCTTCTTCATAATTATAGAATTTTTGCGTAAATCTTTAAAATGTTTAATTCTGCAATGGATGCAGATCACCTGATCTCTACCTTAATTTTACTAAAACATACATTTGTATTTTTGCCTGGCATTTTTTTTTTGTGTATTTTCTTTGAAAGTTGAATGTATTTAGTGACAAGCTATTAAGATATTATTTGCACGCAATATGTCTTTCAGGCCATAGCCCAAAATTCTGAACTGAAAGAGCGACTTAGCAAGATTCACGCTGAATCATGCTTCTCGGAGCCCACCGTGCGTTTTACTGGCAACACTGGCCCCCTGCAGGTTGGTGTGGGTACTGCACATTCATGTTGGTGTTGCTGTCACCTCCGTCAGTCTCGCTGTGAAAGTCCGGAGATTTCAGATCAGGGGTTGCGTGCTTGGTGTGGTTTGTTTGACCCGAGTTGGTGCATTTTTGTTGGTGGCTCAATGCAAATGGCGCAGATTGCAACAATATGGCCGTTTACCCTGAAAGTTCACATGTGAATTTCATGCTAATGCCATTGATCTCATGAAAAACATTCCCTGTATTGGATGTGGTTTGCTCATACGTCCATCCATCCATCCATCTTCTAATCAGTTATCCTAGGCAGGGTCACAGGGCTGCTTTGCCGCTGATGGTGTTAGATAAAGCATGTGAACCCGCCAATCTGGCCCAGAATAATAGCACTTGTGTTACCAATAAGACCCACTGATAGCTGTGGATAAACACAGTGAATGAGTGGACAAAGTCATGTTCTCTGAACAAGCAAAGCTTTCGCTTATGTGACTCATCTTGCCTGTTGGCTTTTCAGCAGTAAATTGACGAAAAAGAGAAAGTTCTTTAATCATTTTTATCATTGAGTCAAGCAGGCAAAACAGAACCAATCCAGCTCACTTGTTCACAGTGTCCAAACACATTTTAAAACGGACTTTATTCGGGTTGCTGTAAAAATACTTCTAACTCCCTCTTGCTAGAATCTTTCCCCTCAGTATCTATTATTCACTTAATAATTTATTAGCACATTTAATTTGCTGAAAAATCTATATGAAAGCACAAGTTCTAAATGAATATTATATTAGTTTTTTTTTTCTCTATCACAAATTATATTTTAAATACGTTGCTATAATTTATATCAGAAAGACTGTTGTTGTGCTTTAATTTGATTCATTAGTGGCTATTTTTATTAAAATATGGAAGCTCTGACATGATTGTTTATACCCATTCACTGTTTTGCCATAATATGTTCCTTTAAGACAGTAAATGCTGTTTTTAAGCATTAAGATGATTCATGATTCATCTGCTTTTCTGCGTATCATTGGGTCCTTTCATTTTAAGCACATTTCTGTTTTTGGTGTGATTCACCCTTTGAATTGTAAATCATCTGCACTGTTTACTTAATAAAAAGGATGGCTACAAACTAAAATCTTTATTAATAGCTCTGTCAGTTTTCATATCATCTTCGATACATATTCATAGGTGCTTGGGATAAACGTAGCAGTGTTTTCGCTTTCTGTATGAAGATCCATCTTTTTTTTTTTGCCAGAAGCAGGATTTGACAGATGAGTCCCATCCTCTCGTTCATCAAGTGTCCAATGAGAGCAGGGCGTCCATCTCGGAGTCGCTGTCGGAGTTCTTTGACGCACGGGAAGTGCTGCGGTCTGCCAGCTCTTCTGAGAATGAGGTAAAGGATCGCGGTGGAGTCGTCACACGGCTTCCCAGCATCACATTGTACCCGAGTCCGTAACGCCACCACTCTGCATCTCGCTGTTTCTGTGATGTGTTTTGGTTACCATAACTCAGCTCCTGAAGTTTTTATGCTCTGGGTGAGCAGGAGACCTTAAGATCAAAGCAACAAAAACACGAGCATGATATGATCTTCAGATTATGGTAAAAGGCTACTCTGAACTTTCAAAGCATTTCGAAAAGAAGAAATGGCTATATGTCTTCATCTACACAACTTCAATTAAAAAAAAAAATTCTTCTGAAGTTAATTGTCCTCCTCTGAAAACACTTCACCAGGAAGCTGAGTCATAAAACTGTTATCACCACTACAGAAGTCCAAGAAGAGGCGGCTTCCTCTGAAACCCCACACCCCCCCCCACTCCCAAGATGCCTTCTTTATCGTCAGTCAGCTGATCCGTTAACTGCTGCGAACGTCCCCGCAGGGAGCGATGCTGGAAGGTGTATTTTACCTGTCAGTGTGCAGCTAAAGCTCAGTAATAATTAATCACTGTGTTCCAGGGCTCTGACGATGACTCATACATCAGCGACGTCAGTGACAACCTCTCCATCGAGAACCTCAGCAACGGGGCGGAGGGCGACAGACCCAACCCTGGTACGGCGTACGCTGGCGTGACGCGGGAAGTATTTTCGGCTGCATACACTTATTTACGGTTGAATGCACGGTATCCCTTGACATGTGTATCACGTCAAAGGCAAAGCATGCTGGGTGCTAACAGCAGAGCCGTTTAGACTCTCTTGAGCATTGAAGAGCTTTTGGCCTTGCGAGGGAATCCGGGGTTACTCCCCAGAACTCAACCCAGGGGCCCCTTCCCCTCTCTGACATTTGGGCAGGCGAGCAAAGACTGGGAGAAAACATAGAGTAGATACTAGATCACTGGCCGCAAATCAGATCTAAAATCAGTCTTGGTGATAAACTTATATTTATATTTATATTTATAAATCACTTGGTGATTTACTTATATTTATACAGCTTAGAAATTGTTTTCTATTGTTTTTATTGTCCATATTGTTCTTATATTGTTATTTTTGCTGATCCTATGGATCTTGTTATACTGTCTTTTTTACTATTGCTGCTGTTTCAAAGGAATTTCCCCATTGTGGGATTAATAAAGTCAATCTAATCTAATCTAAATGTTATTATCATATTTCAGGGTTACCCCGCAGCTCCGGGCGAAGGCCGAGGGCCGCCACGTCCGAAAGCATTTTAAGTGATTCTGCTGGCGCACGTGAGACTCCTGGTGTCGCCCTCCATAAGGATGAGGCCGATGTGTGCGTCACGGCGCCGGCCTGCATGGAGAACGGCACCCCCCACAGGCAGCGCAGGTCGCGCCTACCCGCCCCGAGCCCCAACACCAGCAACATCAGCCTGTGGAACATCCTCAAGAACAACATCGGCAAGGACCTGTCCAAGGTGGCCATGCCGGTGGCGCTGAACGAGCCGCTGAACACGCTGCAGCGGCTGTGCGAGGAGCTGGAGTACAGCGAGCTTCTGGACCAGGCCGCCGCCACAGCGGACCCATTCGAGCGCATGGTAAGGGCCGCGCTAACACGCTAACGTGCTAACGTGCTAACGCGCTAACACGCTAACAGGCGTATCCGTAGGAACTTACTTGTGACAACAGTGCCCTCCTGTGCCAGCCATAGCCCCGCCCACTGTCGTGCTCACTGAGGCGTGCTTCCTGGATAGCATATTGTCCAGCTATAGGTTAGGCTCCAGTCAGCGTGGTGGATCGTATTTCTAACGTCTCTGGCCGTCCTCGGGCCCGTGCTCCTCCCCCCCTGCAGGTGACTGGCCCCCCGACGCGGGGAGCCGTCTGCTGCCGATGGGGTCCTCATGCCAGCTGTGGAAATGCATTTGTGGGTTTTTCAGTGCAGGATAACCTGGAGTGTCAGTGTTTGGCAAGAAGAATTTCCACTCAGGAAGTAATAGACACTAACATCCAGCCATTAGTGGGGCTGTAATGCACCCTCCGCTATTACGCTAGTTGAGAGGGAGCCAGTGCGGGGGGGCTGTGCGATTCCCTATAACCCAGTTACTCTGCACTCCCAGCTGGATCATTAGCGGTTGGCTTACAAGTGGGGCGTCGAGATGGGGAGATACGAGGAAACCCGGCATGCATACCGGGCCTTCCGGAACCGCTGCTGTCTCCCCAGCCGTTTTCCGTCTCCTGTACGGGGCGTGTGCTCCAGGGGTTTGTCAGCTGTCCGGTCGGTGGGAAGCGCCGGCGTGATGAGATTTTGCCCCTGCAGGTGTACATCGCCACGTTCGCTATCTCGGGTTACGCCACGAGCTACTACAGGGCTGCCGGGAAGCCGTTCAACCCCGTGCTGGGGGAGACGTACGAGTGCGACCGGCCGGACAAGGGATTCCGCTTCATCGCAGAGCAGGTATGCCCCCCCGCCTCAAATTTTAAACAAGCCATGTAGTGCACTGTGCACATCCCATAATACCACTGGCGACCTTAATCGACTCGCCGTACCCCGAGGGTCGCCATGCGTTAAGTGCACTTAGAGACGACGAACCACCTCCACTCCCGCCCTTGTTTCCATCGCCGACAAAATGCTGTAAATCTCTGGGGTGCGTTGAGAGCTGGGTGGTGAGTGTGCAGTGTGAGGCGGCGCCCCCCCGGGGGCGAGAAGTGCACTGTACCTGGACAACATCCTGCCACTCCGCCAGCAAGTCAGGCCTTCTGCCGGGAGAAGGCCTACCCTTCCACCCTGTGCTTGCTGCCCTCAGAACATTACTGAGAAAGGTCATGTACAAAGTTGCCTTCCCCATCCCTTGCTGATGAATTATTAAAAAACTACCCTTTCGGAACCTGAAAGGGCTTCAGGACAGTCTGTTCCGGCATGTGTCTCCTGGATCTTGTAAAAAATAATATGAAAACAACACACCAGATAAATAACAGATGGATCCGCATTGTGAATGAAGTCACAAACATTTTTTTCATTCTAGTTTGTTGCACTTGATCTAGGTATCCAAAGCTACTGTTATCACCTGTGTTGGACCAAAGGGGGGGGGTTCAGGTAACAGAAGCCAGCGATTAATGAATTATGCTCCCTTATCAGCCCACCCTCGTGCATTCACCATCGGAGGGAAACCATGTATTTTTCCGGAAAGCTTATAAACACCTCTGCTAATTAGCAAAGCGTCTGGTGCTCTTGCTACTTTGACGGCCAAGCTGCTCAGGTGGCTCCTTGGTGACTGAGGTTTAGGCCATCGGTGACATCATCTTAAAGGGACAAGGAACCTTCTTAATTCTAATGAAACCTGCCGCCCTCAAGTGACAGTGTTACAGCTGCGGCTCCCCTATTCGTACCTCCCTGTCTTTGATTGTCAGTGTCAGATAGACACTCCGTTGGTTTTAGTGCTAATGAAAAATAGGTAGTAATAACTAGAGACAACGGTGCATTTACCTACAGCTAAGGGTACAATTGGCAGACCCTTGAGGGTACAGCCTCAGTGACAAGGTACAGATTGGTACTTTTTTCTGAGTGTAGAAGTTTGGCATTGAAACAGAACTTCCAATAATGAAATAGATTTAGATTGAGAGGTGTGAGCTCAGAGCTCTCAGTCCCTTCAACAGTCCCAGACTGAAGCTGGGAGAAGACAAACTGATCTGCAGTGAACAGTTTGAGAGGTGCGACGAGTCGCTGCGGATGCCAGTGGCCCTGCGGATGCCAGTGGTCCTGCGGATGCCAGTGGTCCTGCGGATGCCAGTGGTCCTCTGGATGCAGCAGCCATTGTAAACGTGCAGTAGAGAAGGTCCTGGTCCTGCCTTAATAGGGTCCTGGCAATATTCTCTGCTGTTCTGCTGACCCGTTGGAGGGACTGGTGGTCCAAGGCGTTATAGGACCCAAACCAGGCCGAGAGGCACTTTATAAGGACAGTATCGATGGCGCCTCTGTAAAAGGTGGACCGGATGGGAGGTGACATTCTTGCCAGTTTCAAGAGCCAGAGGAAGAGAGTTCGCTGCTGGATCTTCTGGGCCAGGAAGGATACGTGATGGTCCAGGAGAGATGCTCTCAGCTTTCCCAACTGAGGAGCCACTGACTTACAGGTGGTTGTGGGTTAAGCTGTTCCTCCTCTCAGATCACGGAGGTGTTTTCTGCACATGGTATGATGTGATTAGATGGTCCAGGCAGAGGAGTCTGACGTCAGGAGTGTGGACAGTGAGGCCTGAGGCAGCTTCCTGTGCTCAGTCTGATTTCAGAGGAGCTAATGTCCCCAGACCCGACAGACTGTGATCTCTCTGTCAGAAATCCAATTTCATAGCGATGCTTTCAGGCCAAGCTGGGGCAGCGTTTGGATAAGCTGTTGAAATACGACTGTGTGGAATGCTGAGCTGAAATCTCCAAGCAGTTCCTTACATAAGACATACAGGGTGGCGTGGTGGGCCGGTGTTCTGGCGCCCTCTGTGGACCGGTAAGGACTAAACGAGGCAAGTAGGTTTACTTCAGGGGTGGCCAATCTTATCTGCAAAGGGCCGCTGTGTATGCGGGTTTTCACTGCCACTCCCTAATTACATGACTAATTCCGGTCTCACCCCAAATTCCTGTATCTTATAGTGCTTAGACTTTATGAATTTCACTGAATTAATTTATTTGACATGATTTTTTTAAATTTGGCAAAATAAATTATCAGAAAAGAGAAAAAGGAAAAGCCCAAGATACAGATCTACAAGTGCCTGAAGCAGAAAACAGACTCTTAGCATAGCAGTCAGTGTGAACAAAGCTCAAATCTGGGGTGGGAAATGTGACAGACTGAGGTTTATTGCACAAGACTCTTGTAGCTAAGACATTCAAGAAGTCTGATACAAAAGGGTTATTATAACGGTAGTCACACACCGGTTGTTCTTAAAGTCATCCCCCCCCCCCCCCCCAGATAATGACTTGGTAGCTCCCTGGATTATTTTCTTTGTTAAAGTAGTTCTTGCTGTAAAAAAGGCTGAAAACTAAAAGCCTGCTGTGACCTGCATATTGAGTTATTTAAAGTAGTTCTGTAAAGTGACTGGCATGCCATCGACGATATACCTGCAGGACCACTGTGATCCTGACCAGCATAAACGGTTGGAAGACGAGTGGGTGGATAAACCGATAGATGGATGGACATATTTTGATAGTTAAAACAGCATCTGTGCCTCTTTATCTTCTCAGGTCAGCCACCATCCCCCTATATCAGCATGTCATGCCGATTCCAAAAACTTCACCTTTTGGCAAGGTGAGCGATCATTCGTGACGATAATCTGAAGGTAACGGTGACGTGTAGTCCGTGGTGTCACGACACGACGCTGTCACCGCTGCTGGCTTTCCATCAATGTCCGCGGCCACGGCTCTCTGCCGTTTGCTCGAGGTTTAGGGACCTGGGCCACATTCTGTTCAGTCGTCGGCAAGCGACGCATCTTATGTTTGCTGGTCTTTGATGATTTCAGACATGCGATGGAAGAACAAGTTCTGGGGCAAGTCTATGGAGATTGTTCCAGTCGGCGCCACACACGTGGTTCTCTTGGCGTGAGTCTTCTACCGATTGTTTTCATCACAGGTGCCGACCCCCCCCAGTATTAACTCCCTCCTCCTGCACCCCAGGTCTGGCGATCACTATGAGTGGGACAAAGTTACCTCGTGCATCCACAACATCATGAGCGGCCAGAGGTGGATCGAGCACTACGGCGAGATAATGATCAAGAATCACAGTAGTGATGCCTGTCAGTGCAAGGTCACATTTCTCAAGGTGAGGCTCTGAAGCTTATGTCTTGTGAAGAAACAGATAGGCCATCCAGTCAGCCCTTCATCCCACTACCAGTAGTGTATTTTGAGAAAGTCTTGTGTCTTCTATAAGAGATTGCGTTGACTTGATTTAGAATGAACCAAGAATGCAATGTCATCATAACTTTGTACTGCAACATACTATTTGCACAGGACAGGAACTGATAAGAAGTTAGTTAATGACCAGAATACATTTGACCCATATTTATTTGAATGTGGACTGAAGGCAAAATACTGGAACTCAAGTGTGAATGACGTGGAAGGTTTAGTCACCGACAGCAAGGGCAACGTCATACGCAAGCTTTATGGAAAATGGCACGAGGGCATCTACTGTGGCGAGCCATCGTCAGCCACCTGCATCTGGAGAACAAGTGAGTGACAACCAAGTAGGATCTGGTCTTCCATTCATCCATCCAT
>JAODJW010000135.1:18135829-18149454 GCA_026777045.1 Hyperopisus bebe | reverse complement strand
TCCATCCATCTTCTGTTCATCAAGCCTGGGAAGCAACATAGGGCACAGGGTACAAAAATAGGGCACAGGGTACAAAACACACTCCTGATGACCTCTGACTTGATGAATCCTGACATCTTAAAGGTTTCGGTGAAGAACGGTGGAAGCCTGTACTCAGACAGCAAAGTGTCCCTGGAGATTCCTCCTCAGACCATCCTCGCCTACAGCATCATCGAGCTCGAAGTGAAAGCCCACGGGAAGTATGGTCAGTACCTGTCTGTCCTGCAGTGAAGGTGTAGCGGCATGCAGTGACCTGTCAGCACTGTCAGGCATGAGCACACAAGGGCTCCCTCTAGTGTTGATCATGCATCCTTCCATTACCCAGAAGTCCGAGTCGGGTTGCTTGTGCTCCCACAGACCTCTGCCTGCTGCCTCAAGTCCAGGGTGGGTTTGAAGTGGATTCCAGCAGAGGAGGCCAAGTTGCGGCTGGGGGACGGACTGCGAAGGAATTTAAGGACCCACAGAGTCCCGAGGGAGCGGCATTTCAGGTTCTACTGAAAGGTACCAGCTGCCGTGGTGGGGGGGGGGGGAGGGGGGCTGGAGGGTGTGCAGGTATGTAGCTGGAAATAAACCAGAACCGTCAAGACCAGATTCAGGAAACAACCATTAAAATTGTATGTGGTTTTTAAGGGGGGAAATCTATAAAAAAATCAGTTACCCTATAGGGCAGCCAGGTGACTGTGTAAGCCCGGTCACGCCTGGTCACGCTTGGCACCATCTGCCCTTGGAAACAAAACACCGCGGGCTTGAACTTGGTTGGGAAGTCAGTGCCCGAAGCTTTTTCCAACTGACCTTTCAGTTCCATAATATTTATGCGTTCGTCTATGTTTTATTGCATCTTATTTTTATTTAATGATAATAATAAAATGTTATGTTGCCTTAATGCTATTCTAGCAGCTAGGACTATATTCGTGGTGAGAGTATATTGATATTAAAACAGACTGGATAAGCCATAAGGTAAAAACTTTATAACTATAAAATATTACAAATGATGAAAAAAATCTAAATAAGATGCTTTAAAAAAGCCTATGGGTTGACTTTCCTAAAATTTATAAATAAATTAGATTATTCTGCAGCGTAGAGTTTGTGCTTTTTGGAGCAGAGTTGTCTGACATCACTAACCTGAACTTGCCTGCAGATTTGAAGAAGCTGGATGTGCATTTCCAGCAGCTGGCAGTGATTCCATCACGTATCAGATGCAGACTGTTTGAGTTCCTGAAGGAGATGGTGCTGGATAGAGCAGCCATCACCGGGCTGGGGGACGTGGTGAGTCAGGAAGCCCGGGTTCGAGCCAGATGTCAGCCATCAGGGTTATAGTCTAACGCTGCCTTCCGGAAAGACCACAGGTCCAGCTTTGACTACCTTCCCGGGAAGTTTGGTCGTATTGCAAAACATTTGCTTTTGACCGGATTTCTTCTTCTGATCCCCTCACAAGTTGGATCAGCATCACCGTGGCGAGGCGATTGGCTGGGGGCAGCTGGAGGAGGGGCTTCCGCTGAAGCGGACGGCCCAATCAGTTCTGGACCTCTTGAAGGGTGAGGGAGAGGGAGAGACTGCCGGGGAAGTGTCTGGCTCCTCGCCCCTGCTGGCCGTGCACATGCTGGTCAGCGCCATGGAAGGTGAGTGGAGGCACATTACAGAGACGCTTAGTCACCGGGCGCCAGACTCAGGCTGTTAACGGAGCTCCGGCTGTTTACGTTTGAAAGCAGCCTGTTAAAATGACCTTTTCAGCATCGTTTCACTTCTAGACACAAACGCACCTGTTATTTACCCTCCTGTGCACATCGCTAAATTGCAGAAATGACTGACGCTGCTTTGGCAGCTCTTGGAGATTGCTGCACTCCATCTGTCCTACAGGTTTTGCAGCATTTGGTGAGTGGAAATTATGTTTATTTTAAATGTTTGACATTTTAAGCAATACTGATTTTAGCATTTAGGTAAATGAGGCACTTGCTGCAGTGGTGTTACTGGATTCTTATCGTGGGTATACAGTGGGAACCTTTCTAGAAGTCACTTGGCCTCTCTCTGACCTCCACAGGTAGAAAGTTTTGAAGGCGGCGATGAAGGCCAAGTGAAGAATGAGGACTTCTCCACCCTACTGGGCGACGGTGCCTTCCAGAGCGCGGTGTGGCTCTGTCACCATTGCAGAGTGACCCTGCATGGAGAGGGCGGTGCTGTACGAGGGGACGTGGGCCAAAGTCCCGGGTTCGGCCCCCTCGTCCTGTGCATTGTGGTCCGTGGGCTCGCCTGTCTGTCCGCACCGTGAATGAGTGTAGCTGGTCGGGAGGCTGGTCGAGCATATCGGATATGAAGTTTAACGTTTACGTCATTTTGGGGCATTTTATCCCATTATTTGAATTCCTGTATCATCACACGCTCAGTATGAAAACCCGTATCGGGTATCGGAGTGAAGTCGCCGTGTGTGACGCTCCGTCCAAGCTCAGCTGAGCCACGAGAGGGAAAATTCAGAAGTAGTGCAAATAAGCTACTTAAAACCACCATTTGCAATCAGAAATTTCTCAAATGTTCCTGGCCTCCCTTCATTTTCTCTGTACTCTGTACATCCTTTGCTGTTAAAGGAATTTAGCAAGTTTATTGATCCCCGGAGAAATTCTGTCTAAGGGTTTTTTTTTTTTTTTTAAAAAAGAAATAGCGATGGACTAAATCTGATCAAAGAAAAAGAGGCAAACTAAGGCGATTGGTGAGTGGGGCCAGGAGGGAGTCCCCTCCCCCGAAAGGAACAGTGGCAGAGATTTTTGTGTGAAGGATCCAGGCCAGTTAGCGGCTTGAAGCCATTTTAGGGGGAAACTATACTAAATAAATAAATGAATAAATAAATCTGAAGCAAACAATTGTCAGCAGCCTGAAATTTATTAAGCAAACTTATCAAACTTATTTTAAAATACAGGTCTCTTCATTATAAAATATTCGGTAGGGCATGTCCGTCACATGAAAAGGAGAAGTACACACGCAAGTACAACAAAAGGCAGGCTGGTCTCTCTCTCCGTGACTAATTACCCTCAAAAAAAAGGGGAGGGGTGGGGGGGTCATCATTCAGAGGCACAAACAAACTACCAGTCATAAAACAGAGCACAGAACAAAGAGCCGACGTGTTTCCGCAGTGCATAATGACGGCAGGATCTAAGAGCATCGAGGTCCAAAGCTACATCTAAAGCAAAACACGTGTGTCTGTTAAGGATAATTATCTGATATATCATAAACCCTGGAAAAACTAAAAATGGACAAACTTTCCTGCAAAAAGTGTCCTTGCACCGTCCTGAACTCTCCTAGCTGAAGTTGTCAGGCACACAAAGACATCCATGAGGAATACGAAGCAGAAATTAGGGCAAGTTCCTCCCCTTGACTCTTATGTAAAGTGGGATTCACAGAGGAGAGTTGTGTAATCAAGGCATGTACTGTAAACACGTTTAAGGTGGAGGAGATACGGCACTGTGATGTTTCACTGAAAGACGTCTCCTCACCCAGATTAATAAATAAAACTTTAGAAGTGGTTGGTAGATCAAAATGTTAGCTTCTGCCAGCGATAACCAGGGTACAGATATGCTAAACAAATTGAAACATCCATTTCCAAATTGAGGTTAGTGAAAAGGTACTGTAAAAGTTATTAAAAAATAAATCTAAGTTCACTTCCCTTTGGTCTGTGTAGTAGAAAACAGGTCAGCATACGGAGAGGTCTCTGGTGCCGTTAGCTGTGCTGCCTGACCTCACATTACCTGGGGCTCTGTGGGTGGGGGTCCACGCAGGTGACCCCCCCAACCCAGCTCGGGATCAGGTCCGCAAAGCTCAGTAGACCCAGCTGACTGGAACCCACTGTGGATCTGAGCACAGTTTGTCCACAGCCACCTGAAGCTCCTCAAACGCCTTGTCCAGGTTGTTGTTGACAATCGTGAGGTCAAAGTAGTGGTCGTAGGCTCTCTGGATCCTGGCGCTTTCATCCACCGTCTTCTTTAGGTCATTGTCCTGATGGCGAGACAGAAAGATACGGTCATATCTCAGGCAATGGCTGTATGGATCACTTTTTAGTCACTGAGGGTTGCTCAGAACATCCCACGAGCCTCGAGAAACAAATCCATCCATCCATCTGTCCGTCCATCACTCCTCCTAGGGGATTTGGAGATGGCGTGATAAGCACGGCTGGGGGGCAGGACCTTGGCCCACAGACCACATATGTACACACACTCAAAGGCCATTTAGGCAGCCCAGAATGCCTGTATGTCTTTGGGTTGCGGGTGGAACCTGGAGGAAACCCACAGCCTGCACCGCGTGCGTATGAGATCTGAACCCCCAGTCCTCGAGGTCTGAGGCAGCGGCGGCCCTGGAAAATGCCAACGGGACAGACCGTAAGCAGCTTGGTGGTGATTCCCGCGTCGACGACGGCCTTGTGCATGGCCCTCAGCGTCTCCAGCTCCGGGGCAGCTATGAAGACGACGAACGGCATGAACTCCGCCGTCTTCAAAACCTTCAGTGCCTGCGGATGCGGGGGGGGGTCAGGTCACGTGACACGCCAAGCAGTTGCGGCTACAGCTTAAGCGGAGGGTTAACGCTAACAGCCCGGCCCGACCTGAGGGTTGACGTCCAGGATGCAGGTCTGGCCACTGCTCACCACCCCGTGGATGGAGTCCATCTTGGTTCCATAGAGGTTCCCGTCGTACTCGCCGTGTTCCAGGTACCGGCCCGCCTTGATATCCGCCTCCATCTCTGTCCGCGTCACGAAGCGATACGAGTGTCCGTCCCTCTCGTCCTCGCGGGGGCTCCGCGATGTAACTGGGGACACACCGGGGGGTGAGGCGGCAGCGAGAGCACGGGTCAGGTCCCGTCGCCACGCCCAGCGGACTCACAGGGGACGGTGGTACCGAACCGGCTCGGGTTGAGAATCATGAGCCTGTTCTTCAGGCTCCGGCGCCCCACCCCTTGCGCTCCGATCAGAACCAGCGTTTTCCTCTGGAAAGGGGGCATCCTCGCCACCTCCTCATATATCTGCAGCTCGTGACGGTCAAACTCTGAAAACACGAGGGCGCCGTTATCTCTACCAGCCCAAACTGACGTGAAGAAACATGCTTCGCAGTTCAAAACTCAAAAGCTGAAAAGATGTCGGCCCCTTGACTGTGTACCTGCATTCTTAGCAGTCAGGTACATCATCCGCCTTTTCTTCTTCCCGCTGAGGGTCCCGCAGAGCATGCCTGACAAAATGAACGAAGCGTCAGCACTCTGTGCGGCCACCAGAGGGCAGACTTAACCTAAAACTGTGCTGTCAGCCTTATAACTAAATGCCTGGAACTGTTAAACATATTAGCTTTAATTTACTATCTAACAATTTTTAAAAAATAGTAATAATAGATCACTCATTTCTAAAAGATTTTGGCATCCTGAGGGTAATAAGCCTCAGACATTGGGTTAGGCTGGTGAGCAGCGCTAGGCTAGGACATGGGGGGTGGGGGGGGGTGGCCGCCCAGAGAGTACCTGACCCGTCCCAGTCTCTCCGGACAAAAGCTTTCCTCTTCTCTTCCAAGAACTGGCTGGGGATCAGTCCTGTGGCTCCGCCCACAACGTGACACGCCTGAGGGACGGGCGGAGAGACTGCTGTCATCTACTAGTCCCTTCTTCTACATCTTCTCTAGTTAAAGAAAAGAAAAACACATCTACAAGATCTGTCTAACTAAACCCCCATCTAGACATGGAGGCTTCTACTTCCAGCTAATCTCTTAAATCAGAGAAGACTGATTTGACCTGGCAACCTACATCCGCCCAGCATGTGGATTCACACATAGGTAGAAACAGGCTCCACCCACCTGCCACCAGTTGGGGTCCTCCTTGTTGACAATCTGAAGGATATTCCCTCTGGCGAAGGCAAGCCCCGCCTCCTTGCAGGGGATCAGGCTGTCATTGGCTGGATTGTAGTCAAAGTATGGCTTCAAGTAAACCTAGCAATTGTGAAAACGCCATGAGAATACTACACAGTAACAATATTTGGAGAATATTGGATGTAAAGATCAGTGTTTCTCCACCGAATCCTCTGGGAACCCCAGAGAGTCCACATTCCTACCGGGAGGAATCAGGACCTCTACTGGGCACCAGCGTACTGGGCACCAGCATACTGGGCCATCCTCAGTATCCCAGATCTATATACCCACACGTCAGGGACAGCAGTGGCAACAGGAAGGGCACAACAATGCAGGTGAACATGTCCACCTACAGCGGGGGCCGGTGACTCTCTCAACCCTGGGGCGAATACCCTGGGGCTCTATGCACGGTCCAGAGCCGTTTGCCGGAGAAGACCAAGGCGACCGCACAAGGGAGCGGAAAAGCACGCGGGAGCCAGCCGCCGTCAGGGAGAGGAAAGCAGGCGCGGACTAACAGGAAGTCACCGTGGAAACACTCCACGTCACACACACTGCCCATCATCCCGGGACTTCCAGAACATTCCTATAAGGGGACTTCCTGACGGAAATGAAAAGTGGTGTTTTCAGGCAACCGGGGGGAGATGAGAATAGTTCATTACTCACTAACCTACAGTAATAAACAGCAAGCTGACTGTCCGAAGCCCCCCCCCCCCGTAGCACCACCCTCACTTTGGCCAGCATCCCATTGGCGCTGTGATGTCGTAGAGAGGGGGCGTGGTTTAAGAGCTGTGCTCAAGGGCCCAGCGGTGACATCACTCTCCAGGGCCCAGCGGTGACATCACTCTCCAGGGCCCAGCGGTGACATCACTCTCCAGGGCCCAGTGGTGACATCACTCTGCTCTCGCGGGGATTTGACCCGGCACCTTCCAAGGCCTCCTAACCCACTGAGCCACATGTGCTATTAATAGAGCGCTTTAGGCTGAGAGCGGCGTTACAGGAGAGCGCACCCCCCCCCCCAGGGTGCACGGTCAGGAGGCTAGGCGTATCACACCTGCGAGGGGGCGGCCTGCTCGCGGTAGCTGGGTAGGATCTTGAGGGTGAGGCTCCCACTGCACTCCTTCAGCATGTCCTGCAGGTGGCGGGCATCGCCGCCCGTGCCGTGCCCGTTGATCTCCTTGATGACGTCACCCACGTGCAGCAGGCCCTGCCGGTCGATCATGCCGCCGTGCAGGATGCGCGCGATCACGAGCTCGCCGTTCTCCACGCGGAACGTCACGCCCTGCCAACGACACCAATGGTGGGCTGCGGCCTTCGGGGATCTCGGGGGAACCAGCGAGTGTCTGATCAGCTTCCGGCACCCGTCGGCCTCAGAGACGCACTGACCAGCGGCTCCCCGCTCCTCTTCTGAATCCCGATCATCCGCACGGCCTCCGGCTGCAGAGAGTTGCCCGTCGACGTGTCCTTAGCCACTTCGGACGGCAGGCTGTCGTAGGACTTCGAGGCCACCTGGTCATGAGCCTCCAACAGCGACTGGAAAGGAGCAAACATTTAAAAACTCAATTATCTGACACTTTTTAAAGCAACTTACACTAGAATAAAGGGCTACAATGCGTGTGGCCCTTGGCATTTGAACCCATAGCCTCTGCATTGTTACTGCAATGCTCGACTTGAGCTTCCAGAAAGAGTACTGAGCTCCTCCATTTACACGAGGACTAAACAAGATATTGGAATCCTAGTAAAGATTATTACTTATTTATCTAACCATCAGGCCAGTCAAGCACAGACCCTATCCCAGAATCCACAGGGGCACAAGGCAAAGTATCCTCAATATCCTCAACACACTCGGCCCATTATATGTCGTGTTTGAGGTAAGACCACCAATGACCTAAAGCCAAACTTCCTCATCATGTGTTACAGTTTTGAGAAACAAATCTCACTCAGTCCTCTTTTCATTATATATCGATTATATATCCAAATTAATGAAGTCCAAATTTCTTTCAAAGACTCAAACTGTGAGGTTTGTAAATTTGCTCTTCAGTTGAGACACCCCTGACCCTTTTACTGACTGTAATATTGCACTTCATTCCTTAGCAAAGACAGGCAGCCAGCGTTTGTATCAAAGTGGTTTTCTGGGAGGAGAAGCGCCGGGAGCCGGACGGACACCTGGAAGTGTGGCTCCGTCAGGATCCTGGAGAGCTCAGCGGCGCCGCGGTCCTGGAGACTCAGGCCGCGGATATCGTCCAGGATCTCTGTCACTAGCGCCACGTTGTTGTCCCGGACTGCTTCCAGCTTCACGTCCTCTAGCCGCTCGTGGGCCTGTGTGTGTATGGGGGTGGGGTCATTTATAGGGGATCATTTTCTTTACCCCACTCCAAACGCTCACATCTGAAAGGGCAGCTTCAAAACTGTACTTCAAGTAGTATATTATTATAGCTATTTTTACTATCCCGTCATATTTTTCCCCCTGAATCTCATACAAAAATATTTCTGGGGCTGGGGGGGGTGACAAGTTTCCTGCATGAGGAAATATTTTCTGAAAAATATTTGCTTAAACTGTTATGGGTTTGTTGACTAGGCTAGCCGGTTTCATGCGTACAGATCAGATAAACAGGTCACTAACGGGACTCATTCAGCTGCAAAAATACAGCGATCAGCTACAGATGGATGTGGATGAGCTTGACGTAAATATCGCCTCATTGTTTATATTTCCACTGAGGACGGGGGCCCTCGGCAGGACCTGTCACATTTCGTAAATTCGGAACGGTATCTATCCTCTCACTCCACTTCATGCTACGCTCCTCTTCAGCTTCCGCCATTTTCCGCTCGCCACCATTAAATTTGATGCCCAGACAGCTGAGCTTCCATGACCCGGCGTTCAGTGGTCACTCGAGGACCGATCGACGCTTCTCGTTAAGCCGGTGATTTTTATCGCAGGACAAGGTTACCTTGGCGAGCGAGCGGACGATGGGACTCTCTATGATGCCCTTCAGGAAGATCAGGTCGATGTCCTTGGCCCCTGTGGAGCTGGGTAGGTCGCCGAGGTTGTCCAGGACCTGCTGCATGGCTGGGGGGAAGGGGGGGCAGTGGGTCCGGGGGGGGAGGAAGCGTCGAGATGCCATTAGACCTTCCGCTGACACATATAGGACGGCGCGGCGCTGCCCTCCTCAGCGAGAGACTCCCACCCTGACCTACTTACACACCCCGACAGACTGGAATGGCAGAACTGTGTCAGCCCCCACCCCCCAGAAAAAAAAACCCAAGGCCCCTTACCGGGGCAGCCATACTGTGTCCCAGGCCAGAGGACGATCAAACACAGGCCATGCCACTTGTTGCCCCCCCCCCCCCATATTGGGGTGTGCTAGATTTATATCCACAACTACATTTACATTCATATCCAGCAGGTACTTTTATCCAAAGTGACACACAACTGAAAGCAGGATCAGCCAGTTCCTGGAGCGACCGTGAGCTAAGCTACCTCTAGGGCCGATGGCGACACCTTCCTGACCACAGGATCTGAACCGGCGATCTTCCGCTCACCATAAAGGCATGCTAATCTGCCGCCCCCTAGGGGCCATTACATGTCGTACACCCTTCACATGCGGCGCCATCAGCCAGTAAGCTCACAGGCCCTCGACCTCCCGCCCGCCGATAATCCGAAAGAGGCCGATCCATGACATTAGTAGGCCTCAGACACAGCGACCGCCGGCCTCCACGGTAACCCGAGTCGGAGCGTCGCAACCGAAGCCGGGCCGAGAAGACAAGCCACGCAAGTCCAGGAACGCAAGCCGCCTCCGGGACAGCAGGTCAAGCGGCACGGACGCAGCCATTTAAGGGGCTCGGTGGGCTTAAGACTTTAACCCGTTTTCTCCATTCGCTTCTCCACGTCCAGCACGGCCTCCTGAAACGTCGCACACAAGGAGTAAGAGAAAGTAAGAAAAACCTTTAAAAAGGAAGAAAAAAAAATCACAGCTAGCTTTCCCACGGGGAGACCTCAAACTGCACAGATGTCCTACCACGTGCAGGGCTTGGGGGGGGGTTATTATGTTTCGAAGAGCCCCTCCCACAGAGACGAATGGCTTCAAAGCCCCGTGACAGCGAAGCAGGGGGGGCAATCACATTACGCTCCAGGCCTGGGGAGGGAGCGAGAGAGGGAGGGTTATGGGAGAGGTTTCCCAGCCCCCTGCCTCACGCTCTTACACCTCCTGCGCTTGTCTCCACGTCGCTGCATCCTTGCTTATCATAAACAGATGGGCGGATTATCCTGCCTACAAATGTGTCTAATCCCGACTAAACTGCCTAAAAGGACCCTTACAACCATCCTGGTTACAAAAGGGTAAAATATCATAAGCTTTTTGTTATTTAATAGCCCGTATTGCTTACTGCACCCATGGATCACCCCCTCCCCCCGCCCGGCAACACAATATCACTGATGACACAGGTTAGCGGCAAGAAAACTTTCGGGAACGACGTGACTAAATTTTGAGCAGACATGTACAAGCAGGGCAGCAAATATCCATTTCACACGTTTTTTGTCCCTTTATACAGTGCTGTGTCTCTTCTAAAGACGACAAATTAAATATGAATGTGATCAAATTAACTGTAAAGGGTCTGCAGAGGCACCTTAAACAGCCTTGAAGCTGATCACACTGTGACCTCTGGGTGATTGAATTCTGGAGGTTAAGGGGATATTCATCCAGAAGAGCTCTCCTGCCGTCTTGAAACACAAGGGACAGGACAGACGGGTGTAGATGAAGATGAAACGTATCCTAGGGCTAAAGACAGAAAGACGAGAATGTCTGCCAGGATGTGCAGAATTTCTGCAGGCGATTTAGTAAAACGGCGCACGCCAGATGACTTGTCATTTCCCGATAAAAGTAAGGAAAGAGTTAAAAGATTACATAAACCAAACGCAAAGCACATTAAAAATTCACAGGTTTTTACGTAACTTCGTACTACGGGTGACCCAAAGCATTAACGGGAGACCCGAATAGATTTTACATTTGTATATTTATGATTTGTTATGCAAATTATGTTAAGTGCAGATATCACAAGGAATGGTGTTAGAGCCACAGAACACAATCCAAATAAAGTGTCAACAAATAAGAGAAAATTACGTAAAAAACAGAAGAAAAACTCCCCGTACTCCGGAGCAGACTCATCCTGTAGGAGAATCACCATTCCACTCAACCTGATGCCGGCACGAGGACAGATTGCAGATCGTCCACAGGAAGAGTCCAGAACAGCGAAATGGACTTAGCTGGAGAAGTGATCCAGGATCGGACTGAATGGGACAGGTAACCCCATCAGTTAATGGCCAATCAGAAGTTACATTTCCCTTCAGAAACACTTGGGGAACAAGCAAGTCTAGCAGCCCCCCTCCAAAAGCCACCGTAGACTTACAGACCACCGGCGAATCATTCCGCAGACCCTCACCTATTCAAACCCAAAGAAGGATCATCGTACATTTAATTGCATCCATCCAACCACATCAGTGAGGAGACGGCACTTTGGACCAACGTAAGGAAAACAAGACAAGAGTGTGTCACCTTTTGAAAGATTTCACGTCTACCCAATGCTCTGTTCCTCCGCTTTGCAAACCTCATTACATAACGACACCACAGTGCAGGACATCACCTGGTCACTAAAGGTTTACGCGCTTCCAAAAAGCAGCAGCCTTCATGAGATTTACAGCCCGAGGAAGAAGGTTTACAGGGCAAATGATGGTAGTGAAGATGCAATGGAGAGCAGGTAGGCACTGCGGGCTGAGTGCTGCATGTTCTGCAGCAGACCTCCATATCGCAAGCGCCGTCTCTCCCCTCAAGCTGTGAGGAGGTGGGGGTCTCCTGGGGGAGGGCTGTGCAGTAACAGCTGGGCGCATTTAGCAACATCGCAGGTCTCCCAAGATGACACAGCAACAGCCATGTGCCAACACAGCACCCCCACCCACCACCACTCCTACAGAAAACTCCGGAATCAGCCAGCCGCCATCCGCCGTCGACACGGATTCTATCAGGTTCACCGTCACGGAGTGAGTCTCAGGAAGCATGGAATTCAGCCCGGAGGAGGACAACCGTCAGACCGGCATGGTCACGCAAAAGGACCGCCGCGCGATGAGGCGGCCAGAGAAACTACCCGCGTTCTGACCGTGTTACTTTTAAATGAGAAAACCAGAACCGGCATTAACCCAGACAGCAAACCGGCCCCTCCGAGTGACGTTCAAAGGCTTTTCACATCCTGGGTCAGAACATACCTGCCGGAATTCCAGTTAATCCAGTACGCAGCCCATACACATGTACAAATAAACCTCTCGTTCCACATCGCAACAACCGACTGGACTGGTTAAGATATACAACACACTACTGCAGACATGCGCAACACCGTGTGCGGAGTACGATCTTACGGTCAGACTTCTCTTGCAAGAAACCCTATTACATTATTGAACAGATTCTTTTATCCAATGAAATCTTTGAAGTACGGATCAGGGAGTCAGTC
The DNA here is from genome assembly GCA_026777045.1 of Hyperopisus bebe. Lineage (NCBI taxonomy): Eukaryota > Metazoa > Chordata > Actinopteri > Osteoglossiformes > Mormyridae > Hyperopisus > Hyperopisus bebe. Next base: position 18,137,062 of record JAODJW010000135.1, on the reverse strand, counting down.
AGCATCCCTGGAGCAACAGGATTTTGCTGAAGCACCCAACGGCGAAATCACTCTGTCGAACATGGGATCCCAACCAGTGACCTTCTGACCGCAAGAACATAGACCCACACAGACACACACCATCTACTGCCAGTTTTCAACCAACAATAAGCAGTCAGAGTCCTGCCTGTAGATACAGGGATCCACACTCTCCCAACCAAAGCATCTGCTTCCACAGATCGGGACAAAAGCCTTGCTCACTTTCAACATTTAAGAATTCAGCCCCAAGGAAAACACACCTAGACTTTTCCACTGGACTGTCACTGATCAGTTATCACCTTCTTGCACACGTTTTGTGGGACAGGAAAACTTTCCAACAAAATTTCCCAGCGAACGCCCACACTCCGGCTGGAGGTCCACGAGCGGAAGATCGTCGTCAAACACGGATGCACCGACGGAGCGGTCAGAAACGCCATCCAAGCAGCTTACCGGACGTGCACCTGGCGTTGGCCACCGTCATGTTTCCCGTGCCAGAGGATGATGGTGCGGGAAGCGGCTCAGAGGGCAGAGGGGACCAGGCGGCGACCGGGCCGGTCTCCGCTCACGCCGACAGAGCTGGAGGGCGCAGAGACCCCACATCAGTGAGAAGGCGGGGCCTCCAGCACCAGACCAAGCCGCACCCCGTGTCACGGAAGGATGGCTTTTGTTTCCCAAAATGGCGTCCACCATCCTACATACTGCTGTGTGTCTCAACCCTCAGGGCATATCAGCCATATGACCGCTGCTCCTCATGCACGTCCACAACTGAGAACAAAACTCTGTAAGTTCATAATCTCAGGACTCAGTGGGGTATTACTGATGCGTACTAAATTACTGCTATACAAAAGCACCCTCAGCCTCTGCCATAAAGGACAGAGAAACTAGGTTCTGTTTGTGATGAATTATGCAATTCATTTCATGTTGAATCATATTATAATTTATAATTTATAGCACCTCATAGGAACTGGCAGGGAGTACTGGGTAACAATTGCGATACGGCATTAGCTATGCATCAGGTGACCCACACCGACCATGTGACGGGTCCCTGGGGGCCCGACACCGGAGCCCAGGCAGACGACAGGCGCGCCAAAGAGATGCTTAAACAGAGCATCCTGATTTTGGTATGGACAGGGACAGCTTCACACCTGATCCCAGCGGTGGTGAGGTTAGCATTCGCTAAACATAACCCACATTGGGGGGGGGGGGGGTAGGGGT
>JAODJW010000135.1:18116319-18126557 GCA_026777045.1 Hyperopisus bebe | reverse complement strand
GAGTGAAAGGTATTAATAGACACATTATCTCCAGTAAAAAGCAATAGAAGATAAATAAATAATCTGCATATCCATTATCCAGAAATAGCTCAGCAGAGTAATGCAGAGTATGTGCTGAAAGCCGTTTTATCTATGGCATTTTAAGACATTTCTCATTAGAGTACATTATTAAAGACATGCTATATTAACTTGATATAGTGGAACTGTGAATTTCACCTGCACATATTCCAAGTGAAGGAAATTAATACAGTTGCACAGCATTGTGAGTCCTGTTGAATAAGTGTGTGTTATTCCCAGGTGAGATTAATTTGCAAAATAAAACGATCCATTAGTCATTATTTGTCTCATGTTAGTAAATGGAATAAATCAGAGTTGGCTCTGGCTGTTCTGGTGTCCTAGGTGAGATTCTGCTGTTCGGAATGATACTTAAAAACAAATTATTCATTACTGTTTTAACATGCTTATTAAAACCCCTATTAGAAAACAGCAGACTAAAGGGTGAGATTTTCTAGTAGTAATATGCAGATGCTGCTATCTAAGCAAAGTACAATATTTTAAGAACATTGCACACCCTGAAGGTTACAATTTTTAATATTTTAAATCTTCATGACAGCTTTTATCATGGTATTGCATTTAAAAAGGCTTTGGTTATGTGTGACACCTGTCTTGTTTTTTTCTTACCATTTTACTCCAGTTAACAAGCATGTGGCAAGGGATGCTGGGTAATCTTGTCTATTCTCTGAAGCCTCTAGCGCACAGGTGTCAGACTCCAGTCCTGGGGGGCCAGAGCCCTGCACATCAGATAGATGTTGAGCTGAATCATTTGTGGTGGAACAGGGAAAGAACTGAGCTACACAGGGCTGCGGCCCCCCAGGACTGGAGTTGGGCACCCCTGTTCTAGCGGAATCCTGTGCTATACCACATCAGCCCAAAACGTCGATTCTCATCTGGGGCTGGGCCTGAATTATGGTTATTTTTTTAACACAATAGAGAGTATCAGCAGTACCCTCTTCAGTATGAAATGGCAAAGCTTGTAATATGACCTTAATTTCACTGGCATCAAGCCCTTTTAATGTGCGGCTGTGTATGCTAGTATCTAATGGTACTTTCAGAATAACATCTAGGCAAAGTCCCAGCTGGCTGTAATAATTGGACTGGTTGAGAGCAGAGAAACAATCGAAGAAAATTATATCAGGCTTCCCACAATAAAAGCTTTTTTGTTAATTGCTTATGATCATATGCATCTGCCTGTTTCCATACACATTTAAAGATATACAACGTTTCAATGAAACTGTTAACATAAATTATATATCCATAGACAAGTACGCATATCAAACCAGAACATTTTTTCCCCTGAAATTTCTATCAGTGACCATTACGGTAGCAGCACTGAGTTTTACAGACAGATGCAGAATGAGCTCAGCTGTTGAAGTTTGCTGAGGTACGTCAGGTTACTCTATCATGCGTGTCAGTTACGTGATGCTGATTTTTTTGACGAGCCAAAAGAACACCTGCTGTCAAAAGTATGCTTCATGCCAACGTTTTAATAGAAAGTTTCAAATGAAAGAAAAAGTGTTCAGTTGCTAAATTGGGTAGATTCCTCAGGACTTATCAAGATAAACTAATTAAACAGATACTTTTTAAAAAAAAAAAAACATCAGTTTTAAATAATGATGTTTAACAACACAACTCACTGTGCAAATAACATTTTTTTTCCATTTATAATTGCAATACACAAAATAATTAAAATATATTTTTAAACCGTCGTGGTTTCTGCAGATATTCCGGCTGTAGTATAGTTGTACACTCTGTGTTTTCAAAAGAACCCTTTTAAAGGGATGCCAACATGTTTTCTGTCATGTCACCATGCCAAAGGTTGATCATATCTAAAGAGATAAAAAAAAATACAAAATTAAATTCAAAACGTTTAGGAAGACCATACGTAATCATTTTTAATGAAAACATTTTGATGAGGTAACCTAAGTGTTATAGGTAATATTAATTTGCCAAAACACTTCAGTTTTGGTGCTCACTTCCCTAAAGACGTCGTTTCAAGTTCCTTCTCTGTCTGCTCACTGCTCACACCCCATGTAATCCTTACCTTAACACTGGACTATTTTCTATTCCATCTTTCACCACCACTTCTGGGAACAGGGTGTCTAATCTGGATCTTTTTCCATATCTGTAAATTTGGGGCAGATTAAGGGAAAAATCAGCTTTTATAATGAAACCCTTATACACGTTCAGTTTTTTAAAAATCTTTGCTTGTCACTGGGGCTGCACCCTCAAGGTCTGCCATGGTACCCTTAGCTGTATAGGTAACTGTACTCATTCAAGGTACACAAATAGACTCTGAGGAAGGTTTCTGTACCATTGATGGTACATTAATGCTGTTTGTACCTTTAGGATGTTCCTCAGAGTCCACTTTTGTACCTTAAAAGGTACAATTACAAGGGTACAGCCCCAGCGATAAGCAAAGGAACAAAATTTTCCCATTTTTTCTGAGAGTGTATAAACCACTCATATACTTGAAAAAATAACTACAATTAGCCTTTTGCAGCAGTATATGAAATGTTTTGCAGGTATACTTTTACCTAGCATTTTTTCCGGATATTATATTTTAGCACCCAGCTGTCCCGGAACCTACCTCTGTCTTGTAATTAGGTTGATATAGTGTCTTAGTGCGGAATAGTACTTCGTTAGGTCTTTGGGGAGCGCGCTTTCTCCTGGGCGCGCTGGTTTGGACGGGAACGCGTCAGCTAACACGCAGACGCAGTAAAGTGCGCAGAAAGCCACGAGGCTCAACCGCATGGCCATGTGAAGATGCATCTTGAAGAAAAAAAAAACACGCCAGGTTAATTAAGACATTAGTTTGTACATTTCTAAATATGTCATATGCCGCAGCAATAGCAGATCATTTTATTTTTACACGCTTGCTAATTATTTAGCAACTTAGCAAGACAGTACGGCAATTAAAATGAAAAGTATACCACATTAATTATGAACAGATTATGCTATTCCTTTGTTCTGAACGTTCTCTTGACCGTAATAGCAGCCTTAAACTTGAAGCCTTTTAATACACTACTTGAGAAAACAGACCGCTACAGAGTACCACCAGATTGTACTCCCATTGTGGTCTTTAATTTTTATAATAGGTTGGTTATTTGAAATGTAATATTACAAATCAGGTTAATAACCAGGTAACCGTACATATGGAAAAAGAGCATGCAAACCCCAGTGTATCCCTAATACAATGTGTCCATATTATAAGCCATGGCTGTGCATTTAAACATTCCAATAGTATTAGGATAATGTAATTATAATGAAATCTAGCCATTATATAAAATTCACATACCCACACATACTCTACCACCTGTATAATTTATTGATTTACATTTCACATGGATTAAATTTTTTAGAGCACCACCTTTGGAAGTATTGGGTTGTGTTATAACTTACAGAACGAGCATGTAAATTTTGTCAAAATATTTTGGAGTCTTTATTTTATTACGTACATTTAAATCAATGTGTTTAGGCCCAGCTGAACTAATTTCAACAAACTGATACAGTGAGTATCTGTACCTGGTGATCCGTGCGTGTGATTTTAAAACCTCATTCTTACCGTGTCTCCTATTAACCTGTTATATGAGGTGACGCAAAATGTGGATGTTGGATATTGCTTCCATAACTTTGGATACTTCATGTATCCATACTAGCAATGACGAAACAACCGCTTTTCTTTTTTCTCTGAATATTTTAATCATCGCTCTGTTATTAATAATTTTCTGGTTAAACTATACATCAATTGGCTTATAAAACTAGGATTGGAATATAATGTGTGACAGATACATTTGTACAATAATAACAAAATAAAATGCTACAACAAAAATAACAATAAATACTTTTGATATAGAAGTTAATATTTTAGCCTACTCACGTGCAGTTCGGAGGACTGACGTTACTGTAGCAAGTTTGCAGCTCGTCCTGCGCGTCCCCAAGCCGCCCCTTTGCGCTCTGGCAGCTTTCAGCCGCTCCACATTATATAGCGCGCCGCGCCGCGCCGGGGTGAGGGGTGGGAGACACCATCAAATTCCACCGAATGCAATTTAGCTCTCACAAAGACTCCCCGCAAAGGCACTTGTCGGTTAGATGCTTGACTGTTTTGATAGATAACGCCAAGCATGTTTGCATTTCCAACAAAATCGATCAAAACCGTTTCCACTATAAGCAAGGAGATTTTTAATGGGGGCAATAAACAGGCCTACACGGTATTATGCAAAATAAGAAACATGGAGAGATCGTTGCACTGATCGTGATGCTGCTACGCACATCATTATTATCCCAAGGGACGTCTTTGTTTTCGAGGAGACGGCGCACATACGTACGCTAATCAAGAAATTGTCCTCGTTGATTTGACTAATAAGACTCAGTTTTCCAATACAGCTACCTTTTATATTAACACGTGTTTTTTATTCATGCAAACAATAATATTTAATAATGCACCAGAAGCTTGCCAATTATAATTTCTTGGTTTATTTGTCAGATGAATTAGCATCTATACACCCATTCCTCTAACTCAGGGGTGGCCAATATTACCCGCAAAGGGCCGCTGTTGTGATCATCTGCTGTTATATTACTGACTACTGGAAGTTTAGTGTGTTGGTGATAGCTGGTCCCAGTCTCTTAATCACCCGGTAGCTCAGCTAGCCTCTCTAAAGACATTCCTCTAAGACCAGGAATCATTCTTGTAGCCCTGCATTGAACCCTTTCTATGGCAGCAAGACAAACGAAGCTATAGCAGGAGTTGATGTGACACAGACTACTACCTAGTAAGTGGATTTTATCCAAGTAATTCCTTTAATGATTGGATTAATCTTTATTTAATTTGTGGGTCTCTTCAGTGAGGACTTGTTGAAGCTCTTGAATTTAAATCTCAAATGTAAGCATATTCCTTAATTTGTCAATCTAAACATCGTATTATTGTTAGTGAAACAATACGCATACTATTCTAATAAATTAAAATATCAACAAATTTGTGTTGGCAAAGTCCTGTACAAGTGCAAGTGATTAGTTACAAATTTGATTGTCATGAGAATGTTTGAGCTGCTGTAGAATAATACGTTCTTTTTAAGTCTATAAAAGTGAACGCATAATCCCCCACCAGTGAAAAAGTAAAATCGTTAAGAGGATTAAAATAGGAAATCAGTAAGATGCAGTGAGTCACTGTAACTCTATGACTAACCCAACACCTTCAGTCATCTGCATGGACATAATCTGTCATGTACTTCAATGTCCTCAGATCCCCACAACAATATCATGTAATGTTGATTTTAGATGATTTTTTTATGTTCTGATCGTAAGAGGACTTTAAAGCATTTGTTGTGTGATTATATGATACATCTTCACACTCACTGTATGGATCCATTTTGGGCAGCTGGTGCTTTCACCCTGACACGTGTGTTAGACCTACATCGCTCTGCCTCAGAGTGACATCATCGCAGAAGTGATGCGGACCCCACCCTGTCGGCAAAGTGCTATAATTCTTTGAAGGCTTTACTTGAGCGTCTCCCCAACTAAAATGAGCTGACAAAACCTGACACCGGAAAAGCTTTGCACCTAATGAGAAAGCCCAGAGATAAAATTTGTTGATTTTTTTGTGGCTTTCTCTCTGATCTGAGCGGCACCCCCCCTTCCATTCTTTCACTCATTCTTTCTGCAATCCTCCATCTAATTGTGGATTAATCTTGTGCCCCCTTGGGGGTTTCAAGCTCTTTTGTCCAGAATGATTAAAAAATCTTACGTTATCAGTTCTGTGTGATTGCTTGTTATAATACATAATTATGGGCATTCTCAGTTAATTGTTCAGTTAATTTTCTATAGTTACACAGAGGCAAAATTAATTGTATATTCAAGTGTACTGATAAACAATCTTTAATCAGCCAAGAGTTTAAGACAAAATTTTGTATTTTGAGCAGGAAAACTGTGAAAAACGGCAGACTTTTTTGGTTCCATAAAACATTTCAATTAAGGTGTTGACATTGCATCAGGTCAGTCTCATTCTGCTTCTCATCAGCCATAATTATCTAATTGCTGAACTGTCTGCAAAAAGCATTCGGACTTCGTGTTTTAAATGTAGGAAATCAACTCCAGAAATGCAACAACTGATGGAATACTGTATTTGTTTTAGATATCTTTGCCCATAAACACATTCTCATTTGAAAAATATTCCTCAGGTTTCTCTATCTGTAAGCAATACTAAAGTGTTCCTTTATTTACACTGACTTACAGGAAACGTTGTGTTCAGAGTGGGATCTAGCATCCCTGAAGCAGTCAAAGGTCTTGCTCAAAGGCCCAGTGGTGATATGATTACTTTGCCAAGTCTCGGGCTTTGAACCCACAACCTCCTGAACATGGGCAGGTTCCGAACTCGATGAGCAACACACCGCCCAACTCCTCCCTCCAACTGCACAAAACTGATTCATGCTGTTCAGATTTCATAGGAAACCCTCCATAGGTAATAAGAATCTTTCTACCCCATTTTTTATGGCATGATTTTATAACACTCACTTCAAATTACGGTACGGGAATACACCAATGAGGCAAAACATCGATTAAACTACAACAAAAGGCCTAAGATTTGATTACAGAAACCATTCCCATGGATTGCCTTAATGTCAAAACAATAAATCAATTTTAATCACTTTTCAAACAAATGTTATATCAGAAGGCTGTGAATTTCTGGTCAGATGTAAACACTTCACATTTACACACTTAGCAGAAGCTTTTGCCCAGTCATACCTCTCAAAAGCACTGAAACCATCCTGCATTTTTTAGAGCTGAGAAAGAAAAAAAAATCCAAAACTATTAAAAATTTAAGCCTTTCAACCAATAAACATACACAGGTCATTTTTTAATATAAAAGGGCAGGGCTCTTGGAAGCAAATGTCATAATTCTAAACTTAGAGAGGCAGCGAGCTTTTCAGCTGATAAAGAAAATAGTTATTTCGGAGGAGCATTTTAAAGGGGAGAATTTGAAACGTTTCCAAGTGATGGAAGCCTGCAATTTTCACTGGCAGCTCCATTATCATTCAGTCGGTGGAAGACGGGGCACCATGAACGGAACAGACTTTATGAAGACAGGCTGCACAAAGCAGCTCAGAAAAAATTGCAGGAAATTAGTTATTGGTGTCCAAAGTATAAAAAAAACACAGGTTCCATTTGACTGTGTTGCTTACAGTGGCCAACTTTTGGCATTGAAATAATAATGGTTGGAGTCTGAATGCATAAACTTCTGAAGTTTGTAGTTAGGAGGCAGAATCAAAACCTTGGAAAACAAGAGGGAGGAATCACTTCATATTGCCAATCACTGATTGGTTTAACTGACGGTGAGATGATAAAATAGCCAATCAGACAATGGCTAAATGGGTTGACTGACAAGCAAAAAAAAAAACCCATTAACAATGAGTTATAAAGCATCATTCCTACCATCACTCTTACTTGGAGAAGAGCTGTAGTCTATGAATTATACTGTAGGCCCATATTTTATTAGTTGCCGAGAAATTCTTTTGCCGTTAGTGTTTATTGACGTTGTCAGAGCAACAACATACAGGACATATTTTTGGATTAAGGAGAAAAACTCACTTTACTGGTTTTAAACAGCTGTCAGAACACAGACCAATAAACGGAACAAATGCTGGTGGCATTTCTCTAACAATTCAAAAAAACTGTTCCAATCTGCAGGAAAATTTGAAATCGAAAAGGAAAACCTCCCAATGAACTGGAGCGTTTCCAAATTTCCAACTGTCAAACTCTTCATCATGATATGACTGAAGGACCACCAGCAGACATCACTGCCCGGAGAAGTAATCATGTGATAGAACATCAGACGCCACTAATCTTCGCGAAGAGGAACACAAAAGCTGGGCCAGCAGAATCCGAAGCCTCGGGTCCTGTTAACAAGGACAGGTTACGGTGTTGGTGAGGTTAAAAAGCATGACAACAAAAACATGAATGTTTCCACCCATGCGCCTTCATAATCACTTAACCGCTACACAGTCTGAGTGGGTGTGAGACTGAAGCTACTATCCCAGGATGCATAGGGCAAGAGGCAGGGGACCAATGCAATGCAGGGCACACAGACTCACTAAGGGCAATTCAGAGAAAATTTCACCCAACTGCACTTTTTTTTTTTTTTTTTTTTTTTAAATAGGGAGGAAGCTGGAGTATCTGAATGAAACCTGGGGGAGAATTAGGAGATCAAGAGGGATTTGAACCCCCACCGCTGAAGGCGAGCGCAGGGTGCTGCCCACAGACACAAGGCCCCCCCTTCGCTGTGATATTCAATGTGTGTCTGCTGCTCCCAATTCCACCAGATTACATACCAATTTCATTTCACTCGTATCTGATAGGCATCCATCGGACTTCGGTGCAAACTTGACCTCTGGAAAGTGCAGCTGCGAAAGGACAAAACATTTAGCAATCTCCCTCTCCTGCATGAAACAAATTAACCGATTTCCTCGCACTTTATGGGCAATATGACCCGTGGAGTAGCTGCTTAGACGGGGAACGAGCAGGCAGTGGAAGAGGGATTTGCGCATCTCCAGAGTGACATGTCTGGCAGGTTATCTGAACCCTTACCCACAGCAGCAGACAGCCCAAAGCGTACATGTCACAGGCGGGGGAGGGGGACTCTCCCTGAGCAACCTCTGGGGCGACCAGGCTGAGGTCCCCAGCCAGCATCCTGGGGTCAGCAACACGTTGGTCCTAGTTTGGACCAGAGGTGGTGGAGAGAAAGTACAGTGCAGGAAGAGAGCAGAATGAAAAGGTCATCGGCGACTCCCTGAGTCAGGGAAAAGAAAGTGCAAACAAATTGTTTACGAGTAACCGAGCCCAGACTCTGCTGATGCTGAGCTGAGAGCTTCAGGGGGGGGGTCTGACCCAACTGAGACCCTGAGCAGGAGGGGAAGGGGGGCGCAAGGGGGCCACTCACCGGGTCCTTGGTGAAATCGAAATCTCCCAGCAGCCCCTGCTCCCGCCGGAGGACGAAGACGTTGCTGGGGTGCAGCGAGCCGTGGATGACCCCCAAGCTGTGCAGCATCTGCAGCCCGAGGACCACCCCCCCCATGACGGCCGTGATCTCCTGTCAGGTGAGACAGGCCTTCAGAATGTGACAAACTCTCAAAATACAGGAAGACTGGCAGGTGGGGGGGGTCAGGACTCACGGAAGTGTTAAGAGGGCTGGAGTTCTGCACCAGCTGCAACATGGCACAGGGAACGTATGGCACCATCACGTAGGCCATAGGGTCCGACTGAAAGGGAGACAGAGAGCGGTGATATTTAAAATGGAAGAGCTTCATCAGGGTAAAGAGGATTCATTAAGTCACCATCAGCTTGTGGCACATTTCTGGAGGGGAAAAAAAAGGCCATAAGGGAGGAAAAAGAAATGAACGGACTGTAGGAACGTATAGATGTATAAGCACTCTCACCTTGCCAAAAAACAGGGCCAGCAGGGGGAGCAATCCTGTCTGCTCCTCACCAAACATACTAGCCCTGTAGTACTGGGTGGCTCGCTCCACCATTCCGGCCTCTGACTGGGCATCGACACAGTAACCCTACAATCCATTAACAAAACTTTTTAATTTCTCTGTCCAGAACACTGGAAAATTAACAATAGAATGCTTTGAAAAGTACAGAACTGAGCCAGTGGCCAAATTATAAACCCCGAATATCGACAGTAACGAGGCGGATTTGCTCAGGCTGTCACCTTAAGGACGACAGGCTGGCCCTGGAACTCTGTGCACACGAGGGGTCTCCTGGAACTCAGCTCTCGCAGCGGCACGCTGGCGAAAAGGTCCCGGTCAAGGCTCTTCACCACCAGCCCCTCAGAATTCTGCAACAGCCGAGCCGGGTCAGAATCCCCAGTGTTATGCACGAGGGCTTCCCGCATGGGGAGAGAACTGTTGGGTTGGGTTTTGTGCACCAGTGACTGGCCACAGGTTCTTCTCCCTTATTATTGCTTGGTATTCTGTGCGGGGTCGCTCACCATGAAGCTGAGGAGGTCTGCTTCGTGGTAGAGTAGGGGCAGCTCAGGGAAGCCCCCCCTGGCTAAAACAGCCAGCTTTCTCTGCACGGGAACAACAGCCAGCCACACATTCACTGTCACAGGATCTCACAGGATCCCACAGGATCTCACAGGATCCCACAGGATCTCACAGGATCCCACAGGATCTCACAGGATC
>JAODJW010000135.1:18098206-18110351 GCA_026777045.1 Hyperopisus bebe | reverse complement strand
AACCAACTGCATGCAGTCCTGTGGCCTTCACTGGAAATGGCCATCCTGCGCACAAACTGATAACCAACTGCATGCAGCCCTGTGGCCTTCACTGGAAATGGCCATCCTGCGCACAAACTGACAACCAACTGCAAATGATTACCTGAATCATCATGGAAATAAGCCGTGTCTCGTTAAGCAAAACAGCATCTCAAAGACAAGCCAATTCAAAATAAACACTAGCTACATCATTAAACTGGCATATGAGATTTCCACATAAGCGTGTTCCCTCTCATCAAGGCTATGAACGTTGTCGTCACACCCAAACATTCTTTGCCATTCACTGCATCTCCATCCTCTTTACAATCAGCTCCGTCCCACAACCAATTAAGACTGTATGGGTTTTCTTCACTCCCCTTGTTTCATTCCACCTCTGTTGCACTGTGTTATTGTATTTAATGTATTTTATGTACTATTGTACTGTCTTGTGCTGAACCCCCCACTAATGTTATATTGAGAGAATGTAGCAATGAGAATCTCATTGCATTCCCCTGAATACACATGAATCACAATAAAACTTCTAACACTTGTGTAATTGATGAAGCCCAAATTTAACAAGAGTGTTAAAGTACTTCCTTGATTTTCATAGACTATGGAGACTCACAAAAAGCACCAACTATTGGTCATAATTAGGGCTGTCACAATATCAGATTTTCACTATACCATTACCGTTGCCAAAAGAAAAACACTAAAAATCACGATATCCAGGGCATTAGATAACAGGTGTGCCAGTGTATTTACAGCCAGTAAAATCTGTCAGAATGCTGGCTTTTTGGCACTATACTGATGTTTAGTCATGACAGGCATATTGTAGGCCTGTCATAATAACTACTTTTGTCAGACAATATAATGTACCAGAAATAATTGCAGTAAATATTGTAAGACCATTGTCATAATAATCCAATATAATGCAAGTACACCCTTTCTAAGAACACTGAACCTTTAATTCTTAAGAATATTCAGACATTGAAATTGGAATGTTAAAAAATGCTATCCTAATAATATCCTAAATAATGCATACATACAACCACACAACCAAAAAATATATTAAATGGACTCTCAAGCTCTGTTAACAATAACTGGACTAAATATTAAACATTTGGCACAGGGGTATAGAGTCATTTATTCCTTAACAGGCGATATACCGCCATCCCTGTTTTGCAGAGGCTCCGCTCAGTGACACAAACAATCCCTGATCTTTCACTGGCCAGGGGAAAAGTAGCAGGAAGTCAATCGGACCAATGATTGTACGCAAATACCATTTCTACTCTCTAAGATCAGAATGATAAAAATGGCTAGTGAATTTGAAGAATGGTTAACTGAGAATGTTGGCATTTATGTGATTCCTCGCCAGGGGATTATGACAACTCCTAGATGGCTACAAAAGCAAATAAAATACATTTGTGCTGCATCTACAGATACCCGCATATGATTTTGCATCAAGGTTTTTATTGTTTTGATTTTTAAAATAGTTTTTGTATTATTTTTTATTTGAAATCTAGTTTAGTTTTGGGTTCGTAATCTGTAAGCCCTGGATATCGCAATTGTATCGTTACGCCGAATTGTTTCGGTCATGATAATCGTGTAGTGAAAATCTGCATTATGTTTGCGCAGTTTTTCGTTGAGCTGATGCAACTGCTGCCCGACTTACTTCAGCGCCTGAGGTGCATGTTCTGGAAAGGCGGGACGCGGTTTGGGAAGGAGGACTTGGGAGCCGGCCTGCACGGTGTCGCCTTGAGAGCCGCGCTCTGGTGTCCGCACGGCCCACGGCCCCAGGGGGTCCTGCCAGCTCAGGTTAGAGCCCTCTCTGCACCCGGGGATACTCAGTTTGGCGAACTTCATCTTCATGACCTCCTCTCCGATGTCCAGGTCCCCCTGAAAGGCGTGGACCAGGACGGTGCCGTCAAAGCACACCGACTTCTTCTGAATCCGTAATTTCTTGCCGTAAATCAGGTTGCGCAAGAAGATCTTTCCCTGCGAACAGAATGGGCAGTGTTGCAAAGTTCCCAATTGGTGAGAAGAGGAAGCCAGTCAGCGGGTTAGACAGATTCTCTGCAATAAGACCCCCCACCTCCCCTGTCACCTGTACAAAATGCTGCGAGTCTTCATCACTGTTTAAATGGAAACCCCAAAACTTGTACTTCTTAGCCAAACATCCCGTTTGAAGGTCTTCTGGAAGCTCCACCAAGGATGAACGGTTGACAAGCTCCGTATTACCATAATCAATGTAGCACACTGTAAACTAAACAAAGAAACATTTCACAGCCTGTCTGATCAGCATTATTCACCAGCAGCATCCAGCTAAATACAGCCTAATTAAACAAAGCCATGTAAATCTAACAATAATTACCGATATAAACATACCTTGTCATCATCATGGTGCTGAACCTTACACCTGTACCAGCATCGGTCTTCTGAAAACAGCGCCCCATATACCTGTATAAAACAATCGCTGGGTTACCAACGTGAACCACAGCATAACGCAGGTCTACGTCCGCTGGCGGTTTAATTGGCCGGTTACCTTCTGGGGACAGGGATTCCCCGCTAGCCTCCGAGCTGTGGGGCATCGAGTCGACAAAACGCTGGTCATCCTCTCCACAGCGGGGTCGTCGCTGACATTCTGAAAACGGTATCAGGGCTCTGTTGTGGATTTTATGGCCGGACCCAACGCGATGATCTTCAGTGGCTTTAAAGCAAAGCAACCGCCCCCCCCCCCCCACCACCACCCCCAGGGGTGGGTTCACTTTGGTTACCAACCTGAGCCCAAAATGTAATGGCGTCCACCACGTGTGTGACTCCCACAAGCTCCACTGGAAGGAGAAGAGGGCCAGTCAGTCTCATTAACCAGCCAAACCAGACATTTCTGTCAAAGCTGAAGGACAGATTCACTTACTTTTCCCAGGTACAGTTCTATCCATTGCTGTAGTTTCATGCTAAAGAGAAGAGCAAATCACATCAATCGCGATAATTGAAGAACGATACTGCAGGTGGTTTTTAAACCACAGATAACTGTTCGCCACTTTTAAATACCAGATTTCTATATACAGCAGCAGTACGCTAGAATGAGGCGATTAGCGTGACGATTCGCAAGGTAACGCAAATATTCAACGGCTTAAGTTACTAAAACGCAAAACGTACTGCATGATAACGAGATGAAAGGTGTGTCGACGTGGAGACCAGGGCTGCAAACTCTCACGCATCTGGCGTGACTCTCACATTAAATCTTGCGGCAAATGTGTATTATTGCATTACAAATCTAAACTTAGCTACATCAATAGCTTTGGTGCAGTTTGCAACCCCTACATTAGCAAGGTTCGGGACCTTATTCTCATTACAAAAATCACATTAACAGCCCCGTTTAAATGCATGCAAGAAGGTCCTTTTAGGCTTTGCTTTACAAATTATTAGCTATCTAACGCTTTTTCCACATTTATTAGATATGCTTCATTATGCCTATGTCATACCCTACCTACAAACCACGAACGTTTTACACACTTAGAAAGTATTAAACTATTGCCAGTAATAATAAAAGAAAAAACAAACTCTTCTGTAGTTTAATTTATATTCGACTAAACGTCGACACTCACCAGCAGTGCAAACTCAAAGCACCACGTGATCACCTGTCGCGCGGTCTTCGCGGTGCGCGCATAGCGGGCACTGAGTCGCGATATCTGTCGCGCGCATCGCGAGAGTTTGCCCAGTGACTGCAGCTTAACGTAACTAACGATGCAATCTTAAATATAGTGGTTGGGTTATGCATTAGAGTCGGCAACTGCTATTATCCTCTTCTCTTCTGTAGGGGCAACCCATAGATAACCCAGCTACTGCATGATACCGAGATGAAAGGTGTGTCGACGTGGAGACCAGGGCTGCAAACTCTCACGCATCTGGCGTGACTCTCACATTAAATCTTGCGGCAAATGTGTATTATTGCATTACAAATCTAAACTTAGCTACATCAATAGCTTTGGTGCAGTTTGCAACCCCTACCCACTATTTACAACGTAATAAACTTTTACGTACATGTACATGTATATGACTGAAAATCTCACTCCAGTCAGCTGACCAAAGCTGGCGACCCTGGAAGGCAGCACTTAAACGTAAAAAATGTTAACTGTTGATGAGGAAAGTTTGTGGTAAGGATAGAAACTGAATGTAAAAACTATTATAAAAATGATATACTTTTACCAATTATACATTCTTGGATGTAAGTAATCTACATTCATATGCATTTCTTGACGATGTTATACAGTTCCAGTCAAAAGTCTGAACACATGCTTTTGTATTAGCTGTTATTTTTATATACGTTATTCAATAAAAGGCTTCAAGCAATGAAGTAACATCAAACACTGCAACGATGCAATGTTCTGGCCACACGTTAGCTACCTTATTCTTACTCTTTGATCTAGCTCGTTCCAAACAGGCTCTATAGGTTTGAGGTCGGGAGATTGCGGGGGTCAGATCATCTGTCACAGAACTACATCCCTCCACTGATCCTCACAACAGAACATTAGTTTGAAGAGCATTAATCCATAGCGGCTGGTTATCATATATTTATAATACAAAGAAAGCAGAAAAGGTGCCTCCACATGTTGAACTATTGCCTCACACATCTAGTTACAGGTTTTGCAGTGTTTGTGCTCGGTGATGGACTGACATCTTATCTAGGGGGCATCCGTGCATTGTGGCTTCAGCTGCCTGGCATTGACTCCAGGACCCTGCATGATCTTAATCAGGAGAAGTAGGAGACGACAGAAGGATGAAGCACAAAATGCATGTACCGTGTGAAAACATTCTGCTGCCTTTTGAGACACCAATAAAGTAGAAAATATTTCTTTTTTTCTGAGCTTAGTATGCCATCATTCCCAATCATGGGCGTCATTAGTCCCGATCACTCGGGGCTATAACCCTGAGTATTTTAGCCCCAATGCCAATCTTCTTTCAAAAACAAATGTCAAGTCTCAGGTAAACTTGACTTAGCCCCGAGATTTTTCTCAATTGCTAGAAACGTCCTTGTTCCCAGTGATATTTTCTTTTAATGACTGAGTAAATCTCCTTAGCACAAGCTTGTGTTTCACCATAAAACCCAGCTGCATTATTTCTTTCATGAAACTCCAAAGTGGGCTGCAGAAGAGGAAGAAAAAACGCAAAGGGCTGCTTGTAAAGCTAAAGGTATTACTGCCATCTGTTGAGGGGGAAAAAACACAAAAACACAAAACTCATCTTGTATCTGATATGAGCCATACAAGCTTAATGACACAGTTATACCTCGTTCATATTAGCTTAATTTATAAATTATCTAAAAATGAATGAATGAAATTTAGTTTTAAGTGTAAAGCAATGAATTATTAAAAAGTAGTTGCTGCATGCAAACTGCTCGTACCCAAGATAGCCAGGAAAAATATTTAAATTAGCATTTCTAAAATAGCATAATTCACCAAACATCATCCAAAAGTTGTCTTTATTAAAACACATTATACAACCAGTCAAGACAACATTCATTATTTTTTAAATATCAAGCATTATGCCATACTGTATATGACCTTATATTTTACAGCAATGTAGATGCTAGGCCTTAGTTCTACAAAAAATAAATAAAAAAAACTATTGAAAGACTTCAAAACAGGTTGGAACTTTGAGCCACAATTTGTGGTCATCTGTATATATAAGTACACTTACTTTCATAGTAAAAATGACCTTTAAAAGGACATTTCACTGACCTTCAATTAAGAACAACAACAGGGCCGTTCACAACTGAGATCAAAAGAACTCCAGTGCTGATTCTGCTCAGCCGGCCTACAACCGTTCTTGTTCTCCAAGGTCTCCAAAACCAGAGCGCCAATCTGTGGCCTCATCATCATAGATGAAGTCTTTGGGCAATATCTCAGGGGGGATACAGCTCAGCTGCTCGTCAAATGAGCGCAGCGTCCACAGCTTCTCCAGCTCGTAAACTTCTCTGGTCTCAGGCAGCATGAAGTGAACTACAGTTTGCCCTGAGGAGAAAACCACTTGGTTAGGCCTCTCGACAAAATATAAATAAAAGATCTGTGCAATAGCTAAAGGAGACTGTTGCGATAAACAGACTCACCGAAATCGATGCACATCCAGTCCTCCGCATTCTTGCCTTCGATTATGACATGGGGATCAGCATCCATCTTGAGGGCTTTGTACTGCCACAAAGTGCCAGAGAGGTATATACAAGTCAGAGGTACCAACAAACAATTCATGTCTATACAGACTCCTTGTAAATGATAAAACATACCAAAAGATCGGAGGAAACTCTGGTTTAGAAAGGTATACACACTTTCTACACAACTACATATGTATTGCTGCTTCAAATATGGGGTGTAGGTTTTAATAATGATGAAATAATTAAAAACACTCTGATAAGGACAAAAACAGTGCATTATAAAAAAAATCGCATACATGAAAATGTATAAACAGCTATAACAGGAACGCCGACAAGGTTATCCACTGTAATATCACTAATGAGATGATGACAACACAACAGCAACAATAGCTAGTAGCCTTACCACTTTGACTGCATACTCTGCCATCGCTACGAGATGTCTTCTTGAGGAGCCGCTGACTACCACAAAGTAATCGGTGTACTTCAGCGATTTTGGTACTTTTATGACACAGATGTCCACGGCGTTTTCCTGGCGGAGGAGTGCCACTAGGACGTCGATGTTAAATGCCTGCGGGATCTCTGTTAGACAGGGAAAACTCACACTCAAGAATAAAGAAGGGAAAAGTGCACAATATATCGCTGGGATGCATGATGTCACACAACTATAATTTGCTGTTGTTAATGGAAGCTCCGAACTAAAATAATACAGATTGTATTAAAATACTGAGAATTAGATTGCCTTTTATCACATACTGTAATTAAATGTATGCAGCTATTTATTAGTCTTTACATAATAAGTACACTTAGTTGCCATAGAGTGATATGTACTTACTACGCCTGAGATCGTCATTTTGGGGATCCGCTGCAAGGCTCATGACCGGAGAGCCCGTTATGTCTTTATTGTGTGCGGTCCTGTGATCTTTGATACCCTGTATATCACAGTAAAATCTATGCTTTCCTGAACACCGCACATTATTCGCCGGATGGAACTGATCATGCCGCGGAGCACAACATGTGTACCGAGACGGAAGAGCAACACACGGCCGCTTCATATTTACATGTAGACACTTTATGTTGTTCGCTCGTACAGCATCTAGATTTAATAAACCAGAAAGTATTCTTCTAGAGCAACTCGTCACACATTTATAACTTATCATTGCCATTTAAAAATAACCCACAACCACCAAGGGCAGGAGGCATAAACGAACCCAGATCGGCGCACTGCTATTGGTCAAAGTTTTAACCAATCACAGCACTATTCATATACTATATTTGTTTATACACTTACGTCGTACCGCCATCTACTGAGTGGAGGGCGCATTTTTTTCAGCAGAATTTGATTTAAGAAAGTATAATGCGATGGTTATTCGCCGCTTGGGTTAAGGGATCAATTCCAAATCTTGACTCGTCCAAATTTGTGTGCCCTGGGATGCAATGGCATTCTGGCCAGAGAATCTCCTGGCCTGAGCAGGTGAAAAAGGCACACTGCAGCCTTATGCTAGATAGGTGGTTATGAAAATTGGACGGATTAGGATATCTTGCGTAGTAAAAGCCCTGGCTGTATAAATAAATAGTATTTATTTATTTTAATAACGTAACTCTTTTTCTACAATGAGGAGAACGTCATTTAGACACAACATGTCAATTGTAGGGTACCTCATAGAATTTTTGTGTATTTTTATTTTATTTTTTGAAGGAAGCTGTGTTCTGCCATGGTTTGTATACAACTCACAATGTACTTAGACACAATATGGAGAATAACAGACCTCTTGATGCCCACAATGAAAACATCATTTGTGCAAAAACAAAGGCTGAAACAGTTGCCAGTGGAGCATTTGGGGGAGAGCCTCTGGCTTACCGCGGGACCGTGGCCAGGAAGAACAGGGTGACTTTGCCTGAAAGCGACACCAGTGAGTATGATGGCTCTTGACTGCTCACGACGAGTGCATCTTGTTAATCTTCATGAGCACCTCTGCCAGTGGGGGCCTTTGTTGGGTGAATCCCCAAAAATACTGTCCAGGACATGTACATCGGCCAGAGACGGCTAAAGGAGCAGCAGTATCTGTGGACAGCATGGTTATGGTGAGATCCCCATGCCCAGGGGCAGTGTGCCTTCAGGCGCCTTGTCTTCTGGGAAGCCTGGGAAGCAACTGTAAACCTCTGCTAATGTTCCTGCCCCCTCCTCTCGCAGGGTGGGGTCCCAGCCATGCATGAGAGCCCCTCCAGGAGGGATGAGCAGGAGCTGCTGTTGTAACCTTCATATAATGAGAGCGAAGGCCAAGAGCGTTTGCTTCACAGCGGCGGCAAGTAGGCTGAGGCTGAAACGCTTTGGCACGTCGCGGTCGAGCTGGCAGCCATAGCTTTGCGTTGGAAAATAAGGCTGTTCAGAGCTTCTTTCTCAGTCAGATGCTGCTGGCTTTTGTGGTTGTACTTGACAATTTCCTGAAAAGCCATTGTAAACATGTTGATGAATGTTATGCTGGTATTATGGAACAATATTTTCCGTCTGCACAGCATGTGCTGTCAGAGAACAGACGAAAACAATTATGACAATTTTAGCTCTCAGTTAAAATCAGAGTAAATATCAACAGATTCTTTGAAATGTTAGGTCACTTACTTTCACACATACCTGTATATTACTGTAACATTGTGCAGTACAGCAGAATAAAGTATTTTATGACTGTAACTATCCACTATTATTCAGTTACTACCTATTCCATATCATGTTCTTCCAGGTATAAAAATAGACTTCAAATGTAAGATGAGTGACATGTTCCTAAAAAGCTGCTTTTTTACGAGCTTCTAGTTTTAGCTTGATGTCACAAGGTGTTTCCATCCTCGCTATTCACATCTTTATTGACTTTGAAATGACTTTCAGTTACTCACCAGGTGTGTCACTAATACATTCTTAAAAATAAACTAGCTGATCGCCTTTGGCAAACAATTTCCAGGTTTTCTACAGACAGATAAGATTAGTGAGAGGGAAAGGTTACAGTGTGTCAGAAAAGCTGAAGGTGAGAGGTGATGACTGCATAATGACCGTGCATAACACACAGCACATTGCAAGGGCCAGGTTAGCAGCTTAGCCTTGCGTAACATGTAGACGCTAAATGAGATATGAACAGGGAGCTGACTTTGACCAGGTACATGGGAACGTAACACGCTGCTCACATTTCAGTATGTAGTAAATTATCCAGTTTGTAAAATGTCTATCAGTCAGCTTTTTATTATCCTTTTTTTTAAAAATGGAAATATTTTACAAATGGGTATTCAGAATTAGCATTAATTAGCGTTAGTTAATGAAGAAGAGTTGGGACACAATTAAACATTTTTTCACGATATAGTTAGAATTTTACAAATCTGTTCACAGGGATTTTTCATGAGGTTTTCTGTATCGTAACATTGATATTTTTTTGTCGTTATATGAGTATGTGGCTTTCCTGACAGCCTTAACAAATCTCATGCTCCTGTCTACATGCTGTATGTATTCTGTTGCAGGTGTGTGCTTCCCTGCGTGAAGAGGAAGGCTGTTTGGATCAGTAAGCAGGTATAATTAGTGAACTGGCCAAGGACTATATGTGTACAGCAGTCAAAAGTTTGGACACACCTACTCATAGAAGATTTTTTTGAAAGTAGCACTATTTGCCTCGAAGCCTTCAACACCCACTTACCCAGGCTCCCGGGGTTCTTACCTGGAATTAGTTCCCGCCAGGGAATTTTTGCTACTACTTAACAGGCTACATTAGTAAGAAAAAAACATACCAGCCCAGATACATTTTCAATAACCCTCAATGTAAAATTTTTTTCCCCCTTTATTTTTAATATGTTATTGTAGCGCACTATAACAATAGAGGTGGTGGGTGCTGTGCCTGTGATTTGGAAGGTTGCTGGTTCAAATCCCCTCATGGAGGGATTTTACAGCTGGGTTCTTCGGAAAGACTCATATTGCTCAATCGATCCAGGGACTGTCTGACCCTGCTTTCTCAAAAATATGTATGTTGCTTTGGATAAAAACACCTGCTAAATAAAATAATGGATAATAGTGTGGACACCAAAGTGATAAAGTAACAGATGGAATTATGCAATGACGAAAAAAGTTTTAAATCACCCCTAAAATCTATGTTTTAGATTGTTCAAAGTAGCACTATTTGCCTCGAAGCCTTCAACACCCACTTACCCAGGCTCCCGGGGTTCTTACCTGGAATTAGTTCCCGCCAGGGAATTTTTGCTACTACTTAACAGGCTACATTAGTAAGAAAAAAACATACCAGCCCAGATACATTTTCAATAACCCTCAATGTAAAGTGTAGAATCATAAAGAGCAAAAACAAGCAAAGAGACAAAGGTGGTTAAGCAAAAAAAAGCAATTAATTAAATCAAGTTATTTTTTTTGTCACTTTTTTGCTCAGGAAAATGGAGAATCTACTGCCGGAATTGGATTAATCAGGCCCTTCAAGCTGATTGGCTAACTGGGACAAGTCTGAAACTGGGATTGTACAACAAGACGTTGCACACATCATCACCCCTGACAGCGGCTACATACCTGTGCTGAGTGATGAAAACTCAATGTAATCTGTTTTTTTTTTGCTGACATGCAATGTTTTTTTTTACTAGCCAGTGGAGTACCGTTAAGTTCTGAACTTGCCCTTCATCTAAATTACTCACCTCAGGTGAGTGGCTAAGCTTATTTTCCCGCTCTGGTTTCCACACATGCTGGATACTTGTTGGCAGTTTTTCCTTCTCTCTTTGATCAAAGTCACCCCCAATCATCTCTGCTGGGTTTAGGTCAGGTGACTGTGGAGGCCAGGTCTTACCGAGCAGTCCATCATTCTCTTTGCCAGAAAGCTCTTACACAGCCTGCTGATGTATTTTGGGTCACTGTCTTGTTGGAAAACAAATGACAGCTCGACTGAGCATGAACCAGATGGGGTGGCATGTCGCTGCAGATTACTGTGGTAGCCATGATGGTTACATGGACATTCAGTTCTGATTAAATTGCCAAGCGGCCTATGAGCAAAGCCATGACATCATGCTTCCACCTTCCAGCTTCATGAAATGACTGAAGCACGCAGAAAACATTCATTCTTTAATCTAATCTTTAATAATCTTCTAGATTATTAAAAACATAAACTCGGGTGGGTGGACCTTCACGGATGAATATGTGATTTAAAGCGCATCAGAGCTTCACAGGATGTTAATGTGGGTGCAGGAACTGCAACAGCATGCAGAGAAGAAGCTGCACTTTCACTGGCTGCAGACGCAATGGAAAATAGGGAGTAAAGGGGAGCCTTTAGCAGTTATTACTAACACGTATGCACTAGTGATACGCACTAGTGATAGACCCCAGTACATCTGACTTCTTTCATGTCACGTCTTAACACCTGTGTTTTCCCATGATTATTTTCAGAAAAGTGACTTATTAACATAGATAACAGGAGAGGATGGTTGTGTGTTTTTGCAGCTGGATGTGTTTATATATAAATTGCTCTCAGCTTGCTCCATGCTCGGTCCATCTGTTGCGCTGACATGGCATCCCTACTCGTGTTGTGTGTCTCGGTACTTTCCATTGCAGCTCTGGGCTCATGTGACCTGGAGGAGAAGCCTTTCGTGGAACGAGCCGGGAGGAACTTCATTGGGAGGGCCAGTACCTCCATCCTCACCGTGCCAAATGGAGGGAAATTTGGAGATTGGACTTGGATAGAAATGTGTCCTGAGGGATTCTACGCTTCAGGCTTCAGTGTTCGGGTAAAAACACAATCCTACAGCCTCGTGTCATGTCAGGAACACAGAGGAACGCACAATCATGAAGATTACAGCGTAGCAATGCTTCTGTCTTTGACAAAATGACTAGTGTCAGCATCACAGGGAATAACTGAGTTTAGATGTGTCTTAATTCCTTAAGTTAATCCAATACATATTATTTTAATACAGTTATTGCACTCACCATGGAACAGTGAATGCGAATGTCGAGAAAAT
>JAODJW010000135.1:18066273-18086970 GCA_026777045.1 Hyperopisus bebe | reverse complement strand
GGCTAGCTGGGTTGATGCGGCTTTGCTGATTTAAGGTATCATAGCTACTTGACTAGTCAAAACAGCTTGGAATTTCTTTTTTGGGTCTTTTTAGACAACCTCCATTCGTTCTAGTACACGGTTTGCCTCAGGATGCCATCAGGATATTTCATGTAAAGGATTTGATGTTTCGTCCGCTTCAGACATGCTCCTCACTGTTCACATTATTTCAAATTCCCTTATGACACCATAACTGAAAGGCCTATGGGGTGTGAATGACAGCTTCAAGACAATATGATTATCCAGTAATAAAATTACCTCCCATTCTGGATATTTCCGAGACCTAGAAGGTTATATACTATAATGTCATTTATTATGACTCTGCACTAAAGACTTTCAAAGTAATCATGGTTTTGTGGGATAGATGAACAGATGGAGTGTTATCAAGCAGCTTCATTACATATTTACGGGGTCCACCTGGAGCTTAATGAGATACCTAGAGAGGGATTAGCTTCTACGCTATTCAATTCCGGCCCTTGTGTACATTTTACAAGATGACATGGTGGTGTAGAGGGATTTTACCTGTTAGTCTTGACAACTGGTGTTGGGAGGACACAGGTGAGCTTCCACCCATAAGTCGCTAGAGACTGGAGTAGCGGAATATAATCAGTCTTCACTCCCACACCCTGTAGAAAGCATACAATTCATTAGCAAGAGCAGAAT
The DNA here is from genome assembly GCA_026777045.1 of Hyperopisus bebe. Taxonomy (NCBI): domain Eukaryota; kingdom Metazoa; phylum Chordata; class Actinopteri; order Osteoglossiformes; family Mormyridae; genus Hyperopisus; species Hyperopisus bebe. Next base: position 18,086,268 of record JAODJW010000135.1, on the reverse strand, counting down.
TCTGGGTTATACAGTATACCAAGAAATTTCAGAAAGAGGATTTAATTCATTGGAAGATTAGCAATATTTCAGCTTTTTTCTTTGAAGACTTAGAAGAGCTACTCCTATTTGCATTTATGAGAGGTGAAAGTTTATTCAAATTTCAATAGAGGAGATAAAGCGCTCATTTTTATTGGCTCTATTTAAGTAACAATACATTTATATATTGATTTACTTGACGGAAACATCACTGGAAAATGTGTCATAATAGGCTAGCTGCAAAAAAAAAAATCACTGTTAGCAAATTGCTAGCCAGTACGCTGATTACTTAGCAAACTGAATTGCTACTTAACTTGTTACATGGAATGGGATATGGCATTTACAATTCTGGACATTGGGGCAGCCTACGGGGTTCTCTGCTCCCTGTCAGCCCACGATGGCTTCATCGATGTGATTAGTTATAGAAGCTTCTTAGTCTGCTGTTTAGGTGTTAATGAGGGGGCCAAGTGAAATGTTTCCTGTAAGAGCTGCAGGACTCCTCAGAAACAGAGCCTTGCCTTCTGGAGGTGATGGAGTACTGACATGGATCAGGCCACAGGATGACAAAGGACCGTAATGCTTGGTGTATTGGTCACCAAGCATTCACATCAGTCTGTTTAACAGAGGTATACAATAGTTTTATTACAGTATTAACCCACTGTCAATCTGAGATGGTATCATTATCAGGGAGATAACAGCTATAGGCTACTTCATGCTTGATACTGAGCTTCAAGAAATACCCAAAGACCCTTCTGTTCCAGGAATTCCTTTACTAGCCTGGTACTCTCTGGTCCCTGAATGTTCTCAGTGTTGCACTCTCTGCTTATTGAACATAAGCCTTAGGTTCTTGCGTTGTTTGGAAGATGGTGTGCAGCTCTTACACTAATGTAGCCGGGCATTCATTGGAAGCTCAGCCTAGTTGACTCCTTTTGTCCATGTGCAGTTTGCCTCCATAGCACAACACTTTGGACAAAAGCATCTGCTACATAGAAACAATGGAAAATGACTTAAACGTAGGTACGATTTTCCAGACTAAAGCATATTCCGTTATTGCACGTCTTACTCTGTAAGACAATGGGAGGTTAGTAATCAGGTTGCATTTCTATTTACAGTGTTGGCAGGCTGTCATGGAATGCACTGCTGCTAAAGCATTTTTTCACCTCAGGGCACGAGCTGCTGAATAATCATTAATTAACTTTCATGCAAGTCAGTGATGAGTGGTGTGCACTTCCTCCTTATATACACATACTGTAAGAATGCATATATATTTACTCTTCAGGCAGCCTAGCCTTAGGACGGACTTTGTTCGGTAGAGACAGTGTCTCTGTCTCGGTGCCTAAATGATGAGGGTAAGCACTGTCTTATGAGCTCTTGAATTGCTGCAATCAGCGTAAGAGTTACATGCAGTCGAGAAAGAACTTTAAATATTGGGCACTTCTCATTTGACCTGTATGACTCATTCTGAAGAGACTTGTTGAAAATGCCAGTACCAAGTTTTCAAATTTAGGACATTACTAATTATAATCTACAATGGTTCCTATGGCTACAGACTATATGTACTGTTGCTTTAGAAGAAAAAACTCGGGTATAAATAAACTTGGCCTGTTGTTATCTTTGGGATCAATGTATGAATGTTGGTGGCTATGGCAACGCAGATAAAACACGTGACAGAGTCCTCCCTGATGCAGCGCTTACAGGAAGTGGTCGCTGTTTGGCTTTTCTGCACACGCACACGCCACCCAACCCCAGATAGGAACTGTGGCGCGTGTCAGCCATGCCAGAGCGGTATTCGGCCCTCACTCCAGTGGTTTTCAAGTTCTAGTGCACAGCTCCGCAGAGACATACTGACAGACAGACAGGCAGGCAGACAGACAGATAGACTGACAGACAGACAGACAGATACATAGACAGGGCCTATACCAATGAAGGGCGGAGCTAACAACTAGGTTCACCTAGTTATACAAATATTCAGATAGACCCAAAGTACTGACAAGCCAAATGTGTGCTCATTTCAATAGCAATATACAGTGGTATCTCGGTTCTCGAACTCAAACCGTTCTGGACTCCGGATCGAATCCTAAGAAGTGTGACTGATTTCCTGGCACGTACAATTTATATTAGGTCAGCTTAAACGGTTCGACTTCTGATTTTCAGATCGAGTTCTAGGTCAAACTGGTTTGTTTGACTTTCAAGAAATTCGAGTTCTAGTGAGTTCGATAAGCGAGGTACCACTGTATATAATGGATTTTTTTTGCGGTTAACTAAACATGAACTGAAAATAAAGCAGCTGAACTTTCTGTAGACCCTGCAAATGTGAATTTATAATTCATGATAAAAATGAAACATATAAACTAGTAAAATTTGATTAATAGTTAATAGTATCCAAATGCATCAGTCTAGGTTCTCATTGACAAATCTGTGCAAACATTTTAAATAAAGTCAGTTGGACAACTATATTGCATAGTATTAGGAAACATGGTGATTAAGGACAAGGGCTTATAACCTTGTAATGTTTCAAATCCCAGAGGGGGTCCTGCTACTGTAACCCAGAGAAACCGAAAATAGTCCATCTGTGTAAGTGGGTAAAAGCCATAAGTTAGACTGGATAAACATGTCAGCCCAAGAATGTAGAACAATTCAGCCGTTGCAGAGGCGCATTTAATCAAGGAATCGCAATTGTAATGCAATTCAGTTTGAGCAAACTGGGCTAACAAAGAAGTTTCTGGCCGAGGATGGACAGGCCTGTATGTCCATGTATCGTCATGTATTGAGAGCAGCCAGGGCCCGGTCTTCCGAAAAGCCGAATAAACACAGAGCCGATGATGTGTGTCAGATTTTTGGGCCGCGTCAAAAAAAATGTTTTCGGTAGGTGAAGTGGAGTGAAATGTGTCTTAAAGTGCCACGTGTGAGCAGGAGAGCAGTTTTCTTGGAGTGCACAGGGAGTGAGTCGGTGTGGAGGATAGTGACATGGAGCCTGTCCCGGCAGCTGGGGTGGCATTGTGGAGAATCCGTTTTAGCACAAATATAATGACTTCATGCTGAATTGGTTTTGCACAAACAGAGAGGGGGCTAGGGCCACGACAGCGGCATCGCCCCCCCCCCCCGTCTCCTTTCTGTCCCTCCACATTACCAGTTAAAGCAGGGGTTTAATTGGAAAGCATTTGCCATCACAAGACATGACAAGGCTCCACAGAATGCACCTACGTAAGATGTCATGATTGTTTTAGCTTCTTTAATATTCATTAATATGTCCATGTTGCCTTTTCTACTTCCCCACTAGCACCAGAGTTTGAAAGGAAACTGGGTTCCACGCTTAGTACTTGGTCTTTCCCCAATTTTGTTGCACCCTGAATCGATACAGAAGGAACACATGTGTTCCGAGGAGTGTGGATGAGCTCGCGAGTCCGAAACAAAGTGCAGGATGAATAATTCATGCAGCATGGCCCAATTACTTGGGAAGAAACAACTTTTTACAAGAAAGACAAGGGAATTCTGGGTCTCTCATTAGACCTATATGCATCTCATTAAAAGGTACATATTCCAGAGTCAAGCAGAGGCTTGTAAACTTGAAAATGGAAACAGTTCTCTAGAGATAGCCAAACCGAATGTGAAGGCTTTTTTCAATCTGGACATCATTTTCCTTTTTATTCCTGCACATTTCCAAACTGAATGGACTGCTACACTATTATCTTATACATTTCACATTTGCTTCAGTGTCTTAATTGAAAGGACAGTTTTCTTTTCACTCATGAACACACCACTGATGCAGGTCTCTGAGGTAAGACTCCTCAGCATCTAAATATTTCCTCAAAGGTTCTCGATCAGAATGGCATTGGTTCCTGTTTCCCTGGGCGCCTGGTTCCTGTTTCCCTGGGTGTCGTTCAGTTTGCTGTGACCCACTGATTACCAACGGCTTCTCGCTTTTTCACAGTCTCTTTGGTGAAGAAGACATCATGTGAGCCGCTTGACTGCTTCCACTTTTCTACGGCCTTTGCTCTTCTCCCCCTTTACTGCCTTTGAGGACGGGTTTGATTCCGAAGCTGCACATTCGTTCTGCTGCATTCCATAGCCATGAAGAAAGCGTCATCCCGATTAGCGTGGACAGACTCCAGACCCTCAGATCTTGTGATTTCTTATAAATTTGCAGGAAACGTGAACAGCGCCAGTAGCATCATAAACATTCCTCCCGGTTTAGCACAGGCAAGAAATTGCCATTTGCACAATGAAAGATTCACTCAGCACAAACCAGTCTCACAGAATGATTCGCCTCAGTGTTTCAGGTGTTCCTCTGGATCTGTTGGTGTCTCAGCATCAGCTAAACTACATTAAAGCTAAACAGTGCGTTGCTAAAATCAGAGGAAGAACAGAAATAGAGTTGAGCACTGAAAGGCAGCTCTTTGATGTTAATTTCTTATGAAGTGCAGGACAGCAGATTGAATATTAACAAAGCGGATCAAGTTCCCTGTGAACAAACATCAAGTGACTGTAAGACTGATATATATCCCATCTCAACCACTTAAAAGTGTTTCCTAAAAAAGAAATCTTTTAATTGTGTGCCCAGAATGTAACAGTGCGCTGCTAAAGGGAAAAATTTAATGAGTGAAGTAGACTGAAGATTATTACAACAGTTAAGGTTGCCAAAGACCAGAGGTCAGAAGGACTGAGCTCCTTGTGCATATCAAACACCCAGCGCTAGATTTACACAGGACACACATACAGTTATAGTTTTTTTCTTTTCACATAAATGTATTTTTATTATGTTTATCTAGTCATCGTTTAACCACTTATCGGGGTGAAAGTCGTTGGGGGGTTAAGCCTATTCTCAGCAGAACAGGGTACAAGGATGGGGTACAGGGTAGAGTCTGCATGGGATGCCAGTCCATCACAGGCCTCACACACACAAGGACACAGTACTGGCAATTCAGACACCAGGCATCCAAACTGTATGTCTTCGGACTTACGAGGGAACCCCCACAACACTGAGAAAACATGCAAAATTCACACACGCAGTGGACGTGAGATTCAAGCCCCGAACTCCAGAGCCACCATTCCGCACTTCAACACATAGTTAAAGCAGAATTTCAATGCATTTTATGCTTTATATACAATATACCGGCAGCATAATATTAATAATATTATAGGACTATACTGCTTGTGCAAAAGATTGTCTATGGTTGAATTGCACACAATGCTAGAGAATAAGTTCGCTCTGAATGAATGGGGAAACTGTTTTTTTTTTTTTTTTTCTTTTTAGCAGATCACATATTCGCTCGCAGTTTTATTTTCGAAAAGACCAGGGGTCCGATGTTCACACGTTTCGCCATGTCCCCGTCGCACTCCCTAAAACAGCACAGCGTCACAACAATCACTTCACGCGGCTGACAATTCTGACGTGTGGGAATGTCAAACGTCCTTAAGATAAACCCTGAAGAGGTAATACTGAACATTTTCAGTAAAATATGCAGCGTTTCACGTAGTCAATAATATATAAAAAGACGTTGAAAACAAGGCAAGCGTGTTTGGGAGAGAGAGGTACCGCCACCCGCATGCATAGCCTGAGCTATGCAGCCTCCTCTCCTCGCTGACAGCGCCGCCAAGCCGATCATCGGCTGTCATGTTACTCCCAGAAAGTCGCTACGATTCCGTGCAGCTCCATCACTCATTATGCAGCAGCTCAGATTTCTAGGAGGATAAAAAATAAACCCTCCCCGTTTGTGTTTATAGAGACAGGCTGAGTTTTACCACTGAACCCAATAACTGCGTGGCTCAGTAAATTTCAATATGCCCCCTGTTATTGTCAGTTTCAGGTCGGCGTGATGCTATTTATCCTATAGTGGAAATGCAAATGTAAAGAAACGTAGCTCAGTTATCCTGTCATCATTTGGAGAATTACAGATAGTGCTCCCCCTGAGCATAAATCTGGGGGGATCTTTTCATCAACAGCTATAAGTAATGAGGCCAAGGAAAGGCCGCACTTCAGTAGATCATATCAGCCGCATCGTGCCAGAAAATACTATGTCCACTGCGACCCAGTCGTGTTTCCAAGCCTTTTCAAACCAGGTTCTCCCTGAGCAAAGTCAGTCTCTTTCTTTAAACGAGAGATTCTCCGAAAGTGGACGGTTATTATCGTTTGTTCTTCCATCTATCTGTCTTTAATATCATCTAACCAGGGGTCATGGTAATCTGCGGCCTATTCTGGAAACACAAAGCCTACGGTTGGGTACAGTCAGTCGCAGAGTACACACAGACATAGACAGACAGTCACACACACACACACACACACACACACACAGACGCAGACAGACAAACAGAGACCTGGTAAAGATCTAAGCACAGCTTCTCGTGGTGACTCTGATACAGTTTTGATAGAGGGTAATATCCTGTAAAGGCCGTGAAATTAAAACAGTGTTTGGATTCCTTCTGTAAGGTTCAACATTCTCACTTGATCCATCTAACTGAGTAATGAATGTCTTAAAGAGCAACGGTGCTGATACACCCAGTAAATGGTACTTTACTGTAATACATGGCCTAAATTGTTATGCATTGCAAGAGGAAAGTGCACAAAAGATAATCGCAATACAGAACATACTCCATTTCCTAGCCCATGTGTTTATACACGGAGTGCAAGAATAATTTCTCGAGTCACCACCAATATCCACTTTAAATTATTTTCTGGCTGTATTTCCATTGAATTGGAGTTTGCAATTTTATGTACAGAAGCTCCATGAAAAGACTAGTCTTTTTTTTTTTTTATCCCATCCTTGGCTCATTAACTTGCTAGCGTGTGATGCGTTTTTTTCACTTTGAGCAGAAAGACACCTGCTTCTGAGGGAGGGTAAATTAAAAACACCCACAGTGAAACAACAGTCTCGTCTTGGCGACTGCGCTTCTCAGCCGAGAGTCTGCGTGCACGTGTGACAAAAACAGCTCAGTTGATTAAGTTCGGCGCGGCTACGCGAGCCGCCGTGACAAGCGCGAGTCACGGGGGTGGCACCAGCAGGCCTGACACAGGGAGCTGCTTAACGATCAGATGGGGTTTCGCGCTAAATCTGTCGATCCGCCCCTTTGAAAATTCCACGTGTCCGGTTATGGCTGATTCCGAGCCCGGGGCATAATTCACAAGTGGAAGGGAATTCAGTTTTACTGATCTGGGGAGGGAGTGCACAGTAAACTAGGGAAAACCACCATGAAAAGGCAAACAGGAGATTTCCATTGAACTCTGCAACTGAGGGTGATGGTAGCGGCAGTTCAAAGTTAAGGTCAAATCTAATCATTAAAGGGCTTGACGTACAGATACTACCAGAGATACTACCAAATGAACAAGAAGTATGAATTTACTCACATCGATAACAGTCCACTGCTCCACCACTATGGCATCATACGCTGTTGCCGTATTGGATTCTACCTCCTGCCCCTCCTGGAAGATGAAGATGCTCTCCACGGACGTAGGGGACACATCTGCGGGGAACAAATACAAGACCTAAGAAGGAAAGGTCACTCCAGCTGGGCCCAAACAAGGTTAGTGCTAATTATGCATTGCGCAGTGAGCCAATTATTCACTGGAGGTCACCAACGATAGCACAGGCTGGCTGCATTGTCACAGGAGACCCCCAGTAAATTACTGGCTTGTAGATTAATTAGGCAGATTAGTTGACCAAAGCTTTGGCCGGCAATTAACTTTTTGAAAGCCAAATTGAAAATTTTGATTTTATTTTACATTTTGCACGAGGAAACCAAGCACAGACACTTCTCATTTTCCCTTTATTTACACCCATCCAGCAGTTTTAATATCAACTGAACAAGAACACAATAATTTACAAATATACCAAAAATGGAACTGCTGTAAGCATTCAACACTTTACTTAAAGCAGTCATCGTAATGCATTACAGATACCTTCATAATGCATTATAATGCATTTATAAAGTATTATAAACATGGCTATAACTATAAAAAGGCATAACACATTGGAGCCATGTTTTATGCATTATGAATGCTCAATGAAACTATACAGATACCATCATAATGCATTATAATGGTCAGTTTAAGCCATTATAATGAATCATGAAGGTATTTATAATGTATTACAGATGACAGCTTCATAGAGCATTCATGATGCATAATAAACATGCCTTTTTCTAAATAGTTATAGCTGTGTTTATAATGCTTTATGAATGCATTTTAATGCATTATGAAGGTATCTATAATGCATCATACATGTGCGCTTTAAATAAAGTGTTATTGAAAATATTTGAATAAAAAACACGTGTATGTATATCTATCTAGCTTACCAGTTTTTCAGATTTTGAGAATTTCTATTTATAGAGCTATTGAGTTGTTATACTTACTGCTGTATTTCTGGGATATAGTGAGGCATTTTGCCCATGCTATGCCTTTGCATGACGATAGAAAACAAACAAAACTGACAATTAAACTAAAAAAGTCAAACAGCATCGAAAGAACCGAATTAATGGAACAGCCCAACAGATGTAATAGGTTTTTCATTCCACAGGCATGAGATCTCTCAACATGACTGCCTTGAAGTTTAATTTTGGTCGCAAGACGAAGATAGTCACCTGACTGTTTCACGTGAGATCAGTCAATTGATGCATCAACATGAATGATTTCAAACTGCTTCTCTGAGAACCATATATTAGTCCCGCAAACATCTTCTCATAACATTCTGTCAATAAATCCTTAATGCTGAAACTGAATGTATGCCTTTGAGGTACGGTGAGTATGCAAATGGCCGTTATGCGATGTCTCGCTCTGTACCTTTCATACACTTCGATGTTTCTTCTTGCCAGCCTGATTTATGATTTCAGATTTATGTTTTGATGCTCAAGCAGGCCTGGACCTTCCCATCACCGCTCACTCCTCTTTTGCCAGCATTTTCTTATTTCACAGACCTCCTCCTCCTTTTCTGAGTGCTTTCCCATTAATTCCTCTACATTTGCACACTAATAATGTTTGTACAGGCCTGTCTCTTTTCCAAGACACTCTGGATTTCATTATTACTCTGGATAATGGGGATCAGGGCTTGGCTGCGGGGAGGGGGGGTGCGGGGGGGGGAGACGGGACGTCAGGATTCCTTTCTTTCCCCTGAAAGACACTTAGGCTGTGCTCACTCAGGTAAAGACACCTCTACACGCTGTTAGACACGGTCTTTGTCCTCCCTTTTGATAAGTTGGCTTCCTTGTTCGGACCGTAATTGAAAATGGAGACCTCTCCCAGTTCAGCAGGAGGCAGGAAGGATGACAGGTGCGATGGTGACTTGGGCGCGGGGCTCCTAAAGGGCGCGGTCAGCTGCCCCCACCCCCACCGGATTGTAGCCAGTCGTCTACAGTAAAGGCAGAACCAGGGGGACCGATTGAGGAGTAAAAAAAGTGAGAAATCACCAGCCTGGTTGATGCCCTAGTAACAGAGGGATGCCTTGAATGCATTTGTCCTGTATCTTAACATGACAGCCACATAATGGCTGAGCTGGTGGGGTGGGTGGGCAAGGAGCACTCAAAGACCAGCTGTGACAACTCATGTACTTTACAGCGTCCCTGACAAAGTGCTTTCTAATGGGGGAGGGGGGCAAAGCACGACAATGTCAACTTCAGCCAGTATCCCGGTCTTTTCGGCCTCTTGCCGTCAAATATATTAGCGGGCTGTTCGGAATCAAAAAAGCCAAACCCATGAATAGTAACATAAGCTCTTCCTGCGTCTTGAAAAGCAAGCGGTAGCATTTAGAATGGAGCATTCTGGGAATTAATGCTACGCTTCACGCAAGTGTGGGAAATGAGTATTATGCGCATACTTATGAATGCAGATCTTATGAATACAGATCGCATGAATGCAGATCACTTTTAGAACTCAGAAATAGATGTTTTGTGATAGTGGAAGCATGACCATTTGAATGTAGTGAAAGGAACGGTATCTCCTCTCCAATAACCAACCTTTTGCACTTATATCGCAAAAAGTAGGTGCGGCAGATATTCTTTTACTATAGATATAGTGCTAATCCTGAAACTACATTATCAGCGACAAAAGCGGTTTTGGGAGAAAAAAAAAACATAAAATTCTCAGAAGGTTACTGAAGTAAATGAGCAGATGGTGGCACGTGTTTGTGTGTTTGTATGTGTTGAAAGAATTCCATATTTCTATACTTCTTGAGACCCCTTTTAACATATTCTCACTTCAGAGCAGAAGAACTATCAATCACTCTATTATTAAGCACTAGCTCAGAGCCAGCTCCACCGTGACCTCCACCGTCAAATCATCAAAAGCATTTCAAGAACCTTCTCTCCTCGATTGAATGCTTTCACATTATTTTTATCCACATTCGCACACTAACAATATTAATAAAGAAAGAGAGGAGAGGGAGATGACAAGATAAACAATACTGATACTATTTTCAAGCTACAAGGAGGGAAATAAACACTGGTGTCGTTGCAATAACCCACATAGCTATAGTCACTAATGGATTTTTGATTTGATGATTTTGATTCGAGTTCTGATGCTGAACATCTTTATTATGCTCCGTTGCTTTAAATTGTATTTCAGAGATTTTTAAGCATATTAAGCCTAAGTACTAATGGAAAATTCTCATGATAAATTCAAACCTCCAAAGTTTGCTAATTAGGAGACACCTGCCTGTGTTTGTTAGGCTTGTACCTTGGTCATTCATTTTTGGAGCAGTCGGCGACTTACGGTAAAATGTACGTATACCTTTTGCACCCTCACATTGCATAAACCGGGGCCTCGGGAGGCCTAATCTTTTTATTTTTCAGAATTACGTCTTGGTCTGGATGCAGTGCTCCCTACCTCTCAGCGCTTAACAATTCCTGCGTGTGTTTTCTCGCGAGTCCGGGGGAGCCCTATGTAAATCTTTATTTAAGTGTCAGCCTCCTGTGTGAAGCCTCACTATCCCACGACTCATTTGGTGCTTTTTTATATGTATATTTTACTGGCTCTGTGCATATTATAACACCATTAAAAATTAACGCTAATGAGAGCGATCCATTTCCGTACCTTCGGGGAGGGGAGTCGTGCAGAGTGGCGTTGCTCTGGACTACACCTCGCGGCGCCAGAGGGACGCTACACTGCACAGGTGCCTTTTGGTGGCCTCCGCCAGACAGGCGAACGTACTTAACCCTCTCAGCTGAAGACAAACAGTCAGGCAACATGAGGCACTTGGGAAAAAGGATGAAAAGGGCGAATTTCTCAAGCGGAACGAGAGACGGAGGATGGCTTCATTTATTTATATATTTTAAGGTTTTTTTCTTTCTTTCAACGCTGTCTGTCTTCCGCCAGAATAAAATCAGTGTATTTCTTTTGCTTTATTTAAGCTTAAGTTTTCATTAGAGTCAGAGGCCCTATTCTCAGAGCGTGGGATGCTTATTCTCACTGCTGTGGTGGCTACCCATCCAGCCCTAGGGTGTACCACAGGGGTGTCAATCAATACAAATGGCAAAGACTAATAATAATTGCATGCCTCTTCAAGCATAATGTATGCAAAGATGTGCAAATTTGATATCAGCCTAATTATCTGTGTTTCAGAGTTGCTGATGCGGTCCTTTCAAGTGATTAATTAAATATGACACCCATTTGCTAAACTGGGTTGATAGGGAGTGATCAAGATGAAGAATCACACTTGAGGAACCAGGGGTGTCCCATTTGGGGTTTAGGCTCGCTACCCTCGCTGTTCCTCAAAGTCGTTGGGCTGAAATTTGAAGGGGTACAGTTATACGGCTTGCTAACTTTCTGCTGGAAGCAAAATGGGAGTTCCCCGGACCGTACCATTTCCGCTCCCCAGGTGGAAGTAGCCGTCAATCAACAAGGCACCGCTGTGAAAGTGCTGGGTCATGTGATCCAGCCAATTTGCCTCCACGGAGACGATGCTCTCATCCTGGCACTGGACCCGCAGGGGGACCTTGACTGTGTAGTACTTCAGCAGGCCTTTGCCCATCTTGGGATGGTTAAACAAAGCGAAGAGCTCTGTCCCTGTGAAGAATAGGGAAACCAAGCTTTACCGGGGTGATTCATTTGCATTACATTGCACCCGATGACACAATAAAACAACATGACAGCATACTTGTAATGTGCATATCAAATTGGTTTCATAACGTGTTTTAACATTAAGAAAGAAAACTAGCTATTACTACTGTCTGTTTATGAAATATTTTACCATATCAGAAAAAAAAAATCATTTTCTGTAAAACGCAAAGATGAACCCTTGAGGGCGTGTCGACCTACTGTTTTCTTGCACAGCTCACAGTAATTTGTCCTTAAGTACAGCCCACACACACAGTTACATCTGATAACGTGTCCTCAGGGAAAAGCTGCAAACCCATTTGATATTTCCCCACCATCCACCCTTCTGACTTTCATCAGCAAGACGGATGAATTTTTAAATGGGAACTACTTATGGTGGGGAAATCAAATCACTCAGAAGTTCTCCCAGAGAGGTCTGGTTTTCAGGTCTGTCATGTAAAAAAACTCCACCATGTGTATACTCATCTATCCATCCATTTTCCAGCTGCTAATCCTGGACAGTGGGAAGGGGAGGTGCTGAAGCCTGTGCCAGACAGCACTGGCCACATGGCAGGGGAACACCCTTAACGGGAAGCCAGATCATCGCAAGGCATTCACATGTAAACGCTCACTCACTATGGACAATTTAGAGAAGCCAATTAGCTTAACCACATCTCTGTAGTGTGAGAATATCTAGAGGAAACCCACGTGACATGGAGAGAGAGTGCAAACAAGCACAGCGTGGAGGCAGATCTCAGACCAGTGTGAGGGGACAGAACAACCCACTGAGCCACTCTGCCACCCAAACAAAAGTATCGAAAAAAAAAAATCGTTATCCTGTCCTTTTTCCTTCTAATTTTTTTTGTTTGATTTCCGTAAACAGTACCCTGAAAATATGCTGTACTTTGCTTCTGATTAAAATTTCTTGGAAATGAAGCGTGTTAATGCAATATGTGGCCTTGTGTATGTTGATGTATCAGACAGAAGTGATCGATAAGTCACCGTCAAAGGAGAGGTTATTGAGCACAGAGCCATTAAACTCCCAAGAAGTAACTTTTAGAAATTCACTTCCACAATGGCCAAAATGCTGTCTGAATCATCACCCAACAGACTCTCCCTCATACAACCTAAACGATACTGTAGATCAATCATGCTTTTGAAAACAAACATCGAAGAGAAACGTCTTGTGTTCCGGCGCTAATTGGCAGTTGTGTGAACACAAGCAAGCAGATCTGTCTTGTTTCCGATTTCTCCTTTCTCATTCCTCTTAGAAAATAATTGGTTTGGTGCCATTTTCCTTTTTATTCTAAGAACAGTGCTGTTTCAATAATTGTATTCATATAATGTTAACTGATACACCACAATAAATTGTAAATAAAAATAAAGGTTTGAAAATTGTCTGGGCTGTCTGAGTTGGGGTTATTTCATTTTCAAATATGTTTTATATTACAATGACACACTCAGCAGAAAGAAAAGTACTTTGTAACATGGCATCGTGTGAATTGTCAGCATGATGTATGTTCCCCACTATGAATTTCCTCCTAAACTCCTCTCAGGCAGGTGCTATTAACTTAAAGCCAAAAATAACCCTAATAGCAGTGAGGTCTCCAGACATTTATTGCCTCAGAACCTTGGTGACATGAACATTCTCATGCCGAACCAACAGTTTGGCCATTGTGTGCCTCAGATTAACGGAGGAAATGATCTACCTTGCTAGAATGATAATGGCTTGCTGGCTTCGGGTGTATTTTAGTCAGCGACTTGGCACCAAGATTACCCAATTTAACACACTGGGTGTTGCTATGCACAAAAACAAAATTCACAGATTTCTATCATCCGGTTGTGATCAAATACAAACGGATGGGGTGTAATGAACAAATACAGGCCTTGCTTTATATAAAAATTAATTCAGGTTACTGAGGTCCACTGCAGCTCTCCTACTTTTGGTTAAAAAAAACACTTACATAAGTTTCAATTTGAGCTTATAGCTTATTCTGGGATAGGTAACAAAGCATTCTTTGTTGCTGTTGAATATCAATACAAATATACATATAAATATATAAATAACAAGCAAACCACTACACATTTGGGTGCCCTAAATTATGCTCACTGATGCATTTTTCTTGATAGCAAGGGCAGAGGGGTAAAACACAAGGGCAGAGGGGTAATACACAAGGGCAGAGGGGTAAAACACAAGGGCAGAGGGGTAATACACAAGGGCAGAGGGGTAAAACACAAAGGCAGAGGGGTAAAACACAAGGGCAGAGGGGTAAAACACAAAGGCAGAGGGGTAAATCTGATATTTCCCTTTCTTACATCATTTGTTATGCTATTAAAAGTGCAACTACAGCACATTCTCCCATCTTGATGACTGCATTGCTCTTGAAGAGTTTTAGAAGGCAGGTTCACTCCATTGTCTTGGGCCCCTCGATTTGAAAATCACTCAGGGAAGTAGGACTCAAAATGTATGACTCTGCTGATCTCACCATAGCATTTGACCACATTCTGTCAACCCTGTACCTCCTCTTTAAAGCTACTTAAGAGGCCATGGACCCAGGCTCATCCAAAAGCAGGTGCAACTGGCTCCTCCTGGGGTTAGAATCATGCTTAAATATTAATTACATTAAATCTAAAGCTAAGATCAAGGCTCATATAAACAGATACTGACTCTGGGCAATTTCAGTTTTTTTTTAAAGGCAGAGAGAGACTTACTCAGATGGAGCAAGATAATGTTAGGGTGCATTTCATTCCAAGACCAGATACATGTTCTGAATGGAAAAGGACCAGTCAGCAGTAAGTTTGCCGGCAACAATTACCTAGATATCAAGGAACAGTTATTCAAATCATTGGCTCCGTTGTGCTGTATAATGCACTATTGTTCTGCCTATGCAACCACAGCTCTAACTATTTTGAGAAAAAAAAAAAGCTTATCTAAAGCTAACTGGTTGGTCAGTGACATGTCTTTGAATGGGAACGGTCTTCTATGAGCGAGCCTGCCACGGAAATTCAATGACTACACCCCAGTGAGAAAGGCAAGAAGCCCCCAGCTGTATAATGTGGGGCAGTCTTTGACTGTACTTACCGTTTCTGAAGGATGTTTGATACTTCTGCTGTTCCTTTGTTGCTTTCTGGCCTTTCGCCTTATTGTTGTTGTCCTTCAGCGTGACATCTGATAATTCCTCATTTTCTCGTTGGATGGTGTGGAGAGTAGAGGACACTGGACTCTCTGGGACTCCATCCACTCTGTCTTCAGCGCTCTCATTATCCCCATTATGGCTCTTGGCCTCATCCAGGACCAGCTCTACAAACTCACAGGTGATGTCTCTGGTCTTTGCTCCAAACTCGACTCGATGGTGTTGCTCTTCGGACAGACTCTGCTCTTTGTGTTCCTGGTTTTGGTGGGCTTGGACTGAGCTGGGACTTGAATGGAGGGACAAAGACGCTTCATCTGGGTCGTCATGGGCGTGGACAGTAAAAGCTCTGCTAGGCTGCTGAACGAACCCCACAAATGTAATTCCTTGTTCTGCAGAATCCTGGATCTAAACACAACAAGGGGACAAACAGACAGCACAGTGTGATACATAACTTCTATAAAATATGGGGGGGAAATGTCTATGAAAAAGAGGCAGCTACATTACCCACATGAATCATCATACAATTCAGTGAAAACCTTTGGTTCTCACAATAATGTTTAAGCAATTGCTTTATAAAGGCTTAGAAAAACACATTGTTTTTCTTTAATAAAAGAAAACAGTTTCAATTTCAAGGAAACCTTGATACTGAGAGGGTGTTAACAGAGGACAGCTGGGTTTAACCACTGCATTGATGGCATCTTGCCTTTCACAGCACATTCACACAGCTACATATGGTTATAATGTCATCATCATTATCTTCAGACCACTTCTTCTGGCTATGATGTAAGCTTACTAAAATAAATAAACACATTACTGAAAATGTATTCTTTTGGAGGATAGGGGCAGGGGCATTAGAGGGGCATGGATACCCTGGTAGATTCAGGGGACCTAGCCCTCCTGCTTGGCACCGTTGGGCCCAAGGTGATATTTTGTAAGGGGTTCAGAATTTCTCGCTATGTCCCTGTACAGGAACTTATAAATTATTAAGGACTTATTTGTTCTAAAGGCAGCATTTTGACAAGTATATCCTGGTTGGCACATACTTATCTAAGTAAAGTAAACTGCAAATAATCTGCAGTATCATGGTGGATGTAGTGTGGTTAATTCACCAAACACTAATTGTACTGTACTGTCTACTGTATTGTTACTGTGCTGTCGATGTTGTTTATTATAAATTTTCCGTTCTCTGTACATCTGTTATGAGTCAATATGCAAGTAAGAATACCACTGTACCCGGTACATGTGACAATAAACCTTGGAATACAAAAAATTCCTCTTTGGCTGGGATATGTAATGGAGAGGTCACTAATTCAAATCCCATTTGGGGATTTGCAGTCTTTAGGGAGATGTTGAGCTGCTCCAGTAAAATATCTTCCTTTATAACCATGTGAAATTGTTTGCTGCTTTGATTTAAAAGTTATTAAAGAGCAACCTATAAGCTTCTTTCTTTAATGAATGATGAGGCTAGGGAGTGTCATCTGATTGTTGTTTTATTAATTCCATTCTTTGTGAACAATAAATCCTATTTTTAATCGGCATTCTAGAACAATATGCTACTTCGCCAAAACAGATACACAGAACACAGTGCCAACAGTCAATGTTCATCCTGGGACTTTCAACGTGAAATTTTGATGACATCAAATGTCATTTTTTTCCCCTCTCTGATTCGCTCGACACTTTGAAGAAGCAAAACACAAAACAGGAAATAACCCAAGAGGTACAATAATTCAAAGATATGAAAGACAAAAGCTTAGGCTTAAAATCTATTTCAAATATATCCTGAATTAAACATGCTAGATTCTGTTATTTTTTCATAATTAACTCCCCCATTACTTCTGATTATGCTTTCCATGCTATAACGTGGTTGTTGCTAGGTAATTATGGAGCTGTAATATGAAGATGTTTCTATCATCTTAAATTGCAGTCATAGCAACAGTTGACTATATATTCAGGGCAGGTAGGCAAGTAAAAGAAAACTGGGTCAAAACATGTTGAACTGAGCTGTCAAATTCTATGCAAGATTTGACACTGTGGACTTTTCATCTCGGTTCCAAATTATTCTTTTTTTCTTACCTGGAAATTGAGGTACAATGTGCCATTGGACATGCAATTAGCCTTAAGCAGAGCAGCACTAGAAACGTCAGGCACTGGCTGCTGTCTCACCTTTTTCAGGTATCCCTGTATCAGCTCGGTGTCGGGGGCCTGGTCGGCTGACAGGCATGCCTCCATCTCCAGGTGATTGTCATACTTTGTCTCTGGCTTCTCCCCACTGGAGAGAAGAGCGAATGGTGGCATCATTTCAGTGTCACGTGACGGCAGACAGCTTACGGTACTGATGTGCTCAGTCTCTCTGTCTGTCTCTGTCATACAGCCAGATCAGGGTCAAGGCACATTCATCACGTCGCAACAAATTACATATTAAGAGTGTCAGGCACAGACAATTAAAATCTGATTCTGACATGCTGCAAGTGTTATGATCTGCTATGGATAATATATAAATAATATATAAAAGCATAAATAAATAGAATGCTTCTAATGTAATTTTGATAATTGTAATTTTTGAAAACAAAAATCTGTCCATAAATGCTATACCTGACAACCTGCAGTGGTTAGATATCCTGGCTTGCGTTTATGTTTGCCTGCATTTGAGGCGTCTGTATTTTTAGAAAAGCTATGTTTTTAGCAGGCGGAATTCGGCTGGTGTTCCTGTGAGTGCCGATGCCTTTACTTCCCGTTATCCCTCTCCCATCCTGTTGACAAAGGGCCCGGAGACCTCGCCTCCACCCTGCATATCCCCGTCTGCGCCTGCAGTCCCTGCAGTAATTGCACCCTCACCCAGACCTGGGATTTTACGTATCTTCATATAGAGCTCCTCTCCCTTCTTCTCACGCTGCACAGCCATGAAAGTGTTTCAGCTGTCGTGGCAGGTTCTCGATATAAACTGAGAAAAGTAGCATGAGCGAATTTCATCTTGTGACTTTCCTAGTTGTTAGCGCTATGGTGCTAGTTAAGTTTAACCCATAACCCAATTTCATCATAAAAATTAAGCTTGGCCACTTGCTGGAGGCGAGTTCCTTAGACAAAGGGCAAACACAAAAAACTGAACACTAGCTCGCTAGCTAGTAAACTGCATGTCAGACTGCAAGTCCGACTGCTACCAAGTTGGCTGGCTTCCGTGCCATGCTTGCCTATACCTGAGTTCTGATAATTATGGCTTATTACAATTCCTCTATTTCTGGCTTTGGAAGTTGAAGCAATCAACCCACGACACGAGTCTGACATCTGAAAGCATCAGCAAAGCAACTTCATTTCAGAATAATATCACCATATAACAGAATATATGCAGGTGACTTGTTTTTGGACAAATGCGTTTGTAAGAGTTTTGGAGGTACGACACTGTGATGTTATGCAGCGATCCCATGGCTGATAAGATTGGAGAACAGTTGGTATCTTATGATCCGCAATGAGCGGCTGCTGACATACTGCTCTTCCTTTCCGTCCCTGTTTTTCAGCTGCACCGGGAGGAGAGTTTGGAGGCCTGCTGTCGTAAATGATGGGCAAACAGCCAGCGATCTGCCTTTATCTCAAGTTTCTCCCTTGTTCTCCGTTTTTAGGCCACTTAGAAAGAAACTGCATGCTCTTTCATTCCTGGTCCTATCCCTAGGGCCGACACTGATGTGAGCACTCGTTCACGGGGGCAACGTGCTGAGATGTGTGTGTGTGGGGGGGGGGGCATCAAAGAATTAGCATCCTCTGTTCTGTCTCTCTTCCCCTTTCGTTGTGATCTGTGGTTACTTTCTCTTCATCACCTCCACAGCGAGAACTTTACCATCCTAATCAAAGGCTGCCTTTCTCATTGCTTTCCATAGCCACTCCAAGCCCCTCCTGGGGTGAATATAAACTGTATGTTTCATATCACCTCAGCTTGTTTGCATCCTCTCTAGAGATTACTCCAGCCTTGTGCCCTATGCTCCTGTAAGTGCCCCCCCCAAACCATCACCCTGACTAGGATAAGCAGTCACAAGATTACAGTTAGCAAAAAACTGGAAAAAAAAATTAAATTTCGCCATGCGTCTTCATAGCTTGTCTGTGGAATTCAGCCTTGATCACTTCATATTACGGATTCATTTGTGTGGAATCCACAGTGAATTCCCAGACTATAAAACCAATGGGGGGGGGGGGGTGTCTCGGCTGGAATGCAGCTACCTGGGGTGCCACAGAGCCTGAGAGGGAGGGCCGCTCCCGACATCTCTTCTGCGGCAGTCACGCGCTCGTTTGGGGGGGGCCCTAAAAAATGCTAAGTGTGAGACTGACGATGGCGGAGGGGTAACCTGTCTGCTGCTCACCAGGAGTGCTCACCCCTGCGCTACAGCTCAACAAAGGCGTCTCTCCCGATTCACCTCCAAGGGTGGAATCCATGAAACATTCCCGTTTAAGCTCACGCTGCATGTTGACCTGATTACAAAAAAGCTATCAAAAGTTTACCCGGCTCGCCGTCTTAGTCAAAATACCTGGCACAGCAAGTAAATGGAGTTGGTAGATACCGGAATTCACTAAAGGC
Organism: Hyperopisus bebe; assembly: GCA_026777045.1. Classification (NCBI taxonomy): domain Eukaryota; kingdom Metazoa; phylum Chordata; class Actinopteri; order Osteoglossiformes; family Mormyridae; genus Hyperopisus; species Hyperopisus bebe. Next base: position 18,066,536 of record JAODJW010000135.1, on the reverse strand, counting down.
AGATATTCTAAACAGCCTCTTTTTAAAGTACAGTGTCAGTATCCTTATAATTCGTCTCTCTGGCCATCACAATTTTTGGGCTGCCACAATCGAAACTAAAATTATAGCCGACGCAGCCTAGAAGCGGGCATGTGTGAGTGAACACAAATACAAGGCAAGATTAAAGACATGCTTTAATATTTAAGGCTTAGATCAAGATCTGGATCATTTTTCAAGTTGACATTAAAGAGGCATGATGAATGATGTCATTAAGGCAAAGGGGG
>JAODJW010000135.1:18018423-18036533 GCA_026777045.1 Hyperopisus bebe | reverse complement strand
GAAAACGGAGTTTTTGCAAAACTCCAGGGTGAACATTATCAGAAGCTGGTTTAACATGCTGTGGACAGCCATTTTTTTTTGCGTTTTATGTGGTCACAAATGTTTTAAAGTAGTACTTCAGTGGACGGGATTATATTGTAATTAGGTGATTGTTTTTCGCAGAGGTGTCGTAATTACCGACAAAAACAACAGATCTTCTGCACAAGTAGCTGTTAGTGGCTGCAACTTCACTCGCTCACCACTAATGTTCAGCTTTTTTCCCCTCCCGTTCAGCCGCCCTAGAATGGCTACTCCTTCACCCCAATCCACAAAATCCTGATGGAGCTTGATGCAAAGAAGATGCCAAGCAAAGTACATGCTCTGAACATCAAATGATTAAATACATCCCAGTCACTTTGTTGACAGCCATTTGATATTTGTTTTTCCTTTCACAACTCAGTTGTTCCTTTAATTTCTTAAGAATAACTGTTACAGCAAGCACTTTTAAAATGTTTAAAAAATGTTTACAAAATGTTCCAGGAACCAGTTTAGTTGCACGTTTATTTGTGCTGTATTAGTAAAAAAATCGATGTGACATGTTTTCTGCGAAAACAATGAGAAAATTGTCCACTCTTCCTGGCCACTGCATTCTTGTTCATAGCTATGCATCAATACGTTGCAATAAAATGGACTGTTGCAGTAAACTGGTTTGGGTTTTTTTTAGTTGTTTCAAATTATATTCATTAGTTGAGCATGATTGGTTATAAGTGCAAAAATCTAATGTATTAGATTGACTATTTTAAGTTGAACTGACTTGAAAAAATTATATTAACCAAACTTGAAAAAATTAAGTATTTTTTAAAGTTGATCCAATGTTTCATTTTTTACAGTGCATAAAGATAAAACTCTGGGGGGGGGTTGCTAGGTGTTCATTTCACTAACATATTTACTTACTGTTGGTTGTAGTTGCACGTCATATATATATATATATATACTGTATATATATATATATATATATATATATATATATATATACTGTATATATATATATAAAACTAAAACACACAACACCCTGGGTATAACAACGACCTACCTTACTAAATGAAAACCACATGGGCTGCACTTGTATATCTGCACTTGTATATGGGCTGTACCGAAAGGGGTCAGGAAAGGCTCAACCGGGAAGGGAATCGCAAGCATGCAGAAGGAAACTCAAACGGAAACTTGAAGACCTCATATTCATGACACATGGGTCAGAACCTCACGCTGGGAAGACAGGCAGCAGATACCCGTAACCCTCTTTAAATGGACTTTATCTTTGTTCACTTACGTTCAGCTCAGACTGCCTTAAATCCAGCAAGTTATCCGGCTAAACAAGAAATCCTTCTTTGCGATACAGGCCCCAGAGCACATCCTTACAACCTGACTCTATTTACCTACATCTGCCCACATGTTCTATTGCCTGCTTTCTGCTTTGTTTATGTTTATTTCACATGCTCTTGCTTTTAAGCCTAATCATGACTCCATTCGTTCCTTCACCCAAAAAAGGAGTGCCCAAAAGCAAAGTTAAGTGTCCTGGTGAACTAATCCTACCAAATAGGGTGGTTATAGGGAGGATTGCTGTCTTGATTGATATTTTCTATAGATCTTGTTTTCCTCATAATCCTTGAATAAACATCTACTTTTCCACTTCAACGAGACAGACAGTACATATACACTAAGGCTTCAGCACATGGTTTGCTCATAAAAAAAAGAGAAATCTGTCATTGTTCTTTTGTGTACACATTCTGCCCATGAGATCCCCTTTGTGCCGCAACGCCCTCCATGCAGCGTAATCTAATCTGTCCTTTGTTGTTGCCCGATTTTCTTGTTATTGTTCTGAGGTTAACTGCTGCAGGTGTCACCTTGAGGGATACTGAAGGAGACGCGCCGAAGGAGACGCGTATAAAGGGAAAGAGCAGAGTCTCACCGCTCACAGCAAATTCAGGCAGCTGAGGCTGACTTTAGCTCCCCCACTTGGCCGGCAATTAAGGTATTTATTTCAAATTCACTATCTATTTTTCCTACTGTGATGATGTAGTTTATGGAACTATTTATATAAAACATATTCAGAGATATATTGCATTGTGTTATAATTTGCTCTTAGTTACCGAAACATTGTAAATGTTCTAAGGTACTTACAAAGTTGTTTTTTTCCTGTTTTTTTTTTTTTTTTGCTGAATTAAATTACTCTCATCTACAAAGTTTTAGAGGCGCTTAACAATGATCGTACTTGCTGTGTGCATCACCCTGCTGCAAGTGTCTTTGACTTGCGGGGACCTGGTGAGTACAGAATCCCGAGTACAAAAGGGACTGCAGGTCACTCTAGTTCACCATGGAATGTGTGTCTTTTTTTCAGTTACAACTTTGTGATGAACAAAATGCCTAGAAAAGCTGCCTTTTGTGTTATACTGCATGGTGATGTGAAGGAATTAAATTGAAAAGTAGACAATTGCGGTTTGTGTATTCTTAGCAATCTGAAAAATTTGAGTGTTTTATTATCTGATTAATTCCTAATATATTTTTTCATTTTTTTGTTGGGAAATAGCAGTAGGCAATTAAGTGAATGCAGTATTAAAGAAGAAATCTTTCATAATGACCTGATTTCTATTTTTTCTGCTTCTTTCATTCTATATCTGGTGCCTGTAGTCAAGTAAGTACTCACAGTATCGCACAATTTTATGCCGTTGCTATTTTTTTGTTTTGTTTTACCGCAATTAGCTCAACTAATGCAGTGTTGTATGTGTGAACTTCACAGACGTTTCTCCACAAAATGCTGACGTCCAGCAGGAGATTGTGAATGCGCACAATGCCTTCAGGAGAGCAGTGCAGCCAACTGCTACAAACATGCTGAAGATGGTACCCTGCTTCGTGTTGGGCAGGGGTCGGGCATGGTACCCTGCTTCGTGTTAGGCGGGGGTCTGGTCCTGCTCTCAGGATCAGACGGGATGTTGCTTTTAGCTGGAGAGCTAACCGCTACTTCTTACTGACACTCACAGGGCTGGTGTAACTTCTTGTGTTTGCCCAAACCTAATCCTGGTTGCCCTTTAAGAAATATTCTCTGAATTCAACGTTCATTTTCTGTGGTCTGTCTGATCAACTGGCTCTTGTCTTTCGTTGGTGTCATACCTGCAGTCCTGGAATGCAAAGCTGGCCACGAACGCTCAAAATTGGATTAACAACTGCGTGGTGGATCATGGGCCCCCTAGTAGCCGGGAGATTGACGGTAAAGCTACTCTGCCGTGCCACGCTCTGTCTGCTCTTGTTTAATCTCTCTATATGCCACGGAACTGTTCAGTTCTCAAATCTGAATAGAGGATTAATTTTACAACTGTACGTGTAGTGCCAGCCAGGTGAATCACAGTAGTAAATCATTACGTGATTATAATGTTTAATTTTAGCTAACGTTATTTAGCTGAAAATATATAGGTAACGACATCACTCTCAGGCTGAGAGCCCAGACCTGTAGCCAGTGATTAAATGCCAATAATGATTCACTGAAACAGTGCAGTTGTAGTCGAGTCATACTTTACAGAGCGGTTTAACCTACCTGAACCAAATGGAACGCAAGTCCGGTTATAATAATAGGTGATCACTTAATAAGTTAAATTAATAAAACAGTGGCTGAACACATAATTCACATTTTTTTTGCCTCTGCAGCCTTTTCTTAAGGCTAACTAAATACAATTTGTACATGTTTGCACAGCTACAGCTGAACAATTAAACCACTATCATTCTCTATGTGATTTATTGACAGGGTACCAGTGTGGCGAGAACTTATTTAAGTCTAATGTTGTATATAACTGGACTTCTGTTGTTGGGGCCTGGCACAGTGAAGTAAACAATTACCAGTTTCCCAATGGATCCATAAACGGAAAAGCGATTGGCCATTACACACAGGTGACTATACCATTCACTGAAATTATGTAAAATAAATAAATTTATCAAATATTTGTAAAGGTTTTGTGTATTAACGCTTGTTAATGTGCAACTGCTGGTATCAAGCATGTCAGAAACGATAAAAAATGACAGAGAAAGAGAGTTGACAGCAGATGTGCTCCGTGTCTTGCAGGTGGTGTGGTATGGTTCTTATGAAGTAGGGTGTGGAGTCACCTACTGCAACAGCTCTGCAGTGTACTTCTACGGCTGCCACTACTTCCGAGCGTATGATAACCCTAATCCATAGTGCATCTCTTTCTTGAACCCGTGTTTATGACCATAGGACAGTGCTTCACAATCCGGTCCTCGGGGACCCGTAGACAGTCCAAATTTTTGCTCCCTCCTTGCGAGGAAGCAAAATGTGGACTGTCTGCTAGTGAACTCAGCGGGAGCAAAAACATGAACTGACTGTGGGACTGTGAGGACCGGGTTGAAAAACACAGCCATAGGACATGGTCATCACCCGCGTTTCTATGTATTGCAGTGGGAACTTCAAAGGAGTTCCTCCGTATACTCAGGGAGCCTCTTGTGCTGACTGCCCAAACAATTGTGATGACAAACTGTGCAGTAAGTATCAGGTGGTCAGATGCACAAAAAGCTGATTCCCCCCATCTCACTATGCCATATGTTATTAATCTTTGAAATCCCCTCTGTTAACAGCTAACCCATGTCCATACATCGACAAATACAGTAATTGCCCGGACCTGGTACAGAACCATGGATGTGCCAACTCCCAGGTCAAGGAATGGTGCCCCAGCTTGTGCGAGTGCCAGTCAAAAATCCGGCCAATTGCAAAGAAATGACGTGCTTCATGCAACCGTTCCAGAAAGAAATAACTTTAAACGAATACATTTCTATTTGGTTGTTAATCGACATTTACATTGAAGGAGGTCTTGGCTGTTTAAAATATAAATGTTTGTCTAGTTAACAAAAACCATGTTAATTACTAGTCGGGATGATATGAAGAAAGAAGGAATAATTTACTTGGGATTTCCTGCGTCTCTCTTTCCTCTTTGCTCTCTGGCCTCTCATCTTCCTGCTTCTGGGGTGAGGGTTTAGATTTGCCGCATGTAACTGTTTGCTTCCATGTAATAAACATGCATTGAATGACTAAATGCCCTGTCCTGGGTTATTCCTTACATTACGCCCATAGATTCTGGGACAGGCGCTGCACCCCCCACTAGCCTACATACAGTAGGATAAGTGGGTATAGAAAATGGATGGATAGATGAATGACTCAAGCTTCATATTATTGCTTAATACTCCTGCCTTAATAATTTTGCATGTTACATAGTCATCAGATGGACTCATATTAAGTATGTTAAGGCCAACAGAATTCTATCAGCCACCTCACACTGGTAAGACTATCCATCCATTGATGATGCTCATTCCTCAGCCACATCTGCCCTCTTCCTGAACACCAATCACCCATATATCCCAACACCTGGTTTAGTCAGTTAAGACCAGCTGGATGTCATCGGAAAGGTTGTACTTTGTCGGAAACAATTTCCACACTGTCCAATGAGGCCTTAGGTGAGGGTTTGAGGGTTGTTTTTTCAACATTTTATGGCTTTTAATGGAATTCCACTCAAAGTTTCTTGAGAAGACTTTCATTATTGATTCATCTTTCACTCGCTTACCTCGGACAGTGGCATTGCAGGGCCCAGAGTTCATCCCAGACGGCACAGGGGACAAGCCAGGGGTGAATCCTAAATAAGTCAGGCAACAGGGTCTCCTTCCCATTACACCCATAACAGACTTTGATCACAAGGCAAAGTCAAAGTATGTTTATTGTCATCTTCATCAGTCTGATCCAGGGGTAATACACTGACATGAAATTATGATTTCATTAATCATAGTGCAAGAAACTGTTAAATAGAATATAATCATGCATATGAGAGACAATCTGATCATTTAAACATGACACGCTGAGACATTAACTTAAGATGTAGACAGAAAAATACAGTCAACAATACTGTTAAAAAAAATTGGCGATGACTTATATGGACAGGAATGTGCAATAATGGATTTTTTGTTACATTATAACTGCATATTTGTACATGGCTAATAAAATAAAACTTACTGATTGCAAAATGAATCCATCCATCCTCCAACTGCTCACTCTGGACAACCTATCCCAGTCTACTTCGAGCCCAAGGCAAGGTTACACCTGGATGGGATGATAATCTATTACAAAATCATTAGGTGGAATTATTTAAAGCAATATAGTTGCTTTATATTATAAAATCAAACATAAATGGATTTTTGTTCCAGATTTATGTCAGATTCAATCTCTCTTTTCAATGCTGTATTTGAATTTCCTACATGAATTAGATGCAGCTGCAATACACGCTTTGTTTTAACTATGACTGTATTATTCAATAGCGGCATAGCTAACATGTACAAAGTGGTAACATTACCAGTGCTCAAATGTACCTTACCTAGCGTACACTCACCAACCCTGGTAAGGCACTAGTTACATTTAACTGCTATTGCATATGAAATTAACTGTAGCAACCAAACTAAATCATTTTAAAAATCGAGATTCACAGAAATTTTCATGGTGCACAATGCAGTTACGAAAGCAGGAAAAGCTACTGGTTGAGACATTCTGGACGTGGTAAAGTTCATTACGCACCCTTACTGAGAACCTTCTCTTCTCACGGGTGGCGTGTAGCTGCTTCTAATTCTGTGTGCAGGACACTGACCCTTGCAGAGCAGAGCTTTACATTCCTGGGTTACACACTCCAACACACACAATGAAAGCACGTAAGCAACATTTCATTCTGACATGGAGTGCAAAACACCATGACATTATGGTGATGGAAGGCAGGACCATCAATGAGACATCAACAGTGGGTAATCAATCACTTTCTGAGTGATGAATCATCTGGGCAGGGTGCCTTTTCAGCTCCCTCTGAATACTCAAGGAAGGGTTAAAATAAACTGGAGCAAGTATCATCTTGGGAGGGGGTGTGGGGAGGGGGGGGGCACGGCTTCTTGTAGCTTTGTTGGAGTTTCAACGTTTTCACTTTGTTCTGAAAGATAAATGTTTGATCGTCAAATGTACCCAAAGCTGAAACCTTAACACAGACATCAGGTGGGAAATTTACTTATTTACCCACAATCCCAGGCTTCGTCAGCATGTCGATGGAAAGAGGTTCTCAGTACCAAATGCACTGAGCAGGGTACAGTTAATGCCATCCCAGTAAATGCATCAAAAGTTAAAAGTTCTGTGAAATGTATGTATGTTATTATTGGCTGAAGGAAAACATGCGAGGTCCTTGTCCGCTTAAATGTGGACAGTAGTTTGTGCTCCACACAGTTTCCCGAAGCACTATTTTTCAAATGGTAATGTAATAAGAAGGTGTTCTTTAGAACAATGTTTCTTAAACTGGTTCTTGAGGACCCCAAGATGGTCCAAGTTTTTGCTTCCAATTCCCTAGGAGCTGGGAGGGAGCAAAAACATGGAACATCGGGGTCCCTGATGACAAATTTGAGAAACACTGTCTTAAAGAACACTTTCTTATTCTGTTACCATCAATGCAGTAATATCTTGCTATACAGCATTTATTTATATACTGTATGTGTTCTCTAATTTGGTTTGCACTACATTACGTATTTGCACTATGTGTACTGTCTTTGCACGTTGTCTGTTTTTCCTTGCACTGTATTTATGTTCAGCTCTGCACCACGTTCTTGCTGTTGTATGCACCAGAATTTCCCTCTGGGATCAATAAAGTACATCTTAACCTTCTTTCTCTCAAGAAAAGCAATAAAGGCTAATTGTTACCGTTTATTGAGATTAATGTTCTACAACCGTGCCTCACTTCCTTTTAATGGCCTTTGGTCTAATACTTGGAAACCTGTAGAGTGGAGGAAGCGAAGAGTGAGGAGAAATGGGTCGAAGGTTGTACACACCTCACCGTCCGTTTGGTAGCTGAATGGATGACACTGTATCAACACCTGCTGGTTTTCATACTGTCCACTGTTGCCCAGTTTCCAAAGCTTAAGGCAGTCATTTTGACTTAAATTGACAGCAAAGGCCTTATGCGTCAGAGAACAGAGGATCTTTCCAAAACATTATACACCACAGAAAAAATGTAACCAGGTTAATATCCAAGAGTCTAACATTGTTACTTAAAAAATACAATAACACTTTACTTGACAGAGCACAAATAATATGGTATTATCCTATAACTTATGTATTAATTAACCACAAACTAAGTCTTAGTTAAATACTGATCTAATGTCAATTCATGATTAACGACTCATGATGCATGTTTTATCTCAAGCTGTTACTATATTTATTACTATATCTGTTAACTATGTAAACCTTTGTGAACTACAGCAGGAACTACTGAAGGAATTACTGAAGGGACAGGTAATGAATAACACAAGTGAAATTCTGATCTCATCTTTGTTCATCATTACTGAATCGTGACGTCTTTTATCAAGTAGTGACTATATTTGTTCATAGTGGTGTAGATCAGTAATAACATTTGTGTCCCCATCAGGTGAAGTACTACTGAAAATACTGATGTTAAAGCAACTAAATGCAATCAATGATTTATGTTAAATTTTAGTAATCAGTGATGTCTGCTTGCATTTTAGTCATATTCCCAGAGTTGTAGCGTTGTGTTTATGGAGCTTCCAGATTCTGTATCCCATCCAAAACCAGGATAGAAATCCCAAGACTGTTCCAGGATCATTTAATTACTCAGTGCTATTTTTCACCAAACATAAGTAAATATCATTTTGCCATGGTGGTTGTAGAGCTTATTTTATACTGCTCAGATGTGCACTAAAGAGACGTGTATGGTAATGTGAAACAAATTAGTAAACTGTTGGTTCTTCCTGTGTATTGGTAAATAATTCTGTCATCGTCACAGAATTGTATATCCATCTGAAACATCATTTACTTGTGACTGAAACAGTCATTAATAACACAAACACCTTCTGCCAAATGCAAAGATTTAAAGTGGAGAGGTTTAAATAAAGGCTTTATAACTCTTGAAATTATCGCTATCATTATTGTTTCTGCAAATTTACAATTATGAAGCCAGGTCGCATGACATGCAGAATTTACGAGCAGGTGCTGCACCTCCAAATCCGCCTTATACATAAGCACTAGATAACTTATCAGATAATGACATAACTCACTGTTGCAATGCCTGACTCATAAAGAATTTCAGTCATCGGGTCTGTTTTAGTTCCCTACCTTAAAAAGGACTTAATGACCAAAACTTGTTTAAATGAACGTGGCTCAGAATTAATATAAATTTTAATTTTATTATGTCTTCCAGTCATTAGCCAATTTGTTACTGTGGGAACAGCACATACTGAAAGTCTGAAACACATGTTAATTAAATTGCAGCATATGATAAACCAGATGTACCCCACTAGTTTTTCCTGAGAGGCAAATTCAATCAGCCAGAAAAAGCCTGGGCTGCAAAAAATATATATATTTCATCCCCCAATAGATAAAATGCACTTTGGTGCAGATGTGGACAGACGTACACTGGTCGGGGCTCACTGTGATAAACAGCCTCTATTCTTATCACCCCATGTGGTTGTGTAAGGAAGAGGGGGGCTGTTTCTTGTAGCCAACCATTTTCTGTGACCACATTCCTTATTCAGGGTGTTTGTGGAGTGGGGTGGTTCAGAGCCATCAGGAAAACGGCGAGGAGCAACGTAGGATGGGGCACCAACCTATCACAAGGCATACTTACATACCATTCATTCACATGGGCAATTCAGTAACTACAATTAATCTCAGCATGTTTATTTTTGGGACTGGGGCTGGAAACCAGAGAAGCCGGATGAAACACCTCAAAGACACAAGGAGAACATGCAAACTCCACAAACATGGAACTCAAGCGGAGGCTTGACCCTTGGTATTAGAGGTGTGAGGCAAGTGCAAACTAATACACCATCATGCCACCAAACACATCTTACTTATTCTGCTTTGAACTTGACCTAAGTTACCAATCCATTAATTGCTGCGAACACCAGTGTCTGTCACTGCTCATTGCTGAGTGTTTTGGCTAGATTTTATCTTCCTAGTTGTTGGTTACACATCCAGGTAAATTGTACCTGCAGACTTGCAGTGAGGAGGTGGCACAGAGTCTTCAGCACCTGGACAGTAGGGGAGCTGAGGACACTGACTTCCTGTGACGGGAGCATTATTTTATGCCTCTTAGGCAGAAACTGCTCAGCTGGAGAACCTCTGTGGAGAGTGCCCCCCCCCCCAAGCACAGCCAGATTAAGGAGAAAGCATCATAATGTAAAGAGGTGAAAAGATTATCCATGGAGGGGGGGGGGGGGTTGGAGCCTATCCCAGATCACATAGATCATATTCCAGTTGATGTGAGATGACAAATGTGCTTTTTTCTGATTTATTAGTCCGTAGTCCGTTTATTTCCAAACACATTCTCAATCATAGCCTGCAGGAATATCTTTTAGCCATCAGATGTCCCTCTTGCAATATTCATCAGTAATGAGTTGAAAACAAAGCGACACTGCAAAGTATCACTGCCTCCTAATTTTAGTAAAAACAGAGTAATCTGAGCTGCAGAAGACATCTAAAGTAAGCCGTCGTCTTTCCATTCCTGTCATGCAGAAACTTTGGGGGACAGGGACCCAGACATAGAGCACGCTATAGAGATGAGAGGTACGAGTCGGGGTCGATAAGCCAGTGCATCTGTCTAGGGGGTGCAGGGAAAGGTGGGCACACGTGCAGACAAGGGAAAGAGGAGGCAGACACATGGTGAGAGAGAGAGAGAGAGAGAGAGAGAGAGAGAGAGGTCAGGAAACATGCTGACTGGGCAGGGAATCGGGGAATACAAGCATACATAAGTACGTGGCAGGAGATTCAGGCACTGGGGCGCGATAGAACATCCTTCAGACTTGGGTGGGTCAGTTCCTCACCCTGAGCAAAGTGGATAGATAGATCATAGCAGAGAGGCAGAGCAGCAGGGATCAGCACTGAGGTGAAGGAGGCTGTCAAGGGGGGGGCAGGGGCCAGAAGGTCGGTCCTGAGCTGAGCCTTACAATTCCGCTTATGTCTGACATAAATATATATATATAAGTGTCCCTTAGCTTAACCACCCCCCCCAAACACTGTTCCAGGTTCTTGATGCGATTTGAAAGCTACTCAGACCTCTGTTCTTGTTCTTCAACTTTTGGCCAAACACCAGCCCGCTATCTATCCCCTAAATTCTGGTGTGCTGCTGAAATTGGTTGAGAAATCGAGAGTGCAGAGCTGCGAGAACGGTCAGAATCACTCACTACTTTCTATGGTTGCCTATAAATTCTTTGCAGATTTCAAACCCCTGTCTCAGGTACACTGGGGCCTGCAGGAAATGTTGGGGCGGCCATCAGGGGCCTGTTGTATTTATGGGGGTGGCCACGCCCCACTGTGTCTCTTCTATAGTTCGACTTAGAAAATGAAATTTTGATGTGAGGTGGCAAAAAGTTGCCCGTGTACTTACTGCGTGGGGGGGTGGGGGGGGGGCATGGCCACCATTTAGATCTTTCTCTGCTTGGGTCACATGGTAGAACACAAAAATGAATTATGTCTTTGTAAAAAAAAAGCCCTCATCTTGTAATACCTACCAGAGAGACCTAACGCAGTGTTGCTGGTTACTTATCTGCAATGTTCTACTGCTAAATGCAATTTTATAAAGCTAATATAAACCATGTCTGATAGTATGGAGCTTTAATCTTATCATCAGCCTATCATTTACATAATATGTTTACAGAACTTGCCATAAAACTCCATTAAGATTAAAAGTCATGTGCTGGCAGATAGAGATCTGGTGAAGCCACGTTCTTGCAGTTGACACATAAGTTTGGCCAACATTAGCCCTGCCCACTATACTAAGGCAACAAGAAAAGTGAAAAAAACAAGACAAGAAAAAAATTGGGTGAGCAAAACCTTTTTGAAGCCAAGGGGTTTAGAAGAGCTACAAACCTGAGCTTCAGGCTTTGCAGTACTCAACTTCACAAAAGTTGATTTTAGGGTACATTGGCAAAAAAGTGGGTTATCACAAAAACAATTAGCAAGCCCACACAAATTGGATAAAACAAAAGAAATCTACTGTACCTGAAAAAAAACATACTACATAATATGCTGGGCTGTGCAGACATCAAGGAAGAACTTAATATAAGGCAAACAGGGCAAGGTCAAGACACACATCTAACATGGGGAGAACATTACATGGGCTTTCTAACACGGGGAGAACGTTACATAGGCTTTCTAACATGGGGAGAACATTACATAGGCTTTCTAACATGGGGAGAACATTACATAGGCTTTCTAACATGGGGAGAACATTACATAGGCTTTCCAGTGAGTAAAAGGTGTGAGGCAACAGTGCAAACCACTGCACTACCATCCAAGCCCCAACAGCTACTCAAATTAAATATACAGCAGGACCTCAGAACTTGCAATTAACCCGTTCAGAACTCGGGTTTGAATCCTAAAAAGTTCAAATTCTGATTGAATTATCCCCATAAGAAATAATGGAAAACCAATTAAATGGTTCCTGGCCCCAAAAAATTACCCCATAATATGTTTTTTTAGCATTTAGATTCAAAATGAACAGGATAAAACAAGAGGAGTATTTTTTTCTTAATGGCTTCCAAAACGATAAAGAATGTTTTCAATAAAAAAGAAGGCACTATCACCAACACGCAATGCTATCACAACGAATGCGAGGCTGAGACTGAAGCATTACCCTTTGTTTCTGCTGAGAGATGTGCCGCATGACTCATTTCCCCGCACGGAGATGTTATCTTAGGTTGGCGTTCATGGTTTGACTTCTGAGATTCAGATTGAGTTCTAAGTAATTTTTTTTTGGACTGGTTGGCTTGACTTTTAAGAAATTCGAGTTCTGATGAGTTCGAGAACTGAGGTACCACTGTATTAGATATTAAATCCCATAAACTTGTTAAAAGACATTCGAGAATGGGATATGGAATGGGGGGTTTATGGGGGGTTGTCCTGCTTCATGCCCCCTGAGGACATGGTGCCACTCATGCATACATGTCCAAAAACCTATATGTTTAATCTAGGCTCAGAACTGTAGTCGAGACCACCTTTGTCGAATCTATGACAAATCCAACACCAGGACTAGTCGAGAAAAAGTCAAGACCGTGTCCAAAGAGGTTTGAGTCCAAGTCAAGATCAAGTCAGAAAAAGGAATCCTGTTTGAAACCACTTACCTGTTTATATTTTTTGGGTGATGCTAGTGACTATATTTTCATCAAGATAATTATTTTGCACTATAATTTGTGATAATCAAAAAGCAACTGCAGTGTAACAGCATTGTACGATCCAATTAGGCCATAATATTTACTTTAAGTATACCCACGGCATGAAACTCCCACCCAGAAAAGGGTGATGTACCATATTTGTGCTGATCAGTTATAGGCTTAGGATTATGAAGTATATACAGTAAACATACTGAAAAACAGTCTTACTTTCAGTGAGTGCCAGGCCAAGTTCTAAAAAGAGGCAGGTCTCCCCCACTTCACCTGCGTGTCCAGAGTCCTGCCCGAGGGAACCCACCGCATCTCCAGAGTCCTGCCTGGGGGAGGCCACCGCATCTCTAGAAACCCAGGCTCCTGGCCCAGAGGGGGCTGTCCGGCTCAAGTCCCAAGCACTTGGCCTAGAGGGGGGGGGCTGCCCTGCTTCACCTCGGGCGCCTCCAGAGCCAGACACTGCCTTCAGAGCCAGTTTCCCAGAGAGAGCCGCTTTGCCTGTGTCCCATGTTACTGGCCCAGAGAGGGCCGCTTTGCCTGTGTCCCATGTTCCTGGCCCAGAGAGGGCCGTTTTGCCTGTGTCCCATGTTCCGGGCCCAGAGAGGGACATTTCGTCCATTCAGCCCCAAGGAAGCTGCTCAGCCTATGTCTCCAGCACTATGTCCAGAGGAGCCCGTGTCTCCAATGTCCGGCCTCAGGGAGGCCATGATTCCCTGGCTGCTGCCTTGACACCCACAATACCCGACTTCTTTCTTGCTGTGTCTATAGTGTTTGTTCCTGATGCTTCCTGAGCCCCTGTCTCACCTATTCTTGCTGTCTCTTCTCCCATCACTCATGTGACATCCTCGTCTGTTCCAGCAGTGTCACCTCTGGTCCACTAGAGCTCCACAACCTAATGTCCCTCATCTTACCCAGAGTCCATTGTCAGTCCTCTGATGTCCCGTAGACCACAGTCCGCTGTGTTCCACCTGGTCCTATTCCCTTTGCTCCTCCACCAGTGGTTTTGTCCTCCAGCTTCTCCCCATGTGCCATGTCCTGTCCCTAGTCTGTGTGTCCCAAATAGACTGGTCCTGTCCTTTGAGGTTCCCCATTCTGTTGACCCTGACCCATCTCCTTCTGTTCCACCTGTCTGTTTTGGTTCTCTTGTTGTGTCCCATCCTATTCCCTGGGATTCTGTTCTCTGTTCTTGGGTCTTGTTCCCAGTCCTGTGTGCTCTATCCTGGTTCTGGCAATATCTCTCATGCCTAGAGTGTATGTATTACGAGGGAGTACTGTCAGGATCCTGCCCTGTCATTTCCCTGCTTGGCCAGCAGGTGTCGCTGGTCACCCCTTGCCTAGAGTTTGAGTCTTTTGTGATTTGTAAATTACTTCTACTTGCCCCTAGTCTTTAGTTTTTGTTTGATTGTAATGGCTCATACCTTGTTCCTTGTTACACTTGTGCTTATGCGCCTGCCCCTGATTTGTGTCCTGGTTGACCTCTAATGTAAATAGTCTTGTAATAATTTCTTATAGCTGTTATTTTATGTTCCGTCTGCTTGCCTCTTGTAGTTCCAGTCCATGTTTTTCTTCACGTAGCCCAACTGTCTTTCTTTTAAACCCTTGAGGTGTCTTTGTTTTGTTGTCTCATTAAGTACTAAAAAAAGTTACCATTTGTAAGTAAGCAAAGAATCGTCACTTCATCATTCCAGTCTGTAACAACCTAGCTGCGCAATCAATATAGGCTTTTCTAAACTTCCGAGTTATGTTTTAAAAATTTTAAATAATGAAAGCATATTATTTTTTTCACCCTATCAGTAATAACTACAACATTCAGTAATTAAACATAAACAGTATCACTGCAAACACAAGCATGGTATTTAATTGCTAAAAAAATAAGTAATTGAATCATCCTTAATAAACATGCAAACCAAATTCATCCATGTACATATCAATATATCAAAATTCTATTATTTTGATATGTCGTCTGAAAAGACCATCAGCCCCTATTAGATGAGGTGGATGGGGGGGACAAAAGCGGTTCAACCTGCGACACCTACCACTCAAATGTAATCGAAGCAATTAGCTAATAAGTAAATACACGAGCATTAATTTTTAAGCGAGGCGTTTCATTGATGGATGGTGTCGGGTTCATCGATGGTGTTTGTGCTGTCAAGCAGTTGGCTCGCGCTTCGGACGCCCAAGGCATTTGACTTCGGAGGCAATAAAAATCCTGCCGGGAAAGAGGCATCGGAGCTCCGTCCTCAAACGGCATCGCGCTGCTTCTATTAGCCTGTATGTATGATCACATTCGGCCTTATTACAGCATGCTTGTAGTTAGTGGCTCAACCACGTCCATCGCATATGCTCTTCACCTTTGCCTACTGGATGAACGTCTACTGTACGTGAAGTAAGCAACTGATATTGAGCATTTTATTGTTACGGACACGTTGTTGTAGGGAAGATTGTAATGGTGAGTAATTTGTCATTGGGAGTGATCAGTTTGTCGCAGAACTGTACTTTATGGACTTTTTTATTTTATTATTTATTTTTAACGTAACTGGGGCGTACCTTGGCTGCGCCGCGGAACACCTGGATATCAAGCGGATTTAAGGCAGCTCAGACACTGTACTGCGTGTCCGGCGGAGCAGAGCGATGATCTAGGAGCGAAGAAATGAGAAGAATGCGCGCTAGTTATAGCAAATGAAGATGGCAATCTCGCATTACTACCAACTCTATATGAAATATCACCTGGCTATTTGAACGGGTCGGTTTAATTGTACATTGCTGCTTCTTATTCCAATTATTACGGTTAGTTTAAATATTACGCAAGTAACAGATAGTTGAGTGTTATGAAAATAAAGCGAATTGCCTTGAATTCTAGCGAGCGCAGATCTCACAAAAGTGAAACCGAACACCTAGCAAATGTATATATATATGTAGGAAAACAGTTGGAATAAATGTATATATAAATAAAAACCGGGAAAATAAATCTGGAAATTGAAATGTGCCCCGTGGCTGTCTTTTTCTTCTATATATGGTGGAAATAGGCGAGACTGGAGGAAAGACCCCACCGGCAAGTCCGAGCGCGGTGGCGGCGGCAGCCGGCGATGAGGCGGAGATGCGGCGCGGAGAATTAGTCACTAACGGGGGGTGTGAGCTGCCGGACATGGTGGCTTCCAGGTCTTCAGCGACACCTGAGTTCAAGCGCCTTGAAGCGGATCACAACTCCTACGGCGCAAAAAATGGGAAAGCCGGGACGCTGCTGAAAAGCAGTATTATTAAGGTAAGACGCGATAACCGAGCCCTCCATGCCCAAAACTAACGACCCATAGCGCCGCCTGACAAGTCATTGATTTATACTGTGACCTTTTAGTTGTTTCGGATATCGAATAGATAATCACTTCGCTTGGGTAACTACCTTTACGTACATGACATGCTGAGCTTTTTTGGGTGTGTCCTGCGTTTACATGTTTACATAAACCGTCTTGTATGTAAGGTTAATAAATTCATATTCTTAATTGTGATTTGTTTAAATCCCAATAGCGTTACTACTACTACTACCACCACCACTAATATTAATTTATTTAGTTATTTATCCATCCGTCCATCCATCCATCCATCGATCTTCCAAAGCCTTACCCGGGTGAGGGAGCGCGTCCACAGCACCACAGGCCGTAAGGCTGGGATCACCAATCTAACCTGAACTAATACCTGAATGTATCTACCTGCAGAACTTTCTGAGAATGAGTGATATCATACTATCAGCACAGCTCTGACAATACTCTTTATTTCTTTCTTGAGAGCTGCGAGTGAGTGAATGTTTTGTTTTCTATAAACTGAATTTGCATTTTTTATCTACAAATGTATTTTTCATTCATAAAAAGCCAGTAAATCAAAAAGCTGATTTTCATATTGCATGGTTGCGTGTGTTCTTTGACTGTATCACGTGTCTCACATTGGCATATACTGACATGACAATGCAGCCGTGTTGTATGGAAGGAAACACCAGCCACTTTGGCTGGGGACTGAGGACAGCGTGTCATTGTCACGCCGCACAATGCCAATGAGCATTTGGGGCAGCGCAGCTCCATCACAAGCGCAGTGACATACGATGCGTGTCAGTACGCAGGATTAGGTTGCAGTACTGATGCACAGTCTCCTTCTGATGAATGCTAACTATTAACTTGCTCTCTACAGCTTTTAAATGGATGCAAAACTACCCAAACATACATCCTTAAGGCTGCTGAGTTGAACCATATAATTAACTGAAAATGACCAATGGCTAAATTAATTGAATTGTTTATAAATGATTGCAGTGGTGCACAAATGTGGTTATGCAATTAAGGCATTTAAATGAGTTCAGAAAGAATACTCCAGCAACTGATACTCTTGGACTAAGGTGTAATTATTCGGTTGTTGCTATGTAAATATAATCAATAATTCCAATAAAATGTGATGACAGATGCAGTTTGCAATGTTGGATTGGCTAAGGGACCCATTTCACCACATAGCTTTTGTGGTGTAAATGCTCACGTATCCTGATGCATCGCCGACAAGGACGCCTCAGTAATTGTGCACGGGGCCAGTTGACCTTCTAGTGGAAGTAACACAAGCAGTAACTTAACTTAAATTTAAACACAAATCGTCAAGTGGACACCTTGGAGATGCATGATGGACACAGGCGTAAAGACGCATTTTAAGTCAAAGTGTAAACGGGGCCTAAGATGCCCACGGTGGCTCAGCTTATAATAAAGGAAATCGAGGTGTTTTCACTGCAGTCTTGTTTCAAAACCAAAAGTGAAGCTGTGCCTAGTAGTAAGAGGATGGATACATCAGTGCCTGGTTTCTATCCTGCTGTCATGCAGGGTTTTACTGTTTGGCATCAGTGCCTGGTTTCTATCCTGCTG
>JAODJW010000135.1:17995478-18005507 GCA_026777045.1 Hyperopisus bebe | reverse complement strand
AAATAATTGGTTATAGCAGTTTTGTTCATTCTACAGTTCATAAAATGATAGTATTTTAATAATTTGTAAAAGTAAAACATAAAAAATCATTTTAAAGTGTAAAAATTATTTTCATGGTAGTAACGGCGATCATGCGGATTATAAATAGGTCAGAAAAAGTGTGTACGTGGGGTTTAAGAACAAATTTGTTCGTAAGAATGGTTGGTGAATGAGGCCCATTGTGTCTGTTTTACACTGATGTACACTCTATCAGTTGTAAGTGGATGTATGTACTTTGCATTATAAAGAAGCGAGATTTGGAAATATCATGCCTTGAGTATTATTATCACCAGGAAAGAAAATAGCAGCATGTGATTTTTACACAAATTACCACACTTAGGGTGTGTTGTGTATTTTTATGATGTGTATTTGTGGTTGATGCATAAGCATATAATATGTGTACTGTCCCATGTTGAAAGCTAATGGGTGTTTTACTTACTCAAAAATGTTCTGAGGGCAGAAAGAACAATGATTGGTCCAGAGAGATAATTAATTAGATTGTAGAGGAGGTGGGTCCAAGCAACTGGAGGAGGTTGGACCAAGACATCTGACTGGTTGGTCCTATCTCCTTTATTTGGTTGCCCCCCCCCTTCTAAATGTGGTTGTTTATCATTTTTCATTCTGCCCTCAGAACATTTTTGTGTAAGTAAAACTCCCATGACCATCGACCAGATGAGCGGGTAGCTTGGTAACTTGGTATCATCAAGAATGGGCATAAAATTTGTCATAATATTTGCAAGGTGGGGCGGCATGGGGGGGGGGCACTCAGGTAAAGGAGGCACTTTCATTCGTTCATGCAAAAGGGCAAATGCACCCACCCCCCCTGCCCCCCAGCACGTGCCAATCGGACAGCCATTTCAAGGCCTGTGCAGCCTTCCCCTGCTAAACTACTCATTAACTGCTAGACCGTGCTTTCTGTAATTAGTCTGGATGTGACATTGTATGGGTTTCCTGCCTTTGCTACATTGTGTGCTTCACTGTGGCACTTGCTGTCAGTCATGTGGAGCAGAAACACGATAAAAGCGCCCTAATTATTTTTAGACAGAAGCTGGTAATAGTTCTCTCATACTTCTTCAAGAGGTATAACTTAAAAGGAAGCGTGTAATTATTAAAAAAAGAGTCTTCTCTGTAATTACACAGTCTGTGTCCAGTCGCTAATGATTCATAAATGTGTCTAATTCCAGGGCACTGTATTAAAAGCTTTAGTTAGTTACTCAATGGTTTAGCTGCGGCCTATAATATCTCAAAGGCGAGGAACGCGGCCTCTAAAATGCAATAGAAATTTTATTGGATAGTGCCGATTCAGAGCCTTAGAGACAGTAACTGTATGGTAATGTTTTGGGACACTTCTGATTTGGAAGGATGAAGCTGCAGGTAGAGGATGAGGACAAAAGGACACCGGTGACAGAATTGTTTTAATTGCTGTCTGTCACATAATCCAGCGAAATGCAAATGACTGTTCTTTGTTGCTTCAGAGGAAAATTTGCAAAGGACATTCCAGCTATTGAAGAGTGCTTATCAGGAAGGCAGGTTGGGAAATAGAAACCATGGACAGCAGTATCTCATGCAAAGTAGAGTGTCTCTTATTGTGAAGTTGCTTTAGATATTACATAGTTTAATGCATATATTACATTATTTAAAATCTGCAATGACAGTAATTCCTTGATTTGCCTTTTTTCAAATTGACATGCTATTCAACTTCTATACTGCAAGCACAGAGCTTTATCTTTGAATTACACAGTCAGCTCTGTTAACAGAGCCTTGCAGGGCCTTTGCAGCGTTTGTGACTCATTCTCTGCTTTTTCAGGATGGCACAAGACAGCGCAACGAGCGGAAGAAAACCGTCTCGTTCAGCAGCATGCCCACAGAGAAAAAGATAAGCAGCGCCAATGACTGCATCAGCGCTATGGTGGAGGGCTCAGAGCTGAGGAAGGTGCGCTCCAACTCCCGCATTTACTGCCGCGTCTTCCTGCTCGAGGCCGACATGCAGTCGCTGAGGTGGGAGCCGTCGAAAAAGGAGTCCGACAAAGCAAGGATCGACATCCGGTCCGTAAAGGAGGTGCGGACGGGAAAGAACACGGACATTTTCAGGATGAACGGGCTGTACGAGCAGATTTCCGAGGACTGCGCCTTCTCGGTCATATATGGGGACAGCTACGAGTCGCTGGATTTGGTGGCGAACTCGGCAGATGTGGCAAATATTTGGGTAACTGGGCTGCGCTACTTGGTATCTTATGGGAAACACACGCCGAACATGATTGAGAACAGCCGAGAGAACTTGCGCTCATCTTGGCTCACCGATCTCTTTTCTGAGGCCGACGTAGAAGGAAAGAAGCAAATAGCTTCATGCACTGCTGTGTCGCTGATCAAAAACTTTAATCCTGGACTAAAAAATGGCAAAATAGAGCTCAGGTTCAAGGAGTTACACAAGACTCACGACAAAACAGGAGATGATGTCACCGTGGATGAGTTTATTGAAGTGTTTCATGACCTTTGTACTAGACCAGAAATATACTTCCTCTTGGTACAGTTCTCCAGCAATAAGGAGTTCCTAGACACCAAAGACCTGATGATGTTTCTGGAGGCGGAGCAGGGGGTGGCCCAAGTAAGTGAAGAGACCAGTTTGGCGGTGATACAAAACTACGAAGCCTCCAGAGAAGGACAGCTGAATGGATGGCTTTCTCTGGATGGCTTCACGAATTACCTCCTGTCACCTGAGTGCCACATATTTGATCCTCAGCAGAAGACAGTGTGCCAGGACATGAACCAGCCCCTGTCACACTATTACATTAACTCATCCCATAACACCTACTTAATAGAGGATCAATTCAGAGGCCCTTCTGACATCACGGGGTACATCCGAGCCCTGAGAATGGGATGTCGGAGTGTGGAGCTGGACGTTTGGGATGGGCCAGATAATGAGCCAGTGGTATTCACAGGCCACACCATGACATCTCAGATTGCGTTTCACAGCATCATCGATGTCATCAATAAGTATGGGTTTGTTGCTTCGGAGTATCCACTGATCCTTTGTTTGGAAAATCACTGTTCAATAGAGCAGCAGAAAGTTCTGTATCAGCACCTGAAGAAGATTCTGGGAGATAAGATTTACACTGACCCACCCAGATCAGAGGATAGCTATTTACCCTCGCCGTATATGCTGAAGGGTAAAATTTTATTGAAGGCCAAGAAGGTACCGGAAAACTGTACAGGCCCCGAGGGTGATGTGACAGATGAGGACGAGGGCACAGAAGTGTCCCGGAGGGTAAGGTGTGATTCGGGGGAAGAGCATTGTATCACTCCCCTTCGAACGTTTCAGCTGTCCAGGGAACTGTCAGATTTAGTGACGTTATGTAAATCCGTTAGGTTCAAGGACTTCCAAACATCATTCCAGAATCAGAAGTTCTGGGAGATCTGTTCCTTTAATGAGGTCCTTGCCAACCGCTGTGCTAATGACGGTCCTGGAGACTTCGTGAACTATAACAAAAAGTTCCTGGCTCGAGTATACCCAAGCCCAATGAGAATCGACTCCAGCAACATGAACCCTCAGGACTTCTGGAAGTGTGGCTGTCAAATTGTGGCTATGAATTTCCAAACGCCTGGCTTGATGATGGACCTTAATAATGCTTGGTTTCGACAGAATGGGAATTGTGGTTATGTTCTGCGCCCAGCCATCATGAGAGAAGAGGTGTCGTACTTTAGCGGTAACACTAAAGACTCTGTCCCAGGGGTGTCTCCACAGCTACTTCATCTTAAGATCATCAGCGGGCAGAATTTGCCTAAGCCCAAGGGCTCAGGTGCCAAAGGTGACATCGTTGATCCATACGTCTACGTCGAGGTTCACGGCATTCCGGCTGATTGTGCCGAGAAAAGAACTAAAACCGTCCACCAGAATGGGGACAACCCAATCTTTGATGAGAGCTTTGAGTTTCAAATAAAACTTCCTGAGCTGGCGATGGTGCGTTTCGTAGTGCTTGACGACGACTACATTGGAGATGAGTTTATCGGCCAGTATGCTATCGCCTTTGAGTGCTTGCAGCCGGGCTTCCGGCACGTTCCGCTGCAGTCTCTGTCAGGGGATGTCCTTCCGCACACTTGGCTGTTCGT
Organism: Hyperopisus bebe; assembly: GCA_026777045.1. Classification (NCBI taxonomy): domain Eukaryota; kingdom Metazoa; phylum Chordata; class Actinopteri; order Osteoglossiformes; family Mormyridae; genus Hyperopisus; species Hyperopisus bebe. The sequence goes on along the minus strand of JAODJW010000135.1, from coordinate 18,001,361 downwards.
CCACGTCGCCGTCACTAACCGGCGGGGCGGCGGGAAGCCACACAAGCGTGGCCTCTCTGTCCGCAAGAGCAAGCGGGGTCGTGAATATGCTGCCCTGAGGATACTGCTCATCAAGGCTGTGGACGAGGTCTTCAGGACTGCCGCGCAACCTCTGAGAGAGGCCACCGACCTGCGCGAGAACCTCCAGGTTCGGGCTCCGAACAAGCATTGTCTTAAAATTTCAGCATTAATCTTCACGCTTTATTTTGTTGCGTCACGTGTATTTTTCGCACGCGATTCTACATTTCTTTCCTTTTTGGATGGCTGTCTTCCCAGGGAGACAAAACTCCATTTAGAATTGGATATGAAATTAACAGTGTTACCAGCCTCCCATTGGCCTTGTGATTGTCAAACTTGCAAGTACTGGAAGAATTTTGTACAAATGAACGGTGCCAGATTGCTGCAGCTGTAAACCATAACAGCTTGCCGTGTGAAAGATTTTTGCTTGTGCTTTTTTCTCCTTTGTTGGCTGTACCGTTTAATATTTGAAATGGAACAAACTTGTATAACACATCCTTGTTTTTCTGCTGCAGCTCACAGTAGCAATAAAACTAAAAGCAGATTGCAATTTAAGGAATGGAGGACACCTCTGTCTCTGAAATGAGGAGCGAAGGAGTGAAAGAAGACAGGATAACCCGAAAGAGTGTCAATCCTTCAGTTGAGGAAAGCACTTAAATTAATATATGTTCGTAATTCATTTTGGCATTTTAATAGTCATTTAAATGCACTCAGGGTAAAGTGTATAATGCTTTATTGACAGTGTTTGGCAAAAAAAAAAAACATGAAATGTGGTGGCTTATTAGCAACAAAAATGAAGTCGCTAATGTAATGCTGTCCTACTCACTCAGCCTATCGCCCTGAACATATTTCATTACTGAGGTATAACTTTAAACACCTACAGTTGTCTACAGAGAATTCCCAGTCATACAGTATGTTTGTGTATAGGGTATGTTAAGGTCTGACAGTGTCTTGGTCATTCAGCCACTGTAATGTTTCTTACATTTAAATAATACCTCAAATTCTTCACTTTTGAGTATTTCATGTGCAGCAATAAAAATTTAGACAATAGGTCATTAAAGACAGAAAAAGTAAGAGTGATTGATCCTGTTTTCCACCCAGTTTAGTTGAAGCTGAGGGTTATTAGAGGGCTAAATAATCGGACTCATTTCTGCGAGGAAGTTTAAACACGCCACACCGCCTTATAAGGAGAGTGTCGCATCACGTGACCCAGCCACCTGACCTAACCACAGTAGAGATGGTTTTGGGGGAGTTTGACCAGAGAGAGAAGAAAAAGTGGGCAATGAGTGCTGAGCATATATGTGGGACCTTCTTCCGGATTCCGGAAGGCTGGAAAAGCATCCCAGGAGGCCGCCTCATGGAACTGGGATAGAGGAGACAGTAGGGTCAGCCAGTCCCTGCAGTGACTGGGATTAAGGGTCTTGCTCAAGGGGACAGTAGTGGGATCACTCTGCCGACCCAGGGATCTGAAATGGCAACCTTCTGAGTCCCAACCCATAGAACTGCCTCCCAACAAATTATTATTTTTTGCTTAAAACTTTTTTTGGTCGGTGCATAATTCCATATATGTTATTTTATAGTTTTGATGTCTTTATAATTATTCTAAAATGTAGAGAGTGATACAAATGAACCATACTTTTGACCTGTATTGTATATATACTGTAAGACTATGACTATGACACCCTTCAGTTTTTATTTATTGCTGACAAACCCAGAGCACATGTGCACTGACCTGACCTGGGTCTCAGCTTGGGCAGTTTACCACTCTATTTTTTCAAACCCCCTCCCCTTAATTTTATCACCGAGATTTCAAAACACTAGAGTAGCGTTGTTTGTGAAAATACAGTCAAAATACCGTAATACCACGGTATAATGATCCCCAAGCCCATCCGCACCTTTTTTTTTTTTTATTTTTTAAAATATATATATATAAGGATCTGTTTATTCTCATCTCCAGAAAAGGCATCTGCGGCCTGACACAGCAATTACCTCATCCGCATGTGTTTGCCCTCGTGCTGACAACAAAATGATACTTGTTTGTCTTTGTTTCTCCTTCTAATGTTCGTTTGACCCATCTTTACTCCAGTTTTCCCTCATCTCATCCCACAAATCAACCGGTGGAAACAGTGCAGTCAGAAAATTCATCAATGATGTTTTATTGGCCTGGAAAATGCACAGAAATACATTAACTAGAGAGAAAAAGCCATGTAATTCACCTTGGTCCAGCGGTCAATGTTACTCTAAGGTTACTGTCATTATGCTTTAGTTTGTCGTATAATATTATTCATAAATGAAGGCAGCTGAGTAATGTGAATGATGATTAATGAAACCAGCAGTAGTACGCTCACTTTACGGAGACTCGAAGAACACAGTGTTCTTTGAGCAGACAGGAAGGGCAGCCCAATAAATACGAAGAACGGTCTTCATCTTGGAAATAGCTTCGTCTTTCGGCGTAATGCACTATTGCCAGGAAACCCCTGTTTGAATTTGCTCCTCGCAAGCCAGCCCGAAACTTACAACGCATCAGACGTTAAAATTACAGACAGACAGTAAACAACATTAACGGCTTGGCTGAAGCCTCTTCTTGAAGCTTATTGAATGTGATATAATGTGTAAATGTTGAAAATCAGCACTTAAAATTTAAATCATTCTTGACATGTCTGCGCACACATTTGCACGGTGCTAACTGAGAAATGGATTCTGCTGCCTCACAGTTACTCTGCTTTGCATGTTAGCACTGATGGAATTACACTTTGCAAGGTGCAGCCAGTTTAATGATCAATATGATATTATTGGAATTTTAAGGTCTATACACCTGAAAACTGTTTTCTGGATGAGTATGCTTGGTTACTGGTGTTTGTTTTACCTGTGTCCTGGGTCATAGCACAATAAAATAACAAATTATGATAGAAAAACTGCAACATAATTTCCTCATCTGGCCTCTTGCTCTCCTTGTCTCTGTCTAGAATGCCATTGTGTCCTTCAAGGAGCTGTGTGGTCTGTCTGCGGTGGCAAACTTCATGCAATGCATCCTTGCCCTTTCGTCCCTCTTCATGGGGGCGGAGAAAACCCCCCTCCTTCTGTTCAACCTGACGGACCAGTACCCCACGATGGAGCCCCAGGGACCGCTGCCTGAAGTGATGAAGAAGGTGGTGGTCACTTATGAAGCTGTAAGCTCCTGGGCTTTTCATCAAAATTTCAGCTTCATTTAGGCCGTCTCGCTTCTTGTAACATGGGTTGTATTTTAGAATGACGGTACTTTCAAGGGGAGCCAAGGGGAGTTCATTGTATTGTACTCATCAAGATGATAGATACCCAAAATTCAAAGGATTTTAATATTTTAATATTTAAGAAAATTGTTATCAGGGTACCAAACCAATTTTGTATGTCTGTGTACCATTTTAAGTACTCTGTCAAATTTATGTCTGGGGGAACTATGAGTACTATGAACAGGAGGATTATGAAGAGAAGATTTCGCCTCAGTGCTCTTTGTGCAGAATGTGTGGGGTGTGAGTCAGGCGAGGCGTTACAGTGCAGCTGGATACTGTCTCCATGCAGCTGGGCCAGGCTGCAGATTTGGTTCATTAGCAGAGCATGTGGGTCTGAGGGCACAGCGGATTCTTTATTACATCAGCATAGAACTCAGTCTTATTCATGTAATGTTTTCATAATGTGCCTCTACCTGGACTAATGACATACACCCACACTCACTGCAAATTAGTCCTGGAAGAACAGGCATGCTAGCTGACCACCTTATGCATCCTAATGGGTAGAGTGCTGTAGTCATAGCTTCTGGGCTTTTCGGGGGGGTAAAGGGCCGTGCATCTACCTGCACTGGAAAAGCGTCGTTATCATTCAAGCCTGACGTCTGTACGAAAGAGGCATGATCCCGACGCACTTCTGGTTTGCCGTGCTGTGATTGTTCAGCAGAGTGCAGTGGAGGCGGGGAATGTGCAGTGGAGTGTCTGAATTACAGCTGAGGGAAGCCGTCCGTTTAAGCTTCTGTTTCAGCTCGAAGTGGCTGCTGCTTTTAATGGAAGCTCTTCCACCAGCCGCCTGTCTTCCACTGGCAGACTTTCATACAGACACTTTTCCTTTACCTGCACATTGGCATCTCCGGCTGTCGCTCTCAATGCCCCCAAAGCCCCCACACTGTTATGTGAGATGCTCTCCCAGCAGCCCTAGAGGGGGGAACTTGCTTGGCCGTGTCTCTGCCTGATGACCCCCCCCCCGCCCTGCCAATTTGTGGTCTCTGGCCAGCTCTGTAAACCATCAAGTTTAGACGTCAGGAGACGAGGCTGGACGGCCCCAGAGGGCAGAGAGCAGGAATGACGCTGATATCACAGCTGACGAGCTTCCAGAAATAGCCTCATGTTTTCTTACTTCGTGCTCGTACCGCAACATTTGTTATTCTCAATCCGGTGTTGTTTTTCGGTTATGGGGTCACAGAAGAAACCAAGTATTCTTAGAACCGCTGACCTTGGCAGAACCGCTTTCATTTCGCAGTGAGACAGTGTTCTGATGACCGGGACTGAGGAGTTTCGATAAACTTTCAGTAGATCTTTCAGGCCTTATGTAGCTCTTGAAGAATTTATTTGCAAGCAGTAACAAGGCATCTTCTTCGAAGTATATAGTAACCTTGATCCCATTCTGTGCAATCAGAGTTTTGCTAGTTTAGATCATTGTTCATGAATTTAGTGAATGTATTTCACTTCATATGCATGACGGACTAATGCACGTCAGAATATTCCAGCTCAAACTGGAACAGGAATTTGACTTTTATTTCAAAATGAACAAAAAAACGTGGCATCTGCCTGAGTACGGATTTTCCAGTATTTTTGTACATTAAAAAGCTTGTAAAGAATAATAGACAGGGAGATTTTGAGGAAGCCCACCAGGACCCATCAGCAGGGGGCGCCAGCAGAAATTTTTCAATCAGCATTATAGTATTTATAGCTACTGCTTCAGTCTGTGCCTGAATATTTTTGCTAGAGGTTTCCAAGGGGTGGCCGTGGTGACCTCTGACCTCCTCTTTGTCTCGCCCTTGTCCTTCCTGATACATTGCCAGTTCAAAGCCATTGAAAACACTTCTGCTTTATCCTCTCATTTTGCCCTCTACAGGAGCAGTTGAATACACCTGTATACTTATTGTTGTGAAATCAAGATTAATATTAAGGTATCTTGGTATTTAATGATCTTGTTATGTATATATTATGTACATTCCCCCCTCCCCCATTTTTTAGATGATACAGACAAGCAGGACTGTTATTGAGAAGTCAGACGCTGTGTGTGAGAAGATCCTACAGACGCAAACCAAAGGTGAGAGAGATTTTTCTGGACAGAAATCTGAAGTGCTGCTTCTTACAGAACCCTGAGATCCACCATGGCACTTGTATGTCATGAATGATCAGCTTTGAAAGGAAATAGTTAAAACAGAAAAGCTAAGGAAAACAGAGGAAGTCAGCCAGCCTGTAAATACTGGATAAACTCTTTTGGTCTCAGTTTAGGCTCTTTGCTTTCTTTTGAATGCCATAGAATGATTTGGGCTTAGCTATGGTCATTGAGCATCAAACTGAGCATCAAAGAAAGATGAAGTTCCCAGAAAATGCTACTTTTGTTATTGATTTACGGTTTCATGCATAATGTTTGATACACAGTTTCTTTGTGGTGCGAGTTGACATCATTTCAACAACGAAGCATGCAGATATGCTCATATAAATCAAATATTATAAATAATTTTTTTAATTTTTATTTTATCATGAATGGAGGGTGTACCTCCTGTATTTCTTGATTACTTCTGTAAATATCTGTAACATGTTAGTTTAA
>JAODJW010000135.1:17983609-17995378 GCA_026777045.1 Hyperopisus bebe | reverse complement strand
TATTTTATCATGAATGGAGGGTGTACCTCCTGTATTTCTTGATTACTTCTGTAAATATCTGTAACATGTTAGTTTAAGGTCTGCTTATTAGCTTTTAATAAACCATTACTAATTATTTGGTAATATTTTAGTAAAAAACACTAACAGTCAAATTTTGAAATGTATTACATATCAGATATAAGATATTTAGACTGACGACCTGCCCAGGGTGTCCCCCGCCTCTCCCCCAAAGCTGCTGGGATTGGCTCCAGTTTCCCCGCGACCCAGATGGACAAAGCGGTATTGATAATGGATGGATGGATATTTAATCCAGTCTGACAAATTTTTACTTAAGAGCTTGTAAATCACTTTTGTAAATACCAGACGTAAGATATGAGTGTAATATATTTCTAAATTTGTTGTGAATGAATCCACATATTAATATATTATCAAATGATGTGTAACCATTTATTAATAATTGAGGAGCAGACCGCAAACTAAAGAGCTACCTAAATATCTATTTGACTGCTAAAGGAGGGAATTATGTTAAATTGAAACTTGATAACTAATATGTCGTCCAATATGGAAAACAAAAATTACTCGGGCTCAAGTTAATTGAGGTACACTCTCTGAGGGAGGGTGATAGGAATGTAATATGCATTTAACTGGGGCAAAAAGACCGATCCTGGAAGATCATGAGTGGAGAGAGTTAAACTATTTTTGCTCTCTGCAAATTAAACTCTTGACATGAAAGGCCAAGAAAATCACCCCTTTTTAACACATTCTGAGTCTTCGCTGTATACGGTAACATGATTACACAGGGCATGCCGTCGTAGCTTATCCTGAAATCTAGAGATACTTAGCGCGTTATATTCATAATGCATGCGCTGAATGCAGCATGGAGTGGGTATTTGCATAGATCTGCATGGCAAGCAAATACGGGTGCGAGAGAGTTTCGAAATTGCAGCGGAGAAGGAAGACTGAAAAACGACAGCGCGGTGGCATTGATTATGAACCAGATTTTCAAGAAATGCTAATAACTGGTCGTAATTAAGGTTTAGTGTTTGAGACAATGGTCCAGCAGTGGCACGAGTGATACATTGTGATACATATGGCTGAGATGTGATACTAATGTGTTCATAATATAATGTGATGCAATTCAGTATTTTCCTATGTAAACACAGCAGCAAGTAATTCTCTGTGAAGGAGCACACGATTCCTATAAGACTTAACTTTTCTGATATGTGTCTATACTGTATATATGAGCCAAAATATACTAACATCAGCAAACACTTGCAAAAATCCTACCATGTGACTCCATGATAGAATTTTTGAAGTCTAATGCTTGTAAGACAGCCTTTTAGCACTTTGTCGTTCTCCGTTTACAGTGAGTCTTCACAGATGTCTGTATGTCGCTTGCACCTTCAGATCTATGTCCTGCAGGCTGCATATGCTATCCCATTGTCACTGTGAGAACATTTTATGAATCGTGTTTGTTCCAGCCGTGTCTGAGATCTTTCGTCAAAATCCCTCTGGTTTTAACATGCAAGTATGATATAAAAATCTTGATATTCCATATAGGAATAGATCAAGAATGCTTGCCAAACTTCACACAAGATGCACGTGAACCAGCAGCTCAAACCGAAAGACTCTTTAGTTGGAAGGTTCAGTCAGTTACCGCAGTTTTGGAGATCCTGGGTCTTCATAGGACCCAAAAACATATGAAGCTTCCAGAATAGCTTCACATCTGCATTTCTGAGTAACCAGTAGCATGTGAATTGAAGGTGTTCTTTACATTAGCCTTTGAACCTTTGCTCCTGAGCAGATCACGTTTGGTGTGGTTGCCGGTTCCTCAGTAGTTTGCCTGGGCACAGAAGGCCTGTCTGGTGGGTAGGCCTTTGAAACATCCCCACAGCACTAAGCAGATCGGCCCACTTCAGGAGAGCGGCGGTCAGAGACTTCGATGGAGCTGCAGGGACACAGGAAACGTCAGAAAACTGGGTCTTAAGTGGCGAAAATGACGCAAGTCTAAACATCTCGGAAGTAATTTCCTTGCTGTCATGTCTGTGAGATTAGGGTGGTATTAATCACTGCACTTACAACATTAAATTGTATTCTACAATGAGTCACCTTCAGCATCAAATGGGAGCTATTACAGATAACTGCTTGCTGATATTGGAGCAAGACACAGAAGGGTCGGAAATCCCATAATCCTAATTATGCTTGGTGGCCAGTTTACAAGGGACACCTGATGGGTAAATTCAGAGAGCTGGTGTCTTCAGACAGTGAATCCCGGGGCTGCAGTTGAATGTATAACAGCACACAGGCAGCGTGAGGAGGTTCGCTTACTGTTTGGACAAGTGTTACAACGGCTAAGACGTCCGATCAAACGGATGTTGACCGTGGTTTGATTGTCGATGTGGTACGTGGAGGTTCCAGCATCTCAGAAACAGCTTCCCTCCTGGGATTTTCACACGCTACAGTATATAAAGTTCACAGAGAACGGTGCAATGAACAAAACACATCCAGTCCGAGGCATTGGCGTGATCATAAACACCTGTCTGACAAAGATCAGTTTTTTTGTACGCTGATCGCTTCTATTCAAACAGCTGATGTTCTCCACATGGTCTGGATCGTTGCCTTAAACTGAATGCCTGGTGCGTGTCCTTATAACAACAATTATTTTCTATAACAATGACCATGGCAAAGTAACATATTATACGTGCCAAGTGTTGAAGTGCAGAAGAGATGATGTACAGTAATTCGTACCCTGGTCTGAGCTGGACTCACTGTTAGGGGATTGTGTACAGAATACACAGTGAATTCCTGCTGTAAAGGTGGGACTGTCTAGCTATTAGGACATGTGTTTGGCTCCAAGGAAGACTGCAAAGAAGCCAGCAGGTCCTCATGCTGAATGATACAATAAAACGCATTTCTCTAACAGTTCCTTCCTGGGAGGACTCTGCTCTGCACCGTCCCAGACTAACTGCTAGCTTCTCCATCTGCTTCTGCTCCAAAAAGGATCTGTTGTTTACACACTCTGCTTTAGCCTGACACCATTTTTACGAGTGATTCTTATGAGTTTATTCAGATTTAATTCTCTGTTTATCGATCTGTCCATTTATCCTTCTATCTGTCATGGGTTGTTAATTCAGATTTGGGGGGATGTTTCTGGTTTGGTTTCCAGACAATGCTCAGCTCTGAGTTTGGTGCATATCACACATACCGTGAAGGCCTCTCTTCACACACTGTAATTTGCATCTATTTAATCAGCAGATATTGTTCTCAGAGATGGCCGATAGGTCAAAGTAAAGAGGCAGACTTGTCCTCCTTAGCAGGCTAGTGAAGGGTGTTCTAGCAATTTAAATTTCTATTTAATGTAATTTCCTTTGCCAGTTTGTGCAGAATGTATCACACCTTTAGCCAGGGGCTGATAAGAAATCCCAGTTAATCTATAGTTATTGAGGCCAAACTCCATGACATCTGGTTACTGCAGCATTTGCTTTGTGCAGGAAGGCTATACTGCAACTATGATGTTATAATTAGAGAAAAGAAGTAGAATGTATTGTTACATTTGATATCATCGCTAAAATATATAGTTTCATAAGCAATGTTATTTGCAAAATGAAAGCCACATTTCAACATTCTTAACCAAATATGTTTATGATGCCGCTTAAATTCTGTTTCAAAGTCCTCTTCAAATCCAAGTTTTAGATGCTGTTTTCCTCAGTCTACCGTCCAGCAGGTCTCAGTTATAACACAGTACCTTGACAGAAATGGTCTTTATTAACTGTTCTCCTTACAGATAATAGATAGAATCATCACACACTGGTAACGTAGACCATTTATCATTCCTGGTCTGGAGAAAGCCTGAGTGTTTAAAGAAAGCTCCTGTATGTTGATTCAGACAGTCTGATATACTTTCTTGAAGCAATGGAGTTTCATGAGAAGCTGTACAGCTTGGCAGTTAAAGAGGGTCTCAAAGGAAGGAAGCTGTACAAGGCCGTGGAGAGCTTCACTTGGAACATCACCATCTTGAAGGTGAGGAAGCCTTGCTGGCAGTGAATAAAGGCTTGGGGCGGAGTTGGGGGGAATAGTCTCAGTGCACCATCCAAACTGTTACTGGTGGGGTGTGCAAGCAGTGTTCTACACAACAGTAAATCAGAATTTATGATTTGTGCTCCATTCCATTCAAGAACTGGGATTTGAATTGAATTGGCCACACCCCACAGGATGTTAAATATGAATTTGAATTGAATTGGCCACACCCCACAGGATGTTAAATATGAATTTGAATTGAATTGGCCACACCCCACAGGATGTTAAATATGAATTTGAATCGAACTGGCCACACCCCACAGGATGTTGAATTGGAATTTGAATTGGAATAGCAAGAAGAATGTAGTTAATTTCAGTTCAAAGAAATTCAATACAATCACACAACACAATTAATGTTGTTAATGCAGTGATTAATCTAGGACATTAATCTGGGGGGCCGGAGCCCTGCACATGTTTGGGTTTCCCCTTATTTAACACAGCTGATTCACCTCCTCGTGTGATAATTACCACACAGTTCTTGAGCTGAATCATTTGTGGTGGAACAGGGAAAGAACTAAGCTACACAGGGCTCCGTCTCTCCAGGACTGGAGTTTGACACCCCTGATCTAGAAAATGCATCACAAATTATATGACAGATTTACTTTCTGGATGCTGGAAGGAAAGGCCAGCCTTGTGCCCAGTGCTTTGTGGGTGAGGTGTCAGGTTCACCATCACCCTGTCCTAAGTTTGCTTGGTGTGGAGGATGGAGGGGGTCACAACAACAGAATCTAAAAAGAAAACTACAGAATTTCCCTACTTTATCCTTTGGGGCGTAAGCAAATTATGCATTATGTTGTTACAGAGGCAAACTATGTGGGTCATAATTTGCCAGAGATCGAACGGCACTACGCCCTGACTATAAACCTTCTTTTCTGTCCAGGGCCAGGCAGATCTTCTCAGACATGCCAAAAGCGAGGTTACGGAGAACCTGAAGCAGATCCACTGTGCTGCATTGACCAGTAACCTGTGCGAGGGGGGTGCAGGGGGCAGAGCGGGGGGTGGGTCTGGGATCAGGGCCCGCCGCAGCCTGGAGGGTGCCTGTCAGAGGACAGCGACTCCAGATGAGGCTGCGGATGAGGAGACCTGAGGGGGGGGTCTGAAGATTCTATTCCCCACAGTCTCAAGGCAGCCTGCGGAACCACTGCAGAGAGGCCCACTGGACGGCTGTGGTCCACCAGAATGCTGAGTGACACTGGTCCCAGAATGCATTGGACTTTGAGCTGAATGTACAGTGACAAGGAGTACGCAAGATGGAAACAGTAAACTCTTTTATGGTATATCATATCCGGGGTTTAACCCGACCTTGTTTGCAGATTCCCTGTCATCTTGACCAGGATGATCGGTTAGAACAGTGGGGTCAAACTCCAGTCCTGGAGAGACGGAGCCCTGTATAGCTTAATTCTTTTCCTGTTCCACCACAAATTATTCAGCTCAACAGCTACAGTATGTGGTAATTAGCACGAGGAATTGAGTCAGGTGTGTTAAACGAGGGGAAACCCAAAAATGTGCAGGTCTCTGGCCCCCCAGGACTGGAGCTTGACACCCCAGGGTTAGAAGATGGATGGATGGGTGAATGGATGGATGGACGGATGGATGTGTGATCTTGTGGAATTATCATTAATTGTTGTATTCGTCTATAGATGTTACGCAGTCCTTACATTGTGCTGTGATTTTATCTGCTGATCTTACTGGCATGTGACACTTGCTCCATGTTCTTAAGTTCATTGCGTCTCACAGGGATTATGGTGATCTGTGGAAGGTGGTGAAATTCTCCAAAATTTCCCTTTGGATTCTGCCTCAGCCTCTTGTTATGCGTCACGGGGGAGACTGTGAGTCTTTACTCATGGCGTCTACAGAGTGCAGGAAGTGGTCTGTATTGCTTAATATAGTAGCTACTCCACATGAAGAACAGCTTCTGAACAATCCCATGTATTATTATCTGGTAAGGCAGAGCTCCCCAGCCTTGGGTCAATGCTGGCCCAGACTGGCCGTCGGGAGCGCTGGGAGCTATCCTGGTCGGCCATTGAGAACAGAGCTTTAAATAATCAAATACTCAAAGATACTAAATGTTTTAGTTCAAAATGTGAATCAGTTTTTACATTCCTGCCCCATGCCTCTCAGTCCCTGGTAGATGAATAATGCACCATGTATAGCTTAGTTAAATAGCTATTTAATGAATGTTAATTTACTTTATCTATTGACCTCAGCTCTGTGACATTATTTGTTTTTTTTTTTGGGGTGCCATACATTCTGCTGTATTGGAAAATAAAAATCTGTGTCCCGTTTTCATCCAGTGTTGTTTTGTACACCCCCGGGATTCCTGGCCTCCCTGCTTCACCCAACCCTCCCAGTCCAGCTCTGGGTCAGTGTCTGGTACACGCTGCTTCTCCAGCACTGTCCAGACCACTGACAATTTCTTCAGTTAAGGAAATACTTTATGTAACTGAACACCTGATGAGGTGTTAGGCAGAATGTGAGCAGACTGGTTCACCATGACCAGAGTAAGAGGAAAGCCAGTTAAGGGATGCAGTGAAGATGACTGGGCCTACAGGACAAAAACCTAATAGGAGAAGAACCAGTGACAGCTGGCTGAGTTTCACTTTACATGCTGCTTCCGTTATGGTTTGTGCTGATGAGCTGTCGTTCCCGTTCTGAGGTCACCGCTCGGCTAAATCACCCCCGTGCCGACATCACCGATCCCGGTCTTTGACGTTTGCGGAGGGAAATAAACGGACCATTTATTAGCCTCATGCAAGACCTGTGATTATTTATTACCAAAATGAAGCAATTATGCCACAGATAAGGAGACAACATGCATTTCCTGTTTTATTCTAGAACAGTTCTTGTATTCTGTGAAATTCTGTCAATTCCAATATGAAAAATATGCACAAACATCATTTATAGTGTTTATTATTTATAAAATGTGCTATTTAATATAGAGAAACATATTTTTTATTTGAAAATATAGGGTGTAATATTTTTTAAAGAAATGGTTGTCAGATCACAGAATATTAGTATTGGGGTTTTATCGGATCTATAGGCTGATGTGTGGGGGCGTGATGGTGCAGTGGTTAGCACTGATGCCTCATACTGCTGGAGATCAGCGTTCCAGTGCTATCCCCCCCCCCCCCCCCATTATTGTGCATATTGACCCCATGACCCAGCATAGGACAAGCGGCTATGGATAATGAAGGAACGGACTAATGTGGATTTAGGAAAACAATACTGTCATATAAATTACCATTTCCTGTCAAAGGGAAAATGAGAAGGTGTCACTATGGAAGCTCTTAATATCGAGAATTCAGCTTTGTACAAAGTCAAAACGTATTGTGTGATTATATAAACCTGACCGCGATGTGCGGGTGGGACGGGTTAGGGTTAGGCTTAGGGTTAGGGTTAGGGTTAGGCTTAGGCTTAACAGCCTTCTCTGCTCCACAGCTCTCACTCCTCCATCTGCTCTTCCTCGTCTGTCCCCATTCAGTGTGACCCCACTGCATTGCTCTGACAGCATCATCTGGCTCCGCTGCTGCCTAAATGTAACGGAAAAAAATGGTTGTGTAAAGATGCCTGTGATATTTGTGATTGTATTTGAATGGTAATATATTTGAGTACTTCGTTTGTGATTGTATTTGAATGGTAATATATTTGAGTACTTCATTTGTGATTGTATGTGAATGGTAATGCATTTGAGTACTTCATTTGTGATTGTATGTGAATGGTAATGCATTTGAGTACTTCATTTGTGATTGTGTTTGAATGGTAATACATTTCAGTACTTCATTTGTGATTGTATCTGAACAGTAATACATTTGAGTACTTCATTCTTGCGAATTCCAGCTCATATATTCACCCCCCCCCCCCCCATCCTCTCTAATGGACCTTCTGGTTTAGGCAACCAGCCAACTTCCAGAACCCTTCCAGTTTTCTGGGTTATATTGTTTTAATTGTCATTCTAGAATTTTCTGATGCGGTTTTTGTAGTTTAATCATTTGACAAGATGATATTAATAAGGGCTGCACTTGCTTAACACCCCATTTTGGGTCGTTCCCTGCCTTGAGCTCGTAGCCTCGAGGAAAGACTCTGGACCCCTCGTGACATTGAATAGGATAAGCGGTCAAAGAAAATGGACGATGGATGGATGGATGGATATTAGTGAGGGCATATTATAAAAATAAATTGAATAGATTCTTCTTTTGCAGATGCTCTCTGACCCCAAACAAAGACCTCAAGTTTTGTGTGTTTCTGTTCATTATTATACCACTAATGAGGCAGGATCACAGATAGTTCAGGTCCAGAATGTACAAATCCAGACCAGGATTTTGTTTAAACCAACCAGCTGAGTACTCTGTGACTGTGACTCTCTGTACTCAACTGACTGGTTGAAACAAAATCTTGGTCTGGATTTTTACGTTCTGGACCTGAACTATCCACCTCTGAGCAGGATGCGGCAGAGAAGATGAAAGCTCAGCTGCACTAACTGAAGTTGAAATAAAATGATTTTGGTTCATGTCCCTATTGAATATTACATCACTGAAGACAGAGCATGGAAAAAAAACATGAAAGGTGCTTTGTATGAACTGGAATTAAATGTTTACAGTTAAATTCCAGAACCAAAGAACAGAATTGTTTTGTTTTTTTTTCTTTGCAAGGAAGCAGCACATTATTTCGATGAGGCATTTGGCCAACATGTTTTGACAGAACATTTTGTTAAATATGCAGCTCAGAGTGTTCAAGGAACGGCGTGGAGCAGATGCCATTCCAGTGGTCCGTCACTTCGTTCCAGCTGTCCTGCTGATCCGCTATCGGACGTTTCCTCTGCAAACAAGCCCTCCAGGACACTGACCCTTGAAAACCTGTCTCTCTTAAACTGAGTTAGTGGAGTTCTCTCCACAGCTTCACTGCAGGAATCAGCACTGCAGAGGTGTGTGGTGTAATGGCATGGAAGTGGCTCCCAGTCAGGTTAACTGGAAAACACTGCACTCAATCAAAGAAGAAGCCATGTGTTATTGAGGGCAAAGGTCACATGGACTGGGATTAAAAATGAACCCTCGACTTTTGGTTCCCTGGTGAGGGTTCCATAATGGTTTTTTCTGAGCGATAAATTTTTCCAGTGGGGCCCACTGGACGGTCAGCCCATCGTTGGGTTCGTCTGATTTCCCTCTGATGAAAGCTGATGAAAGCTGAAAAAGGGCTACAACAGCGGATAAAACCCATATTGTTTGATTTCCTGTTTGTTTTTATTAGTCTCAATTCCAATTTCAATTACTGAAAACTGACATGCTGCAAAAATTACCTCAGGCCCTGATAATTGGCGTCAAATTCAATAGATCAAGGTGCACATTTCCTGCTGCAGGAGATCTACCACCCTAAAGAGCGTATGCTGCCTTCGCGTCCTACTCAGAAGATCCGACTAGGGAAGTGGCAAATTGTAATGACGACATGAAGAGTGTTCAAGTGGGTAAGTCAGAGTAAAATGGAAGCGATGAGAGCTACTTTTTGTTCTGCTGTATTTTTCATTGCTCCAACGCCAAAATGCATTTGTAGGGTTAATTGAACTTTTCGGGTATGTTAACGTATCTGACTCGGGTTCTGCGACGCTGCTGATGGGCCTGGTTATCAGGTATGTTAACGTATCTGACTCGGGTTCTGCGACGCTGCTGATGGGCCTGGTTATCGGGTGTGTTAACGTATCTGACTCGGGTTCTGCGACGCTGCTGATGGGCCTGGTTATCGGGTGTGTTAACGTATCTGACTCGGGTTCTGCGACGCTGCTGATGGGCCTGGTTATCGAGTGTGTTAGGCTACAGCTAAACACTGAAGGAGCAGGAACGAGCAGCCCTGCAATAGATGGTTTGCAGCTGTAAAGAACATGACTTAACGACGTAATTGTTTTCAGCTTCGATGCAGAATAATGGTCACCTAAACTCCCTCTCAGGTGACTGTATTAATGTCTGGTTACCTTTTTCAGCTGGATTTCATGAGCTCTTCCCCTCACCAACCTGTATTTCCCCAAATAATCTGCTCCTTGTTCTCACCACATCATTTCCTAAGTATGACAGTGGGATTGTGTTTGAAACTTTAGCTTCAAGGTTAGATAAACTGCTCTTAATATTTGACACTAATACACACTAATAAGCTGCTTGATTTTAATAGTTAACGTTTCTCTCCCATCTGTGATAGCTACTCAAATGCCTCTAGAAAGACTATACTGCCCCCTTTTGTCCAGAATGACTGACTGTCAGTATGAAGGAGAAACTGCCAGGATGCTGTACTGAATCAAGCAAATATGTCTCTAAATCCTAACCATACTATGTCAGGACCTTCCCAGATAGGATCGAAAAGGAAACTCTTACTTGGTTTCTCTCTGTTATTAAGAGTGGAATGGGTGTAAATACACAGAATCTCATGGACAGCAAATGGTTTGTGATACAGGAAAAGAAGTAAACGCTGGAAATCAACAAAGGAGAGGAGCAAAGGAGAGGGAGAAGAAAACATCAGTGGGTCGGAGGGCGACTGTCAGCCCTGGATCCGCTGGGTAAGCGAGCATCATGCAGGACAAAGATCACGGTTTTGTAAATGTAAGGAGTTCAGGGTCCCAGCCGATGTTGCAGCAGCACAATATTCCTGTGAAATGTTCAGCTACATACCTATAGCACACGTATGTAATGAAAGCAGCCGCTCAGAGCAGTGTTTGTGTCAGAGGTCTTGGGGGCCCCCTGGTGGGGAAAAATTGTTGTTGACAGGGCTGGGGTGGCACTGAATCTAGTAAGATGGTGATTTTACGGGGCCCCCCAAGGCCCATATTTTCTCTGTTATGGGGTGTCCCTGAGCTCTGGGGGGGGGGGGGGTACCCAGATTCCCCTTGAGTCGGTCTGTACATCGGCTATCAGTGACTGTGCTCGGTCTGTACATCGGCTACCAGTGACTGTGCTCGGTCTGTACATCAGCCATCAGTGACTATGCTCGGTCTGTACATCGGCTACCAGTGACTGTGCTCGGTCTGTACATCGGCTATCAGTGACTCTACTCGGTCTGTACATCGGCTACCAGTGACTGTGCTCGGTCTGTACATCGGCTATCAGTGACTGTGCTCAGTCTGTACATCAGTAGGTTGAGCTGCTGCAGTTTGATTACAATGTTCTCCATCTTCGATACGGTGCAGACCACAATCCCCACTGAGCTCTCCCTTAATTCTACATTCTGCCTGATTTACTTGAACAGCAGCTGCGAGCAGAATTTCCACGCATGTTTTTTCTTTTTAACATCGTCTTCCGATTTGCAGGCCTTACAATCTGACGGTCTGAGGGAGAACGGAACCTCCATCGTCACCCACGTCATCGAAGCCTGGCTGCAACACTGGGTCAGATTAGCGCATGGTCTCACTGACATTTGGCTGACCTCAGATGGTAGATGACCCCCCCCCCTTGTTTTTTCAGTGGAGTTTTACTAAACACGTGGCTTGATAATTAATAATGTATTAATAATAAGGCTTAATAATAATAATTAATTCTACCATTACTATGCAGTGAATTCAAACCCATTTTCTGCAGTTCTTTCAACAAACAAAGAAATTTATTTTTGTATAGCGCAGGAAGAAACCTTAGGAGGGACCAGGCTCAAAGGGGGGGCCCATCCTCCAGGGGCCGGCAGGGAGAGTCAAATACAATAAAATTCGAGACATAAACGGGGAGC
>JAODJW010000135.1:17943190-17960810 GCA_026777045.1 Hyperopisus bebe | reverse complement strand
GCTCAGCCATTGAAACCCATTCCATGAAGTTCTCTACGCACTGTTCTTGAGCTAATATGAAGATTGGAGGTCTGTAGTGATTGACTCTGCAGACAGTTGACTTCTACACACTGTGCGCCTCAGCATGCGTTGTCCCCGCTCTGTGATTTTACATGACCGACCACTTCATGGCTGAGTTGCTGTTGTCCCCAATTGCCTCCACTTTGTTATAATACCACTAACAGTTGCCATGTGGAATATTTTATAGCGAGCCAATTTCACGAATGGACTTATTGCACAGGTGGCATCCTATACCAGTATGACGATTGAATTCACTGAGCTCCTGAGAGCGACCCTTTCTTTCATAAATGTTTGTAGAAGCAGTCTGCATGCCCAGGTGCTTGATTTTATACACCTGTGAGTATGGAAGTGATTGGAACACCTGAATTCAGTGATTTGGAGGGGTGTCCCAATACGTTTGGCAATATAGTGTATATACACACAAACACACACACACATATATATATATATATACACACACACACACACACACATTGTACTACACTCACACGCACCTACAGACACATCAATTTATAGTGCATTTATCTGTATTATACCTATGTTACCTGTCCTATGTTACCTATCCATATTACCTAGTACAAGGCCTTGGGGCAATGAAGTAATGCATGTTGCAATGACCATGAGGGGTATTTGATATGCATAGCCGATGTTGCAATGACCATGAGGGGTATTCGATATCTCAGAGACTCATGGGATTTTTGTACCAGCTTCCAAATGCTGCCACTTGGAATGCCTGAAGGATTTTTCTTAAATTCTGAGCGCAAGTTTGCTACCTTGCTCTTACTCTTCGATGCAACTCATCCCAAACCAGCTGGATGGGGTGGAGGTCGGGGGTTTGTGGGTCATCTGTCATGGCACGCCATCTCTTCACGAGTTCACAAGATGCGTAGGGTCATTATTGAAGCATTTGGGTGAGTCCAGTAGGTGAGTCCAGACTTTTGACTGGCCCTGTATATATAATACTCATATATGTCATTTTGTAATACTCTGTTGAATTCACAAATTTCTGCGGTAGGCAGCATTTGAAAAAAGCCTCAAAATATTATTTACCACATTTTCAAAATTCCCAAATTATTTACATTATAACTTTAATTGTTCGGCTACATGAAGCTTTTTCCATCTCTTTTTTTCCTCCGGTTTCACATGCAAAAATGGTGAAGAAGGTCTCCACGAGCGAGTAAGTATCTCGATTCAAACGGAATTTCACAAACGGATAACATCCTTTTCCACTCCAGCTCCCCCAGCAACCACACCCCACCCACTGCCATCAGACGCATGTCACAAAAGACGGAAAGTTCACAGCGAGACCGTTGAAGCCCACCCTCTGAAGCTCGCACTGTGATATGAAACATGGTAGGTCTGCTGTCACCGTGAACTGTGAGAACACTGTGCTGTGATGTTGAAAAAAAAAAAAAGAAAAAACAGATCCGTGACAGGACGGGTTAAAATCACTCTCAAAAAGCTCCCCTTTGTGGCTTTCAGCAGGAAAAAAAAACAAGTGAAAGCCAATATGATGGCTGAAGGGTGTTACAGGGTTTAAAATCAGAGGTGCAGATCAAAGTGATTGTGTAAACATGGTGAACGAGCAGCATTTCATAGATATGAAGTGAGAGACTAACACTTCTCTCGTGTTTTTCCCACTCAAACCTAAACAAGACATAGACCTCGAATGCCAGTATCAGTTGAGGAACCTTAAGAGTAAGGTTTTGATGAGACAAGTATGACTTAGAAAACTATTGAGCAATTTTACTTGCCTGGCTCACACTAGACTGTAAGAAAAACCCAGAGTCTGAGAAATACCAATAAATACACATATCTAATAATTATTTGACCATTTTTTTTTATTTTAAATCTTTACATTAAATTGCCATGTTTTCCTGGTGATCATACTACAATACAGGAAAACATAAAGAGACACTTTAATGTAACAACAGCAACAAAACACCTTGTCATTTAAAGTGGTAAAGAACATCACCAGCTACGTCACAGGTGATAGTAATGAAACATTTAATGTAAAGTGACAGGAGTTGTTTTCCCGATGCTTAAAATCCATTTGGATAATTCAGCTGAAGTATTAAGTTTGATGCCTGAGAAGTTCATCATTTTTGTCATGTGTATATTAATTTAATAGTATACAAATGTCCCAGATATTCCAAAAAGAAAAATCTCTCATGTCATTCAATTAATATCAGTCATTATTGGCTACACAAATCCATTATTTAAACATAAAATCCTGTCAGTACCTATTTTTATAACAGGATGTTAAAGCTTTCTATTGTCTCCTACTTAAAGTGGTACGCATGTAAAAGTCTTAGGTAGTCAAAGAAAACAATGCTCAAATTATCATCCTGTCGGAGTAAAACTGTGATATAATGTTTGATCAAGTGTGTCAGCTTAACTGCTTCAAAACCTCAATATTTACCACAACCATCTAATGTCCCTGTTCCTAATTAAAGCCTCTGCTCTTAACATACCTGTTTCACACACACACAAACACACACACACACACACACATGCACACAGACACACAACACACACACACACAGAGCCACACAACACACATTTCCTTTGACTGCCAAAGACTTTTGCCTAAGAAACATGCAGTATAGCTGCAAGCAGCTGGAGAATAGATGCATGAATGGATGGAGAAACAGGGGCCATGCATATTCTCAAGGTTTTAAATACTCCTGCATGAAAAAGTCTCTTATGTCAGTGTTACTTATACATAAAGTCAGCACATAAAATTATTTGGCATGTATGAGAGGATTAGACAAGGCACATTAATGCAGATTAGAACTTTCGGTATCTCATCATCTTTTTTCTTACTGTTTTGTCTGTTTTGTGTGTCTTTAATACTGGTGTTGATGTTCTTGTCGCACTTGTGTTCTCGGAGCCTAATCACAACTCAGAATTCTTTTGTTCCAGAGGAATTTGTTCCACTGGCTTTGAAAAGCAAAGAAATATTTTTTTAAAACATCAGCCTGTTAAATCAGTCCATCATCGCTGCCTCACAAAACAGATAAAAAGAGTTTATAATGGAAAGCTGTTTATAAACATCTTCAATGCAGCTGTCACCAGATCTAAACTTATAGTTGCACAAAAATCTTATCTTTTAACAGAAAGACTTATTCACATTTATTCCCTGCCATCAGCTAATCAGTATGAAGCTGTAATCCAAAAAAAAGTCTTATGACACTTTAATGTGTAAATGTGTCAATATGCTATGAAGAATGTAACTTACCTTCCTTTTACCTTCTGTTTAATACAATGTCTTGTGGCCGAAAGGTTAATCATTGCAACACTATGAACAGCCAAATTCTGGTAAATGTCAATACTCCCTTTTCTGTAAGCGCTCTCTGTAAGGTAGGAAAGAGAAGATAACATGCTTAGTTATACATCCCAAGGGAAAAGTCAGTTCAGCAAAGAAGTGGGAAAGAATAGCAAAAAGAGCACAGGAGAATAAGAATATTGCTAAGAATGGGATGCGTGAGGACAGCACAAGGAGGAGTTAATGGGACTTAATCAACACGCAGAAATAACACTGTCTGCAAAAAGGTAGCCTGGAGCACTGTCCATTAAACACAAAACTCTACAAGTAGAAAGTTGTGCTAACAATGCGAAGGTTGTGGGTTTGAGTCCCCACATGAACACATACATTTTAAGCCTTCCTTTGGCTCTAAGTTGCTTTGGATCAAAGTGCCCAATAAATTAGTAAAATCAGCACAATCAATGGTTCAGACTTAGTGCTGCTAGACAGAGGAGATAAATTAAGCAGTTTCATGCAATCTTCGGTCTTGTTGAAGTATATAAAAGGAGAAGTAACACACATAAAGACTTTTACACATGACTTGATACGTCACAAACCAATGAAAGGAATTTAATGGGAATTAATAAGGCTTTTATCAGTGCATTCACAAGAGGTATAAATATTAGCATATGCCAAGATTAAAAAAGTCAACTACTAGATGGCAAATGAGAGCAGATAATGAGAATTTATGCTTCAATAGCACATTAGTGACATACCAATGAGGCATTGTAATTAGTATAATTATTGTTAAATAGACACTTTTGCACATAACCTGAATAAACACATGGAAGCCTAATAAGCAAAGAACAATGTCACATGACCCCGGCTGGGATTGGATCCCTTAACCTCTCAGTAACAGGCCCAGTTCTAAACCCCTTAGCTTTTAGTGCTGTTTGCTACTCTGTATGTTATACTGATATATTTAGTAACTCAGCTCTCATGAGGAATGGAGGCGTTGAATCTGCTGAACGCTGCATGCTTCTCTAAGTGGCTTTGGTCAAATTCCGAAATACGAAAGAAGTGCAGGTATCACCCATGTGTAAAGGTGTCTGATGGCTGAAATGATGGAGACCCAGTCAGATGTGCTCTGTCCTGTAAGCAGGCCATACATTAAATCAACAAATCAGGCAGAAGCAATCCTGAAAAGGTTCCCCCAAACATGGTGCCAGGCAGTTTACTGAAAAAAAAAAACATTTTGTAGAGACATTGACATCTTTGACACGCCAGTGTGACACCGACACGATTCCAGTGGATGATTCCTTGTGTCACGCACAAGAACAACAGAGAGCACAGGCATCATTGTCAAATAAACACATCGGTTGAGAAAAAGTGAAGGCATTTGTACAGGAAATGTAATTACAGAGATGACAATGCTTTGAAATATCACAGCAGGTCAGGAATGTTTCAATATATTCATTATAATTCATTATAAGTGGCTATTTTTGGCTGTTTGTGGATCTATCTGTCTAAATACACACACAAACCACACAACACTGTTTGGGAGTAGAAAGTCTAACACAGCCGAATCTGTGGGGGGAAAAAAAACAAATCTCAAAAACTGTACTTCGACGCTTTGGAAGTGTTGTTCTTGAAACCTTCATGCCAATAAAGCCCTTTGAATTGAAAATAAGGGTTTTTATTTCATTATCGTCGTACACTCTGCGTGACCCCATGGCTGGAGCAGGCCTAACACTTCCTATGAGTTGATTACATCTTTCAAAACAATGCCATATTTTAGGCAACAAAGCGGTTATTAAGGTCATATAAGATTGGATTCGGTGACTTACAGACACAGCTCAGTAATCAAAAAACAGGTACGATAAAGAAATGTATTTTCATGCCGTGAAAGCATTCTTTGCTGTATATCTGCACGAAAACACGTCCAAATTCTCTGAAAATTAGCAAAAGACCGTGTACTGGCAGTGTGTTCTAAAGGCCAGAAGGCACTCCTGCTCGACCCTGTGGTACTATGTAAACTATGTCAGTGTCACGTTTAACCCCGTATTAGGTAGTGCTCCCTACTCACATTCCTGCTTTGATAGAACCTGAAACACCTCTTACCTGCCAATGATACAGGTACCTGCACTGCTGTTGGATGCTCTGCTCCGGTGCTTTCAGTGTCTAACATTTCGATAATCATACAAATGCACCTCGCTGTTTGCTCTTTGCCAGGAACGTATCCTGAATGTAATGGCTTATCTCACCTGGATCTCGGCCTGCTGCTCTCCTCGCAAACACAACACTCACTGCATATTTTCAATTGGTTACACCCAGTATATTTAAAAACAGGAAACAGAGGTGTATAATTCTTTTTCTGCCGGATAATCTTACCTTTGGAAAACTAAACGGACTGTGAAAGGAAACCAGGGAGGAGGAGAAGGTGATTCCATTCGTGCGGAATATCCCTCTGAAAAAGTCTATTTTGCAGAGAAGGGAGAGATTTACCGCATTTAGTGTGATAATACACAGATTGTTTGGTTTGGACGGCTTCCATATTTGCGACTGATTTTGAGAGAATAATTGGGATATTTGTACATGATTTAACATGATCTCATCGACAAGGCAAATACCAGGTCTACCTGCCTTAAGTGGTATTATTGGTCAGGTGAAAAAAGTGTCGTTCAACCCAAAAAATAAAAATCTGATGGTTTACCGAATCTGTTGCTGGGTGCACATGAAACGTTGGTGTGTGTGTGCTGTGTTTGTCGCTGGTAATTAAAAACAGCATGTTAAAAACTCAATGATTAGAACAACAGAGCGAAAAAGCCTCTTGGGGGAGGCCATGGGGGAGGGGGGGGGCACACGGGTGGCTCAGCTTTCTGGTTTTCTGGTGACCTTGAGCAGCACCTCAGAACCCAAGCGATCCAGCCCCACTGAGACGTGGATGTACATGGATACAGATCAGTTTAATTACTGCTCGATTCACACGCCATCTGCGAAGGGAGCCACTTCTCCTCACGTCAGAAGAACTTTTCATTTCCCGCACTTCTCAAACTGAATAAATAAACAACAAAAAAAAAAACTTGTGATAAAATTCTTCAGAGCTGTTGCATACTTACCTGTGCATGACATGGGCTACACTTCATCATCTTCATCTTGGTTGTGTGTATATGTGTTTTAAAGATGGACCATTACAAAGGCCAGGCTATGCCTAAACTTCAGTTTTGATTGTAAAGATAGAGATGGATGGATGGATGGATGGATGGAAGGAGGGCATTGTAAAGGGGGGCTTTAAGATGATTCCATGGGCCATTGAGTGAGAGGGAGCCTTAAAAATTTGGCACATAGTTGGATTGGTCTGGGTTGGGGGCCCAATTTGATGTGATTTCATGGGTCCCACAATCTCTAGTGGTGACCCTGGATGGATGGATGGATGTGGCTAAGCAGGTCTGGTCGATTCAGACCGTTGGGTGTGTCCCCCTGCCATAGAGCGACTCATTGCAAATTCTAAAAGCCAAAGTTAGGACCAGCCTGATACAGTATAGTGCTCTTCAGAGCAGTGCGACTGTCTCAGCCTGGTGCTGAAGGTGCTCCTCAGCTGGGCCAAGACAGCCTGCAGAGGATGGGAGTCACTGTCCAGGACAGCATGCAGAGGATGGGAGTCACTGTCCAGGACAGCATGCAGAGGATGGGAGTCACTGTCCAGGACAGCATGCAGAGGATGGGAGTCACTGTCCAGGACAGCCTGCAGTGTCCTGAATCTCCTTTGCTCAAACACAGTCTTTGTAGTAGTAGTATTTGTAAGTGAACGAAGATAAAGACCATTTAAACTGAGGTACCTTAAATCTGACAAGTTGTCCGGCTAAGCAAAAAATCTTGCTTTTTGATATGGGTCCGTGGTATTGCACTTCTGTGGCAGATGGAATGCATCCGACTCGTGTTCAAGATGTTCAATAAACATGTTAAGTGCACATATATTCCCTTTTTTCTTGAGTCTGTTTGCGCAAGCAAAATGAAATGCGATTAATATAGATAAAAAATGAATGACATTTAATCGTGATTAATCTAAATTAATCCACAGCAACCCTGTGATTAATCTGATAAAAAAATTTTATTGTTTGACAGCACTAATAAATATATAGTAAAAATTTAAATATATAACAACCCTGGAGGCAAAAATTTTGCTGTAATGCCAAACAGTCTGCAGCAAACCAGAATGTGTCTGTTTTGCCTGAGCTGATAAGTTGTTCCTTTAAAATAAGGGGGAGACACCTGAACTCTGCTGCTCACTCTTTGCTGCAGGATCTCCTCAGCCTCATACCTCCCAGTGCAAAAGCAGAAATGCGCCGCTCTACAGTCACCCATTAATCCCAGACCGCCGCGCACCAGCCAGGTAATTACATTTAAAAATATTTTATCCAATTCTTCACTGGTGGTGGTGTGGAGGGGAACAATATCCGAGGGGCTGCTTTAAATTCCTCTTTCTCAAAAATGGCTGCTTTGTTAGCGGACAGCATAAGGTGACTAACGCAGACTGCTCAGCTGTGCCGTACCAAACGCCACACTCACACTCTAACTCCCATGGAAGGAAGTTAACGATGTTTGCGGAAAGGGAATCCCTTATTCCACACTCGCTGACTTACGTTCTTGCCGCACACTGACGCTGAGAAGTACTGAACGTGATAGCTAACAGCATCGCACATGTTACTTTTAATACAAAGAAAATGTAGATGGGTAGGTTCTAGTACTTTATTCAATATGGAACCTGTCACCTTTTGTACATGTCTGTGTCCTTGTCTCAGCCTCAGGCTTATTCCAACCCAGAGGTAGGTAGGTAGGTAGGTAGGTAGGTTGGTTGGTTGATTGATTGATTGATTGATGTAGGGTTTGTGGGCAGTGGTGGCTTATTGGATAGGGAAGAGCACTTGTAATTGATAGGTTGCTGGTTCAAATCCTGACCACATATTATCCAGGCACAGTCCTACTGAAACTTCAGAGATTAGTGTGACTCTTCTCTTACACATTTTCCACCTTATAATTTTTCAAACAAAGCTGAACAATGTACTGTCATATTACAGCCAGAAATTCAGTGTCAGCAGTTATCAAGAGAAAAAGAAACATTCACCAATAGGTGAACTGGTCCAAAATTTGAATGCATCACTGTAGTTAATCATGATTTTTAAATTTAATAATTTACCTTAAGTACCTGCCCAGTATAAGTTTCGTAGCCTTTGTGTGACATCACAGTTTTGAAAAGGGTCTCCTATTAATAACATACACATATAAAAATAACGTATTAAATACAGAACACGTCAAAGAGTTCACACGGATGCTAATATGTTGCTCAGTCAACAGTTGGTTTTGAACAGGGAAGCCATTAGGGTCCATTATAGTCAACAATGACCTTAAGGAGATTCAAGATTTTCCATGACGACTGTCAATGAGTGAACCTTCAAAGCAGGAAAGGTTCAATTGTGCATTGCTAGCTTGCATATGTTTGCGTGCTAAGGGGCCGCCTTCAAGCAGCTGGGCGCCTCTCTGATGTTCTGACATTCTCAGGTATAAATAAGCCATAATGACAAAATGAGGTCAGATATCAAATGTTCAAAGAAAGCCGCTTACACACGGAGCCTGACATTCAGCAGTCAATGTCACCCTCATGTCACTTCTGAGAGGACATTGCAAACTGTTAACTGCTAGCTGCTGCTTCCGTGGCTGCTGTCCTGTCACCCATACGAAAGGGTCTGTCGTTTCTGTCCTTTCTGTTTGTCACCACTCATTCAGGAAACCAAAAAGAGATGCACAAATCCTTTCAGGTAATTATTAGTTGTTAGTGATCTAAGGGTCATAGGAATTATTTAATCATCACCAACCATAAATACTAGTTAATTTCTTGTTGGTGAAAGCTGTATTTACACAGCCAGAGCCCTTGCACAGGGTAATATTTTGGTGATTTGAACATAGATGTCACCTTCTCTGTTAAAGTTATAAATGATCAATTTCAGAAACTCAGCTGTGCTTATAGGTAATATCTTAAACAGTGGGGAAAACAGACTCCTTTACTGAAAGGATGCAAGTTTAAAAACAAAAAAAAAAGAAAATTTAATACATGATACAGGGCATATAATGGAAACGCCAAGTACAAGTAAAGAAAAACTAGGATAATGATAATAAATAGTGCATTGAATGGCTTTTATGTAATAGCACAAAAGATCGCTTGCTTCCTGTTTATGCACTGTGTTCTGTTTAAACTGCAGCTGTGAACTTTATTTCTCAGCCGACCAGGGGCAAAGCTGCAGGTGCGGATGCTATTTCAGCAACATGTGACCGAGAATATTGGCCTTACTTTTATCTCAGAGGATGACATTTGTGTTAAAGTTCTGTAGTGACACAACCGCACGAGGCACACTAATCTATATTGTACTACAGATTACGATCACTTCAGATACAGAAATATGCCTGTTTGCCAGCGTGTTGAATAATGCTCTCATATGCGTCTGCGGTACTTAGCTAGGGAAGTGACAGTTATTTTAAATGCAGCCCCCATAATTCACCTCATAAAAGAGTGATACATAAACAGATAATGATGATTAATCTGAGTGAACGTCTTTTGTGCTGAAAACTGAGGAAGAAAAAAAAGTGAAAATAACAAGTTCCACCGTAAACAGAATTTTAACTGCTGAGGATTTGGGTTGATCGAGACGTGCAAGCGCACCAGTTGATTCCATAGTTTGATTAATGTTATGATCCAGGTAAGTCATTTAAATAAATAAACAAACAAATAAATAATCTCTGCAACACCTCTGCATTCGATTCTTTTAATTTTTAGGTCACTCTTTTTAAACATGTACATGCGTCACCCCTGTCAGTGTCCAATATGCAGTGCAGCTCATCCTCAAATGAGCTGCAAACCAAACCGTTAAGGCATTTGTCCGAATCTCACGGCTTGACTTGTAAACCTCTTCCTCTTGGACGTTGCGTGAGAACTGCTGCGAGAGACTGTTTGATAAAAAGGAGGGTGTTTAAAGACACACATAAACACACACATCACCTATACAAACCAGATTGGTTCTGTCTAAAGTTTACAGCCAGCAAGGCAGCTAGTGTAGGATACTTTTTATGTTAAAAAGGCACAAAAATGAAAAACATACAGACAGTAGGAATGAGACACTGAGAGAAAATGTTTAAATCTGATACCACTGAATAAACAGTTAAACACTGAGACTGACGGCTTCTTACTTAGGGGAAAACAAAGATTTGAACTGAAAGCTTTACTGCTGTACTATTCCTTCAAATTTTGTATAAAAATATGTGTACCTACTATTTAAAGATATGCATAATTCACACATATCTGCTCACAAATACAGGACTGGGTTGCTGTATGTGATCCAGCCAAGGACATTTAATGGTTCGAAATGGTATAGAAACGTATAGAAATGCAATTAAAATATAACATATAAGAAAATATTGTGAAACATGGCTTAATGATTAAGCTATGACTGAGTAAAGTAATAATTAAAAGGATTTTCATGGGAAAAAAGAATTCCTAAAAAATGAATCAAAAAGTCCAAAAGTTGCATAATTGGAAATTTAAAAGTAAAAGGAAAGTAATCTAAAATTTGAAATTCTTTAATTGTGCATTATATACGTACATTTTATATAGCTAAACATATATTTTGAAAAAAGGCATGCTATTCAGGAACATAACCTTTACTAGGCAGTTGTGAATTATTCCCACGACTTGTGTCTTCCAATTTCAAACGTCAACTTTATATGAGTTAAATATTATTTTATATGAATGCATTTTTTCAATAACCCGTTCTTCTTAGACTGCTATTAACCTGGGATCTTATGTATAAAACCCACTTGTCATTTTCTCCGTTCCCTGTAGTCCCAAACCTGCATTTCAGTAGCTTCAGTGTAACATTAGGGGGTGCTGTGTGTGTTTATATCATCTGTGTGTCATGCTGCAGGAAAATTGTCATAGTCTGCAAAAGTTTAACTGAGCTGTTCTGGGGAACTTTAAAGAGTCGGATCCCCATTGCAAAAAACAAATGGATGAAGAGCAAAGCTTGTTGTTCAGAGGCAGTATTATATATGGGAGTGAGGGGATCAAATGAGTTTATATAAATTTTTGCTTAAACGCAGGATAACTATTTTAAACAGAAGTTGTTGCACTGATCCTATGTGAATGTCTCCACTTTCAGATGGTTTGCAATATTTTTCTGCTTTTATGAGTTATTGTGGTGTAGAGCGTAATTAAAAAAAAAAAAAAAAAACGATTTACATGGCACAATAACATATAGGCCATAGATTAACGTTTGCATTTAAAATTCCATCCATTCATTCATTTTCACATGGATTGTCCCAGTTAGGATGTTATTTTTTGAAGGGAATCATTTCAGTCTTTACACATTTTTCAGGTTTACAGATTTTATAGATACCTGTTTCCTGTTTAATTAAGCATTTTGGCGTAGAATCTTTAACTGCATCTTAATAATCTCAAGAAAACAAGCTTCTTCCTAATTGTAATCTGCACAAAAACAGCAACTTGCACCAACTAATTCAAATTATGGCTTATGAATAATTGAAAAGAACATATTTCCCCCTGTTTATTTATACATACATATAAAATATCATTTATTCTAATAGGGTCTATAAATCAAAAGTATTTTCTCAAAAAAAACAAACAAAAAAAAAAAAAAACCTGATAAGTGAGGTTACTGTGCAATGGGGCCAGCTGGTGGCAATAATTTAATGAAGTTTTACGGGGGCTATAAAGACAGAAAACAGATGTGGCATTAAGGATTATAAAGTTGGTAAAACTTTTAACAAGTGAGATGTATCTCAGCACTACAACAGCAGGACCTGGAATAAAAGGAATTTACACATCCTTCAATTCCAAAGCTATCAATCACATGCGTGTTATTCCTCTGGGAGCGTCTTTACATGCATATTTATCAGCTCGACATGCTAATTCCTGCTGCTTTACGCCCGCCAGGCACGTTGCGAGGCGTGTTTATGACTTATAATTGTTGATATCCTTTGATATATTTCCCTCAACTAAGACATCATTTGGTTTTGTGGCCCAAAGTCAATGAGGCATGATGACCTGAGCTTTCAATTCAGATTTACAATTCAATATCTGTTATAAGCTATTCATTAGCAGCAATGTTCTAGAGAACGCCTTTATTTTTACTTAGTGAGTATGTTTTTATCAGGTTATTCTACCATTTTTAGAAGGGAAAACTTTTAGAACACGGACTGGATTTTGTGTGTTTTACTGGCCTTCACGAGCTTAATCGACAGCATAAACATTTATGTGGAGCAACTTAAAGAAAAGTTTCTCCTGGCTACTTATGGTTTGACAAAATGCAGGCAGTCAGGCCTCCACTAACGAACCTCCACTAACGAACACAGGAGGATAGGCCAGGAGATCCAGTTTAATTATTTGGGTAAATCTGAGGAAAACTTTCACATCGGGGAGAAGGTTCTTCTCGTACTTGACAGGATAAGATGTGCCAACGCCTTTCTCAAGTATCACACTGTAAACCGATGATCCCCGTGATCTCTCAGCTTAGGTCTAGGGGGAAGGTCGGGGTGGTGATGCTGCTGAGGAAGCTTCAAAGCAGAACTCCTGCCCGCATTGAACACAGCTGGGTCCTTCAACCAGTCTGATGAAAAATCTCTGCCTCAATGCTGGTGTCGACTGCAACGTGGTGGCACCCATTCCGTGTCTGGAAGAGCCGCGTGAAAAATACGAAAATTCGCAAACTATATTAGTAAAATCTTTCAGTGTATTTTGGAAAATAGTTTTCAGCATATCCTGCACAGCAGAGAAATGCAGTGCCTTTTTAAGTCGTACTAAATTTTCAGTATTTTCTTTGAACAATGCTACAAGTTTCTCAAAACACGCTGCAGGCATAGATAGAATCCTTAGATTTCATAATGAAAAAGAGGAATAATAATTAGAAAAATTCACTTTTAAAAAAGAGAAGGTCTCTGTAGGTCTTTATGAAGTATATATGACATTTGATATTCACAAGAAGCAAAATATGCTTCCGTACTGGGAAAAAAATGTAAATAATATTTATGACAAATTTGTGACATTCGGTATAAAGAGGATGTAAACACATTTTTCTCCCAATATTCTGCTAACGTTAAAGATTTTAAAGCACCATTTAAAAGTAGGAAGTGTGTCTATCAACTTCAGATCATTCTTAAATGGTGTCATCACATGTGATTTTATATAACCGTGAATACGAATCACCTGCAGTGGCACGCTGCTACAGAAATATGCCAGGCAGTTAAATAAAAATCAACAATAACACAGGTGTGTGAAAAATGGATATCTGGCAAAGAAGATGAATTATTAATGATGGATTAAAGTATTATAACTGAAAATCAATAAACATACCTGGCTTAATTAAAATGCAAAATGCTTTGGTTTAACATAATCCAGCACTGTATAATTATGCCATTCTATTCTGGAACACATTAACTTCCGCTTTTTAGAAAGACACAGCACCTGTTAACTTGTTTTGTGTGTTCATTTTTTTTCTTGTTTATTTGTTCCATATTAAATAGGGAGATGCTGGATGTCTTCCTGCCATTCTCGCATAGAGCGGTGTTTGTTCGCTGACAGTTGGGTCCCCATCTTACATTCCTTTTCCTTGCACATGGACTCACAGCTTCTGCTGAGGTCAGCAAGGGCATCGTGTCGCCACGAGTCACCGTGTGTTTACTTACTGTATGTGCTTCAAACACATCCTGAGTCCACATTCCAGGTTGTTCTGCAGTCCCCGCCTGCTCCGTCTGACCACACAGTTATAGCATCCTAATCAGATGAAGTTCCCAGTAAGTTTTCAGTTTGTCCAACAAACATTTAAAGTGGTATCTGTCTTTTGAGTTAGGCGCATGATATCCGTGCTGACACGTAGATTCTACATCGGTAAGCGCATCTGGTTTACAGGAAGACTTGCAAATGCATGCATGCAGAGTAAACTTGCAGTACCTGCCTGAAAATAAATGCAGAGTGATTCAGAGAAAACTAATCATAAACGCAAGTGTTATTAGCCGCATTGGGGCAAACACGTAAAATATGCAATTATATAATAATTGAATTGGCACTGTACCATAAAATCACAAGACAACATATTTAATAAAAATATGGTCCTGATATGTCGTTTTCTGTTACTGTAAGATGTTAAAAATCCAACAAGGATGAGCCTGAAAAGAATAATGTTTAGGGCCATGTTCCTGCGGACAGAATGAAATAGAAATGTCAGCATCAACACTGAAAAACCCTCTTCATATTCTCTATTAGAGTATGCAAATAAATACATTTTAAAATGCATTAAAATACTTTAAATAAAGGCAATAAATATATATCGTTAAATGGCCCGCAGACCAAGACTTTCTTCCACAAACTAAAAACAAGCCGCAAATTAAAGTGTCTATTTTCCTAATTGTTTCAGGGGTAAAACAGGTGAGCCTTGGAAGTCTAGCAATCCGGCAGGTTTCGGGAGAATTGATCTTTCCAAATCCAGACCAGAGCTCTGCCTTACTGTACAATACTGCTTGACACGTTTGCTCTCTCTGTGATTTTTCAAAACCATTATTTCACAAGTTACAAATTACAGGAGTGACGGCAAGCGAGTATCTCACTGACCATGCGGCCTGAAACGACGCCAAGTCCTGTGCTGCTAATTTTACTAATTGCCTTAGTGCAGCCAACACTTCCCATTGGTCCGTGGCTCGCAATGTCACAGGAAGTTAATGAGAGCTAAATAATGCATGTGGACCTACCTAATTGCTCCATACCTCATTGTGGTTACCAATGCTGTAATCAGAGTCTGGATGCCAAAGGGTTGCTAGTATACCGTTTTGAGAAAATTATCAGGATTCACCGGGTCTTTAAAAAAAAATAAAAAAGACATAAAATGACAGGAAACCAAACTATGCCATATTTTATGCAATGCTGAACTTTTTGTCATTCATAGATTTTTTATAAATACATTCATTCGGGACGAGTAAGTACAATGTTTTCTAACTGCAGAAGTAGGACAGGAAACAGAGAAGTCAAACACTTAAAGCTGGGTGTAGGTGTGAATGTGCAAAGCCTATTGTCCTCTCATAATGTGTCACGTAGCAGCAAATTCAATTGTCCAAGCAGGGGAATACTTAATGGTGGTTTTTGTTATTGATAGTGTAATGAGACTTCACACATAGATTTATTTTAATAAAAAGCTCCCTTATTTCATAGAAGAAGAGTTCCCTGATTTATTTTTAGTTAATCAGGTCTGATACATTTTCTGTTGTCTATTGTGCTATGATTTATTTCACAAACGTAACATGTAACATGTGATATGTCAGAACTGAACATTGTTCCGCCATGTCTTTAAGCTAACGTTGCTCCACAATTAATAAATGTGGGTGAATCGGAAAACTTTTGGAGTGTTACAATCTCACAAAGAGATCTCAGCCACACGAAAAATTTCCTGAAGACAATCGTTTACAGGACAAATATAGACTATTTAGAGCAATAAAAAAATTGCATTAACGAGGCATATAAATAGATTAGCGAACATGTCTGTGAAGGCAGCTCGATGTGTATCATTGATAAATGGATTTCTGATTCTTCATCTCCATAAAATGAAAGGTAAAACGACAATGAACAAGGCAGATTACGACACATATCTGCTGGTTGATCAACCCAAAATTATAGCTCAGTGAGGGGGGGTGACTGCTGTTCATCTCCTAACACACAGGGCAAGGCGGGTCTGCAGCAAGCACATCTCTCACAGCCAGAGTGCCGCTTGAGGCTAGAATGTTGCTAATCACATCTCCTTGTAAAGTAATAACCCATCAGAACTCCGTATTCGGTGCTGCTACAGTAACAATCTGGATCAACAGAAACATGGATGCTTTTAAAACCTTGAAAAATACGGATTCAGCTCAAGGCACCATTATTCAAAGGAAAACATTCCAATAGGTAGAATCAATTAATGAAAAGTTTATATGTATCAGAAAACTGAACCTTTATGCAATATTGCTGTAATTATGTCCAGGGTTAGGGTTACGGCAAAGTTTATCATTGGTATGAGGATTAGGTGGACACAAATTTTCCACTTAACTTGGTCAAAAATGTAATAAAACTGTGTAATTGCATAATCATGTAATGAGATGTCTTGGCTGGTGCTGTAATATTTCCATTGATAATGTAATACATTATTACATTATCAAGAATGTATTACATTTACAAGCTGATTATTTTTCTTCTAAATGGATCATGTGGTAATTTTATAAGATAATGTAAACTTTTATTATATACAGTGACTGACATAACTGGTACACAAGTATGCATTCACAGTTCAAAGGTTAAAATGTGCTGTAATTTCTTGTCATAATAGCAAGAATGCATGTACAATAACTATGCATTCGCATTGTTATGACATGAAATTACTGCACGTTTTAAAGACACCAGTTATGTCAATCCCTGATTATAGAGCGACACCATTCCTGATGAAGAGGGCAGATGAAGAGGGACCTGAAGTCAAGAAAGCCCAGTGAAACCGGCAGATCTGACAGTGTTTGCATGTGGGTATTAAAGTCAATTCTGTTTTGCCATCTTGTTCACGTATTCCTGCATTAAAATACTGAAACAAAAATTCATTTAACTCAAGGTCACACCTGTTCAATTAACAGCACATTTCAGTATTGCAATGCATTTTGTATTTTAAGCCCTGCATCCCAATTTTGCATAGTCGCTCTTCCAGTGATGTAAAGTAACAGACAGCAAATATTCTGTTAGAAAAGAATAGAATGGATAATCTTTACTGCCGTTGTAGATCCTCTAATAATCATGGACAGAGGCATTGCTAGAAATTCTGGGCCCTCTGACAAAATGTGATCTTGGGCTGAATCTGCCAGGGTATCCGTGCCCATAACTGTGGCCCCTGTAAAGTGTTGGGCCCCCTGAATCTGCCAGGGTATCCGTGCCCATAACTGTGGCCCCTGTAAAGTGTGGGGCCCCCTGAATCTGCCAGGGTATCTGTTTCATGAGTTTCATGAAGTTTCCTTACTGAACATTTCTCCTTGTGCTTTGCTGTCATTTTAATATAGCATCATACCACACTTCATAAATGTGTCTTATATCCATTATGTATTGTATCCATATCCAGTCTTGCACGAGATGCAGGATGCTTAAAGGGGGGGAAACTCAATCCCCCAGATGCACCTTCTGACAAGCAATTTCTCATAGCTCTAATGCATCCACACCTGCTTCAATGGGCGCATACCCCCCCCCCCCCC
>JAODJW010000135.1:17887863-17898708 GCA_026777045.1 Hyperopisus bebe | reverse complement strand
GCCCATCACAGGGCATACAGACACACACACATGCATCACCAGCCCATCACAGGGCATACAGACACACACACATGCATCACCAGCCCATCACAGGGCATACAGACACACACACATGCATTCAGTTTCAAGGCACCAACTCACCTGGCATCCTGAAAATGTACTGACGAATGACACTAAGCACTTAAGAATCTGGTGATGTAAAATATGCAAAACGCGTATAATTTAAAATCCTAAGGTTATAAAGCCATGAACACTGCTTACAGTGCCACGTGATCCTATACATTATTACATGCAAATTATGTTTATTACATGAAAGATACAGAACAAACAAAAAAAATACACGTGACAGGTTCTGTGTGTGTCAAGATAAAGCAAGTGCCACAAAAGAATTGCATATAATGTGTATATAACGACAGTCAGTTTCTGTCACTTTTACTGTCCTAATATTAAAATAACTATATTCAGGCACTGTATGTTAAGAATGGTTTTCAAAAATGTGTTATAGCCCCGCACTTTAGGTAAACAATATTCTAATTGACAGGGCAGTGACATAACCTTCACAGAATTGTCAGGAGACACCAAGTCCTCCCCCATCTCAGACGCCTGGTGGGCAGCGGCTGAACATTGACAGTGGCCTCTAAAGAGGGAAGGACAGCTCTCCTCTACCTCTTGCCTGATGCACAGCCTTTCAAGCAATGTTCAAATATGGTTGAACTACGTGCAAAAGACCTCCTTTTAAACAACATTTCTTTTTCTTTTTTTGGCGAGAATACCAACTATTGGATTTCCAGCTATTCCATTTAGCCTCATCCATTTTTTTTTGTTTAAGGTGGAAATGAAAACGGTATTGAACACGTTTGTGCATCACATTGTGCTTGATGCAATGTAGGTCAGTGTTCTGCAGAGAGCGAGATAAGACACGGGGAACAAGTGTTGTGCGTACTTACAAGCAAATATCTGTCAAAATAGCAATTGACAGATCTACAAGAGCATTTTTGGCTCCGGAAATGGTCCTTGTCATTAGCATTTAAAAAAAAACAAAAAGCCCAGAGATTTGGGCCTATCAGCCTCGACTGACAGCAAAGCCAGTCTGGTCCAGGATGTTATCTGTTCATTACAGAGGTGCAGCTGTTTAGCAAATGGATTTGCTGATTTTTAAAGGGAGATGGGGGGAAAAAAAGAGGAGAGAATCAGGTACTCAAAACCCAAAATGACAGTCTAACTGCGTGCTTCTCTGTTTTTCTTGTAAATCTTGCTGTCTGATTCTCTGGCTGCATTATTTTTAAAAAAATAGGAATAAACAAAAAAAAATGGATGGGGAAGAAAGTCTTTATTCACTTTCCAGGTCCTGAGGGCTTCTCCTGCCCAGACGTCACCATCGCCAGAGTGGACGATTACAGTGAGGAGAGGCTGAAGAACAAATGATATTTAGGTGGCTGTGGTGGGGGGGGGGGGGTTTCTGGCAAAGGTGGTTCCTTTGTCTGACACCATCCTGGCATGGTTCTCACACGTGGAGGAATGCTGGAAGCGGATAGGGCACCTCAACCCCTGGATACCACCATCTCGTTCTTCTCGAACATGATGTCCACAGAGCCAGGCCGAGTTGGGAGGGGGACCGCGGGCAGATCAGAGGGGAAAACATATCTTCCTGTGACTGAGGGCCTTACCTCAGAAACTCTTAATGCCAGTTCAGATCCGAAGTATCTACTGCTTTGACCATCACTGTGACTTGTATGTATGATTTCCGGAAACAGTTTTCATGTATATTAGAAATATGGTTCAAAGGAAAAAAGTCTCCTCATTTACTGTTGATTGTTAAGGCCAAGCAGTTGTGAAGGTGGAAACTACTGTTACATATATGCAACAAATAAGCATACTGCGATGAGAGACTTGCTAATGTCTAATTACATATTTTTATTTCTTAATTCTTTCATTAGAATTTTTTTTTTTTTTTTTAATTTTTAATGTGTTATTATCCAGAATTGAGTGGGTGAAAAAATATATTGTTTTGCTAAGTTATGAAGAGATACTCAGCAGAATACTAAGACTGAAATATCACTTGAGCAAAACACTTCACCTTCAGTTGCGTTCAAGAAGAATGAACAAAAAAAGTGAACAAAAGCAAAGCACTTTCGCAAACAAAAAGTCACAAAATCCAAACAGGAACACCCAGTCTCTCAATGTTATGAATCATACCTCCTCAGAAGAAATGAAAGTGATGAATGTCTGGATTTAACATCAGCAAAGCTAGTAACTTCAGTGACCTAAGTTTTGTTCCAATGAAAGATTTTTTAGACTCTCAAAACGAATGTGGTGAAAGGTATGAACCTGTGTTTTAACTGGCTGTCCGCATCTTCTCTGCCAAAATACTAGGTAGGCATTTAGGGGAAGCCATCTATTATTTAAAGTAACAAGTGATGGTTTGCAAGCCACTGGGGTGGAAGCCATCATAAGTGCATCTCCGCGTTTGGGATCCAGGCATGCCCGAAGGCGCCACGACTGAGCGATGACACGATATGGACACGATATGAAGTGCGCTATATCTCCAAAACCATTAGTCAACGCATTTTCCCCAGCTTTCGTGTTAATTACCTGTTTAAGTGCGGCTGAACATTATTAAGAGGTTCCTAGATGGGAGAAGGTGTGTTGCTCACGAGGATCATTTAGGGCGCAAGGACACTTCACGCCTCCCCTTCACTCTGCACCAAACTAGCGTCTGTGATTATTCGATTCCGCTTTATCAGAACTCCCTGAAAGAGCTTGTCTCGGTGCTGCTGCTCTTTCCTGGAGTTTTGATTCGAACGTCAGCGCTAAATTATCATGCCGCTGTCTCCGACTGATTGGGTGAAGATGCAAAATTAGGGTAAAGAATTGGGAAATGTTTCCAGTCGGAAGAATGCTGATTACCCTGGTGCAGTCCGTGAGGATTACCCGCTATTTATCCTCATACTTTGGGACGCCTCACCCTTCCTATTCCGGCGGTACTCCTGGGATCCGAGGAGCAGCTTGCCTCTGCTCTTGCCAAAAGAATTTATTAGAGCAAATGGTATTGTAAGCCCTATGGAAGGCATACCTTATGTGAAGATTTAAAGGATATTAGGAGAATAGTGCAGCCCGGAACCCAGGTGTGCTGGGTAATAGCCATTGTCTTTGCAGGAACTCGTTGCCAAAAAAAATGGGGGGGGGGGGGGTGGGCAGGGTGTAGCCGTGGAACTGCGGCAATTAATGCCAGGGAGCAGATCTTCCCAGGTAGCTGTCGCTGTTTAAAGCACTAATGCAGTTTCTGTTCAAGTCAAAGCATTGTAATGCAGTCATGGCTGAGAATCTCCTGCATAGCCTGGGTCCGACCCCCCCCGCCCAATTATCCTTATAGATTCTGGTGATTCTCATGGCCCTCAGATCCGAACGGGTTTTAAAGCTTATTTTCTACCATGTTATCCCCATACCTAGTGTGTATATTTGAATAGATTATGATTTAAATTCCCCGTGATTGACTCAAGCATGCGTCGCTGAACGGGGCTCGACCAGATGGCCCTACACCGGCGTCTAATCGTGTGCAATGTTGTCGTACCATGGTCCGGGAAACCCTTCTACATGGCGTTCGCTATGTTTTTTTTTTCTTTTGTTTTGTTTAACTCTTTTTGATTCTTTGTTTCTTAAGTGCCTGTTAGACACACAACATTTAGAACGGAAGCCTTCGGAATAATTGAATTTTCTCCCAGAGGCAAACGACAACAATAATATCATTTTCATAAACAGATTTTTATTTACGGCAACACAAAAACAATCTCCGGAGAGCTGCAAAAACTTTTGAAAAAGTTAGCCTATGTTTGCTTTTTTTGTATTATACACTTGCATATAAAATAAATCATGTACGTTTTTTTTTTTTTGTGTGTGTGTTGATTAAAATGCTATTTTGTATGCCTAAAATGCAAAATGGTTAAATATACTATCAAAATATTATCCTCATTAAACTGTGGAAATATTCTATGTGCAACACCTGCAGAACAAATTTGGCATTCTGATCTGCAAACGATGCACAAACAATACAGAAACACTATCATTATTTCTACCTCAAATACACTAGTGAAAAGTTTTCTCTAGATTTACCAAATTATCCGTTCAGCCGAAAATGAAAATTGTTTTATATCTCCAATTCATTTCATATATTCAAATAAGAATATGGTAAATGCATTTAACTTGTAATATAGAAAAAATATACATACCAACACTATAATTTAAATTTAATCCCAGGAATTGTATTTGATAAAGATGTCCCTGCGCACATGAGAAATACCTACTGAAGTTTTCCATACATTTTTCACAGGGCATGTTTACTGATTTCATACTGGATTTATAAAGTCAAACTCTTGGATTCCCAGTCCTATCATTGGATACTTTCTAAGTGACATATGATTCCTAGATCTAACATGCATTTGATAGCCAAGCTCAATGAGTACAGTGATTTTTCATTGTCACATGTTATGACACGGCAAAAAATACCAACCTTATGCTTACTGGATAACACCGATGGATCAATTCCATAAACATCCAATAACTAACATAATTCAGAAACTGTAGTATTTTTTACATTCTTATATTTTATTGTTGTTAAGTGACATTTCTTCATTATGTGATCTTTTTTTCTGTATGAAATAAATATTTCAGTCAAAACAGCAGATTCAGTATTTTACTTTATTTTAATATAAAATGGAGAGCATGCCGACATCCTTTCGTGTCATCAGCCCATAATTAGCTGCCCCAAAATATACAGAACCGAGGTCATCAGGCTCCAGAAGCAGACAGGGTACACAGAGCAGGAGGCACCATGCAGGTGGAAGTCCCGATTTCTTTAATCGGTCGCCGACGGAGTGGCTGGCTAAAAGTCTGTCACACGCTGCCTCGCTAAGGCTGTTCAGGATTTCCCCCCTCTCTTTGCGCTGAATTGGGTATACGGCGATGTCTGACGCATAGTGAAAGGCCTGCGACTGTAAGCCACACAGTATCCCATTGAAGTACCATTATTTCCCTTTTTCATCTCTTTATAAAATAAACTCTCCATGCTGGCATTTTCTACAGAGATCTGTATTTACCAGGAGGCACTGTGCACTGCAAATGCCCACAGTCTCCCTTCATTGCTGTAGAGAGAAAAACAGGTAACATTTATCTAGCCTTGCACCAATAAGGCAGTCTTGTATTCAAATGCTAGATAAAAAGAAATGAAGTCTAATGAATTGCACCTCCCCGGATATAATTCCGTAATAGCAGTAATCAGGCCGCTCAGAGCCCGTGAATACACATGCAGAACCACAGCTGCAATCCTGTTGGTGGTCAATGTTGCTGAAGCCCTGCCAGTGCGGAAATATTCCTGCCTGCTCTCTCTTAATGTTATCAGGTAACACACACTGGCATTAAATCCACACACACAATGAGGGGCCTTTTTGGAAGCCTTCGCTCGCCACAATGCGGCTCTCGCCCGAAAGCCCTTTAAGTGTTCACGTTTAATGTCATTATGGCGCCGTGGTGCACGCAGAACCCGCGGAAGGCAGAGCGGCTCCGGCACAAGAGCCCGGGGTGCATTTGTTAGAGGAACGCCGAGACAAAGGGGAAGGAAACGTGTAACAAACAAACAAACGGGTTTATTACGTCCACGCGTGAATGCTACAACAAGGAGTCCAGCCATCTACTCTGACAGGTTGTATAGTGGGAGATTTGTGCACATTAGTCACACATTTCAGGGAGAAACAGGTCTGTGAAGTGAGCATTGGTGGGGATTACAGTTGTATGACTTCCTCTCTTTCATTCATAGCAAAACCTGTCACTGATTTCAAGGTCGCCAGGAGGTTTCTCACAATAAAAAAGGACCGGGGGGGGGGGTGTTATAAAACAAAAGTATGTTTCTAAAAGAACAGTCATTTTCATGGTAAATACTTTAATCTATGCTTACTATAATGATTATTAAAACCTAACCCTACTCTTACCTTACACTGCAGATAATCGTCCCTCTCTGTGTACCTGACAGCACGTTAAATGGCTTGTGGATGTACAAACATTGTTTCACACTGAGGTGCTACTGACTGATACGGCCAATCTACAGCTCAGTTTGGACGTAACCCTTAACCTGGTAATGTTTTTTTGAATATAATAAAATAATAAATAATAAAATAATAAAATGCCATGAATAATAAAATAGAAATGCCATGATATGTAATATTTAAGTTTAACTTTTGTATACTGCCTTGGGTTGCTGTGCTTATCACTTAATTAAAAAGTCTAAATTCCCATTTTGTTAGAAAAGATAAATAATAAAAAATAACTATCAAGCTGAAAACAATGATTTATGGTGTTTGTTGGTAGTTACTCTAGAAACTGAATGTTTAAAATTAGCCATGCAGCTATCAGTTAGCTGTTAGTTGTCATTTAGCATATCCTGCACCATGCCAAAACATTAAATATGACAAGACACTAAAATGTTGGATTGTATAATACTATAGTATATAAGTATATAATATTATAGTATATAAGCCATTTCTACCTCTGAAACACACTCTGTTGTACATCTGTGTTAATCTTCGATTTTATTTATTTTATTTTGTGATTTACTTGCTGTATGACCTTCGTCTGCTTCATAAAGTTCAGAGCTCTCTTCATGGTGAGGGTCACAGTCAAAATAATGGAAATAAGCAGTCATTATGCATCGCTTTTAATGCTTTAAATAATACCCTCTGTTCAAATTAATTTATCTTTTGACATGCTTTCCATGCTTAACGAATGATATAAACACCATAATTTTGAAATAGCATTGAAATGGAAACGTTTTAATTTCTCAGCATTAGAAAACATAAATTAGGAAATAATATGGTAATATATTTCAGAAAATAAATGTAGCTATTAATGAATATTGTTATGTGGTTAAATAACCCTGTAAATTATCCTGAATACAAATATAATGCTTTGTATTTATATCCATACATGTAATACAAATATTTGTTTTGAACAATATCAAATTATTACAGATGCCAGTATAAAATTCATATTTTTTTTGTGCTGAAGGACTGGCATTGAAAACTATTTCAAATGAACTGAAATTGTAGCCCTATAAAACTTAATAACGGCTTTCAGTTATGCTGTCTATTGTACTTATATAAAATGTTCCACCTTTTGCTGATGCTTTGACATAACAGAAAGACTAATATCAGCATTAACACCGAAACTGCTGTCATTGTTGTACATTCATTCCCAAGACGGCCTGGGGTCTATTGGATATCAGTGTATTCAAGTGGGCATAATATTACACATAAGCAAGATTCCCCAAGGAGTCGATCCTCTTCTCTCTTCTCTTGTATCCTTTCATAGGGGATAGAATGGAAATTTCTGCACCTTGGTGGTGAAAGGGAGGCCGAGGAGGCGGAGTAGAAGGAGGAGGAATTAATTTTCCCTTCAGGGAGAGAAGCACGCCGGATCTCAGGAGGAAAAAAAAAGTGAATCTTAACATCTCCTGCAGATAGAAAGAGAGTGATAAAAAAGTGCATTATGGGAGGGAAGCCCAGGATGGCCAAGACTCAAACCTAAGTACAAGATAAGCTTTTCATTGAAATGCAATTGATATATTATTACGTCAGATATTACACCATTTTGCAAAGCAAGACTGATGTGGTGTGTAACGTTACCTGTCCAACAGGTCCTTACTATAATAACCAAAACTGATATTTATCTGCTTAAGCTATAACTCTACATGAGGGTTCTCCAGATGTTTCTTACAAGC
Source organism: Hyperopisus bebe (assembly GCA_026777045.1). Lineage (NCBI taxonomy): Eukaryota > Metazoa > Chordata > Actinopteri > Osteoglossiformes > Mormyridae > Hyperopisus > Hyperopisus bebe. The sequence goes on along the minus strand of JAODJW010000135.1, from coordinate 17,890,943 downwards.
CTTTGTAGGCCCTGGCCCTGAAGAGCCACTTTGTTTGTTAGACTTGGTAAGATGTTTGAGTCATTTGCAAAGCATCGATCTGCTGTCTTGTTAAGGATTATTAATGGTTAAGGATTATAAGCTGCAAGGCCTTTTATTAATGCCAACAATTTCCGAAAATCTACCTTAATGAATTAAAAACATAACGGGCCATAATAACAAGCTGGAATTTCCATCCATATCCTAAGTACTGATCCTGTATCTGGCTGCAGGAGATCAGTCAGTGTTAATCTCATTGTCACACACTATGAGCAAGTGTGAGACACTAGTTAACTTAACCCACATGACTTGGGGAGAACAAGCAAAATGTGCATTGAGAGAAGGGCTGGGAGGCACATCTACGCCCTCGGGGTGTGAGGTCACAGTGTTGTACCCCAGGACACCACACTGCCCTATTCAAAGGCTACCAAGTATTGCAGTTTTCATAATGCTTGCAACATCTTTGGGCGAAGCCCCGTTCCTTCAGTGCGTGACACTGAGCCATTAACATAATGAATATAATTTAATATACTGAATTTTGGAGGTCGCACAATAGTATAACGTTTTTAATGTTTTGTAATGTTGTTAACTTTGAAATAATTACTTACAAAAGCAGAAGGAATACGCTGAATGATGAGCGTATCTTGATTGAAACAGGCATTTATAATTTATAAATATTGTCATGTTGTGCCGTATAGGGTGTGACATTATAAAACCAGAGATTCTTTTCTGTCTGTACTGTGATATAAAATGTACTCTTAATGCATGATTCATTTGTTTTCTTTAAAGCAGAAGAACAATCCATTTGTTATATTTAATGGCTAAGAAAAAAAGACATTAAAAGACATTAAAAAGTTTACGCTTCAATTAGACTATGTAACAATGTAAATGATCAGTCTGACAGGGAAGAATAACTGGTTTTAGTTGGAGGTGATAATAACTGAAACTTTTTACATGTTTCCCAGCACAATTAAGCCCACTTACCATGTACTCAATTTTAATAATTTATTACACATACTTTCATTTATTCATCCAAGTTCCTGATTTATAAACACAAATTTTCATTGAAGAGCTCTACGCTGCCTAACATTTCTTTTGGAAATTTGAATGTCCTAATAATGGAGACTTAAGGGAAAAATTCAGGATATATAAAATTCAAGTCTGTAGCCATTTAGACTTAATTCATATAATATAGCAATATTACATATTGTACAATCCACCGCAGATGTACATTATTTATTAAAGGTTTATTATAGATAGAGCCATTTAATTATACTAGAATTTAATTTTAAATGGCCTGTAAAAATAAATATTTCTAATAATAAAAATAATAAATATTTTAAAAAATATTTCACTAGTTTGGGCTCTTATCACTTACCAAAAGCCATATACACATACCATCTGTTTTTAAGGAAAAAATGACATGAGATTTTATTTATATTTGGTAAATACCTTAATAGTTACTTTATATGTAATTTCATAAAGCAGAAATACTTATTCATGTAATTCATGCAATTATTGTATTTAAATATTATTATATAACTGATTGTAACAGTAGTTGTTCTATTTTATGTATCTCTTTTGTATAATCTTTTCATGTGTATCTAGTGAATATTGTTCTTTATTGGTAGTCTTTCTTGGAATAGGAAACACATTTTATTACATTGTATCTACAGAATAAAGCTGTTTCTGATCATTTCGAATAAGAAATACAGATTAAAATTAAAGAAGCCCTTTCATTTTGGAATATAATTTTTTAAAATCACAAATGAAGATATACAGTAAAATTAGATTTTCATAGAATACAAAGATTGTAGAGTAAAAAATAAAAGATGATATGTAATTAATCCACTTCAGAAGCGCTGGATGGAGAGGAGACAGAAGGTTGACTAAATGCAGATCACTGATATTGACTGCATTTATTGACAGATGAATTTGGAAAAGAGTCTTTCTGTCTGGGGTCTTAATTAAAGTGTCAACACAGTTCATTCCAGTAAGTCCCAGTGTTAACATCCCTCATCTTCCTCCTAATCTTGCTACAGTTCTCTGTCAAGCTGTGATTTCAGAAGGCCGCGCTAAAGTTTATTATGCTTATGAGCAAATGATGGACGCTCCAGGCTGAGACCCGGTGAGGCTTCTGCAGCCTGACACGCATCCATGGCGGCGCTCTACTCCTCGCAGATTACACGGCCATTTTCCCGCCTACCCAAAGGTCACGGACTTTTCCCCCTTCAGTATATGCAAAGGTTAGTGGCTTTCCCTTATTTCAGCTCAGGGGGTGTGTAAGGGGGAAGCTGCGTTTGACAGGTGTGTTCTGACCACCAGGGGTGCACGCTGCACTCAGATTTCATTGTTAGTCTAGCTAAGCAGGCTGGGAAATCTGCCTGTTTACCTTCTCTGTAGCTAAAAACCATAATTAATTCTCTTAACATTGAAAGTAACAGTTAGGAGCACGATTTAAGCCTGAATGAAGGAACAGTTACCAGTTTCATAAAAAAAAGGCTATGATTCAAGCAGGAATGTACTTATGATGTTCTATTACAAATTTTCACACCAAACTTCCTGCAAAATCAAAATAACTCAAATTTAAATTAATGAAATATAGATTATATTTTACTCTTAAATGGTATTCTACTAAGCATATTAAAAAGCAATTAAACATTACTATTACTTTCCTGATAAAAGAAATGGATGGATGTGTACTTTAATACATGTTTTCTCCTGTATTTCACATTGTAAAATTGATCTCATTAACAATTCATTTGATTTTTTTAAATAACAAAATTAGCCATGGAAATTAGATTTTTTTCCCCCCCAAAGTATCTTTATTAGGAGTAATATTGTAATAAATTTTTATCTGATTTCTTGAACACACATCTGTCAACTTAAATTAGCAGCAGACCTTGCAGACTTGTATATGTTTGTATAATTTACTGTCTATGTGCTTATCTGTGTGCTCTTGGCTTTTTCTAGGATACCAGGCAGGTGGCGATGGGCTGGGCAGGATTGTCTATAAATATTGATCCTCTCCCAACCCCCCCCCCCCCCCCCCCCCCCCCCCC
>JAODJW010000135.1:17875184-17883144 GCA_026777045.1 Hyperopisus bebe | reverse complement strand
ACAGCGAATGCGAGGCTGAGACTGAAGCTTTACCCTTTGTTTCCGCTGAGAGACGTGCTGCGTGACTCATTTCCCCAAGCTTGCAAGTTATCTTAGGTCTGCGTTCACGGTTTGACTTCTGAGATTCAGATCGAGTTCTAGGTAATTTTTTTTCCAAACTGGTTGGTTCACCTTCTAAGAAATTCGAGTTCTAATGAGTTCGAGAATTGAGGTACCACTGTACAACAAAATGCAAGACTTTTGGCATCTTTAGTTTTTTGATTGTTTCCACGGATCTTTGTGGGGATGTGAAAAATGGTCCCCACAACATCAAAATAACACATTATTATCACATTGTGGGGTACATTTGGTCCCCACAATGTGATATAAACATAATCCACACACACACACACAACATACAGTAACATGACCTTAATAGAATCATTTGCAATAAATGGGAATTTAATAGAATCATATGCAAATAATGACAAGGAATACCTGATGTTTTCAAGTCAAATGTCATTTACAATACAAACGAATGCAGTAAAAATTCTGAACAAGAATAATCATCTGTTTATGGCAAAAAGATGCGTTTCACATAGCACTTCAAGTAGCTAAGGAGGATAAAATGTGAGTTTAATATATACAAATGAGCAAATAAAGATTTGGCATAAATAAACAAATTGCCAATAGAAGTAAATAAATAAGTACATATAAGCAAATAAAAAAATGAATAAATAGCATTTATTTAGTCACACACAAAAATGATTTCATTTACTTCCAGATAACTGGTTTTATTTGTTTCCTATTTATTTAATTTATTGAGTGATTTATTTCCAGATTTGTTTATGGATTTCTTCATCTGTATGTTAATGAGGTGGGCGGCCCTAACCTTTTTCTAAAGCACTATTGGTCACTGGACTGCTCAGCACTCCATTACCTTGGCCTTGCTTGAATGAGAAGAAATGCTAGCTGGTGTTAATTCTTACTGGCTAATGACAGCTAGCATTATGCTACAGTTTGCGTGTATCGGCCATTTTACCAGGGAATGTCGAATATGTCGTATGCTGCAAAGTTAGATACTGATCGTTCGATGCGGTAATTCAAGTTGTTGGAGGCCATCAGCAGGGATCCATATGGTGTTAATATGACAGAGTGGTGTTGTTTATTTAATTATTCGGTGCTTGATAAAAGCCAGAATTCCAGTGAACAGTTTGAGGCAGGTAAAGTTTCGATTGGCATAACACTGTAGTTGTTATTTAGGCTCCATCAAAACTCTGACGTCTCTGCTATTAGAGAAAAATGACTGAGTCGGCATTTGATAATTTTGTCAACGTTCTTTGATAATTTAATAACATGTCTGTCTGTAGCACTACAATTTAAGCAGACCAATAAGCATATTGTTTTGGCTCTCATGAAATGGAGGTAGCAAACTTCAAATGTCATCAGGAGAAAAACCAAACCAGACCTCGTGGAGAACGTTCCGCCTCAGTATGGATGAAGCAGACCCACATACAGAGAGCAAATACAGTACATGTATTGTGCTCTGTTACAGTGAAAGCTGCTCTGTTCATTAACAGCCACTTCTGTTCAATACTAGCTGTGGGACAGACAGGGAAGCCAACAATTTACACGACACTAAAGAAAAACATGCATTCCACTGCAAACATTACATAGCTTTGACATTTACCATTTACATAATAAATCCACCCATACTAATATTGTTTTGCTCTATTTACAGATACATGCAGTGTGCTGCGGAGCATTCCGGTAACCTTATAGCCCCAAGATGGTGGTGTGGACTGACATCTGTGCTGCAGTCTCTTCGTATACTTCTAACCTCACCTTATCTTAATTAGTTTTGCCGACCAATTCTGTGGCATCTCATTATGCCAGCCAGTCTTGGAAAGCGGGTGGCATCAGAACAAACATTTGCTTTGGGTGCCCTCTGTGATCACCACTCATACGACGTCGTATTGCTGAAGCGGCGGTGATTCCGTCAATTTCGCCCAAAGCGTGCGGCCACCTAGTGTTCAAGCTATTCAGCCACTTGGCTTGGCACCACAGATGAAAATTTTCCTTGTGGAAGCCATCATGTGACTAGAGATAAGTTAAGACAAGTAGCCAATCAGTTACTGTGGCTTCTGCCTCAATTGCCCGTCTGGCCAATAATGCTTTAGAAAAACGTTAGGGCTGCCGACCCCATTAATATAGACTACAGATGAAGATATCCATAAATAAATAAATCTGGAAATCCGTAAATCGGGAAATAAATAGATACATCTTTTGCATGAATAAATAAACAAATATTATTTGTTCTCTTATTCTACCGATTTTTATTTTTTATTTTTACCAGCTATTTATTTAGTTATTTATTTATGCCGAATATTTATTTATTGGTTTATTTATTTATTTGCTTTCAAGTCACATTTTTGTCCTTCAGGTAGCTTGGAACAACACTGTTATTTTGTAATATCCTGGAGAAATTAATATATGAATAAAATTCAACCAAAAATGAGAAAAAGAGCTAATCTCAAAGAGTGGCATGATATGATATGGGAGAAAGTACTTTAATAACTATAATTAAGAGAAGCCTAATGAGGCAATTAGAGACAGCTGATGAAACGAGTGTGATGAGATGAGAGAAAAAGGGAAAAGAGGAGGAAAGGGCGGCAAAGACAGAGGCAATGCCTTAATGGGAGTTCCAGAATCGATCAGAACAATTAAACACAAAGTCTTTGTAAAGCCATAAGGTTAAGATCTGTTAAATTGAAAATGAATGAAACAAATCGAATCAGCGACGAGAGTATTGCATTTGTACTCCATCCGGGGGGTTCACAAGTAAATGTGTATTTCTGGATTTGTGTACTTGTTTGCTTATTATTTTCCGAATCACCAGTAAATTACAAAACAATGGATCTTTAAAAAAATGCCCTATAATGCCCAGGTAGATTAAAAATAAAGATGAAATTGATTTCCTGACCATATCCATCAGTGGTGTTGTTAGGCTTGTATTAGGGGGGCCTTTAGCCCACCTAAAATGCGTTTAGCCCCCAAATAAACGTGTATGTATTGGCTTAAGTCATAAATAGCTTTTTATATAATATATGTTTGCCACCCCTCTAATCCATTCATCTCTAACTACTCCCCTGGTTTTCATGCTACTTTCATGCTCCTCAACATTTCAAGAAGTAGCAACAGTGTCGATGTTGGTTATGAAAGGAAAAGTCCGGAAAACTTCCGGCTGCGGCTGGGGGTGAACTGTCTCGAAGTCACATGACCAGGGTTCCATGTCCAAAGCCGTCAGCTTTGGGGTTTTTTGTCCCCGTCGTGTGCCAGCGCTCGCAGTGGGAGAAGGCTGGATGACAGAACGGGGGCCTGGGGGCAGAGTGTTTGTCGGCAGATAATGCAGAGGCTGGTCAGGGCAGGGGGCGGAGGGGTGGGGGTGACGGAGAAGGGGAAGAGGGGAAGGTGGTCCCGCCAACCCCAGCGCTCTCTCGGCATCTTGGCAGGCGGAGTGGCGCGCTGGAGTGATCCAATTTAAGCTAGTTTAAAAACGTCTGAGAATATTCAAATATTTATTCTTGCGGGGCATGCACGAGGCGCCGAAGGAACATGGCTCTGGAAAAAAAAGAAAAAAACGTGGGTCTCAAGTTCCTCCAAACTGTGCTCCGCTGACTCAGTGCCGCCGGCCAGTTGGCTCCCAGTGGCAGAGAGACGATCTGCTCGAGGGTCTGTGCTTTTGAGCTGCCTCGCGCTCACTGTTTACACACGCACACCTGATCCCAGCACCGCTGAGACCCGCTGGGCCGCGTCTGCACAATGGAAATTCTGGGAGAGGTTGCCATCGTGCTGTTACAGTGGCCCACGCCGAACACGCTCCCGGCGGTTCACTACTGACAGTCGTATGTGCGCGTACGCCCCTTCCGCAAAGCGCTGAACGTTTTAACGTTAAAATAAACCTGGCGCGGCCTCTTTCTAGATTTTGATCGAGGTACGGGGCATCTGCTGACCCATATAATACTGGCTTTGTGACCACTATTCAGATCCAAAGAGGTACAGATGCGGGTTCCCGTTGAATGCTGGGATATCTCTATTGACTCACGGTGTGTTACTAAGAAGCCGCTAAACAAAACGCAATCAATCAAACCGACAAAACTTAAAAGGGACGATATTTTAACCACGTTTAACTAGTATAGTCAGTAATATCTATCATGTGTCAAGGCAGTAACAACACTATTATTTATTCATGCGCAGGGTAGAGAGTAACAATTGGCATGTGATGTTTTCTTTTTGCAGAACCCTTGAAAAGCGTTACTGTTCCGTAATGCTGCGTCAGAACCTTTTAGGCACCTTCCAGCAAGCAGGTGTTCCTGTTTTTCGAAACTCATTTTCAATATCGAGCTCTTCTCAAGTGTGATGCAGGTGACATGGGGTTGATTGCATTCATTCTAGAATGTTCCAGTGTTTATTGCTCATAAGGGATAAATTTTACTTTCAATAATAGGCCTTTGTCGTATTAGGTAAGGTATAGGTGTACTTAGAATCCAAAGCAAGTCACTGCAGGTGTGTTAAAAAAGGTGGAAAATATTTAAATTTATGTGTTGGAAAAAAACAGTTATAACTATTACAACTGGAAATTTCACTTATTACAAATTATGGTAGCAAACAAATGTAGGACCTAAAGTGTATGTGAGTAATGGTATTGTATGCAATTGTTAATAATTATGCTGCATGACAATGTTTAAGAGTTTGTCACCGACACTGAAAAGAGCGCCTTTCATTTTCACGTTCTCCTAATTGCACAGAATCGCCGTCTGGATCCTCGCTTTGCCGCTCAGCACTCTTGGCTTCGTATCCCTCCCTTCTCCTTTGTTTAACGCGACGACGTGCTGCGCAATTTTCATTATGTGTAACTGATGTTCGCCCATCCCGGGCACGACGGGTAACGCGACGGCGCCGTGTGAGACTGCGGCCCCAAACGCCGACGCGTCATAATGCGGGGGCAAGAAGTTCACGCTGCTTCCCAGTCAACGCCATGCATACAAACACAGGCCCGGTTCGTGAGCCATCTCCCACTATACTGTGAATCGATATATTCACTCATTATGCTGATAATGGATTTTGACAATATGTACAATAAATCTGTTGCAAGAGAGGCTGTTTCTATTTCAGTTTCTTTTGGTCATTTTGAGAGAATAAGCTCTGAGCAGTGTTATCGATCCAGGCGTGGTCTGAGGTTTCCGGCAAACACGCTGCTGCAGCAGCTGGATAAACAGAAGGGCTCCCTCTTTGCTTCACAGCCTCCCTACCAGATGGTGGCGCTCACACAGAGTTGTTTGCTGTTTCCTGAGGCCCTGCCTGGCTTCATCACTCACTGTGGGATCGGGGTCTATGTGAAAGAGCCAACTGCTCCAGCTCACTCCAAATGAGACGGGGGGACGCGACAACTCGGGGTCCAAAAAGGCTTCTGGGGACACCAGGTCCGGGGTGGATTCCGTTGGCCTGTGTGGTGTCACCCTGTTTCCTTCCCCACTGGGAGGCAGTTAAATCAGTATGTGTCATGTGGCGATTCAGAACCAGTGGCTTTTACAACAGTGGCTATTACAAGGTCCAGCACATGTATCCGGTACAATGATAGGAGCAGATTTCTGTATTAGGTCCCAGTGAGTTATTATAAATTATAAAAGACCACAGAATGAGATAAAATAGCTACTGTCTTAAAATTGTAATAAACAGAAAATCTACAAAAACACTATTTATGCTATATTTACACCAGTCCATGGCAGGGTGTACGGACACTCCCACCGACTGCTGCACACTGCACACTGCACACTGCGGGCAGTGCAGTGGGGCTGATTGGACTAGCCACCTGTTTTGGGCTGTGGACATCCGGAGGAGACCCATATGCCAACACAGGAGAACATACAAAGTCGGCTTTTCATTGCTGCAGTGTTTATGGGGACTATTGACCGCATGAGAAAGCAGCCATGCAGGCCAATGAGAAACTCAATCTGCGGCTCACAGATTTGTTGACAATTAGCTGCGCGTGAACAAAAGAGACAGGGATGTCCGTTCAGGGTCACAAGGGGTCACGCCGCGCATGTGAAAATAAGCACGCTCGGACAAAATTAACCGCCTAGCTCGATAAATCACAAATGTTCGAAGCAAAGCAGGCACGGAAAAATATCTGCCCCACGTAAACGACTCTGACTTCCCAGAGGCCCTGGAGAATAGCGTTGCAGTGAGCACAAATTCATTAATTTAATGAAAGACAGATACAAACAAACTATGAGTTTGGTTAATATTCATTCGCTATTACCTCTTCTACAGTGACGCTTCTGTTTTCATAAATGTCATTATGCTTTGGACTCACAGATATACACTAGCAGCAAAACATTGTTTTATGTCTCAAATCATGCACTTACATTCGAATATAATACACACAGAATAGACCCCAATATAGAAAAGAAATCTGTTTTGCATCTTAATGCGTCTCATTACATAGATCACTGCTACCATCTATCCTGACAGATCTTACACTCACACCAGTCTACACCAGTTAAAAGCTTGTCAGCTGTGGTTTTATACCAGTGTAGAGTCAGCAAATGCACTTAAGTTAGACAACATTAATTTTTTATCCATTACATTACTCTTGAATCACCATCTATTTTCCTTATTACGCCTCGCCTCCTACCCGAAGCACACACAGTAAGGATTAGTGGCTAGTTGTGCTTATTAAAACAGGTAGTTAATTTTAAAACATAGGTTACATTCCGATATTAAAATAGCTCAGTGGAACGGCTGCCATATTGGTACCTAAAGCGCAATATGTACAAAAAAAAAAACAGCTAACCGTGAATGATGTAAATACTTTTAAAAGCTAAAGGGGCACCAAAATCTCAGCTCGAATGCATTCTCATTTCAGCACTTGGCATGAAGAATGTCGGGAACCCAAAACTAATAGCCAGGAGTGGAAACATACATTTCTGCATCAAACCTGTATAAGTATTCATTTCAAAATTATAATAATTTTGAATCCTCTCACGTAATAGACAAACGGGAAGTTAAAGGGTTAATTTAAAGGAATATTAGCAAGTCAATGATCTTGATAAAAGTACAAATATTACGTATAAACATGTAAGGTATTCCTGGAAGGATGCTCTTGCTGAACAGCGCTAGAGATTTTGGGCCCCATGAAAGCAGATCATTGGCCCCCAACCCAGACTAATTATGTTCCATATTTTTTAGGTCCCCTGTCACTCAGGGGCCCTTGGAATCACCCAAACTTCCCTCCCTTACGGCGCCCCTGCTCACAAGAATGGAACTTAATGGTAAGTCTGATAAGACACCAGGGCTCCCCCATTCAAAGGCCTTATCAGCAGTAGCAAAACAACAGATGACAGCTGATGTCACCCCCGTCCTGGGTCATTCCAGATGACAGCGGAGCGGGCCGGTGGTGAGGATGCCACTAATGTGATGTTCTCTGAGAGAACATGGAGAGGAACACACACACACACACACACACACACACACACACACACACACACACACACACACACACACACAACAAAACAAAAACAAGCCCCATAGAGAATGAACAGTCAAACATTACAAGTGGGTTACATGACAATTAGGACCAATGTACGGCTGGGTCAGGTCCCCACAAAGATATGCCAGGGCCTCTGAATAATTCTACTGATTGGACCCCATTTCTGCCTTCCCCAAACCAAGAGCTACCATTTTCATTTAACTTCTCATGCCCCCCCCCACCCCAAGACAATCATCCCCCACATTTCTCCCCCCTTTCAAGCAGCCCTATTATATAGTTTTCAAAACCAAACCAAAAGTGTGGAGTTTGACTTGGAGCTGGATATCTGAACAAAAGTGACTGGAACCCCCCCTCATCTTCCCGAAAGAGAAAGACTGGGGGCTTCCTGGGAACACTGAAGCGACTTGTATGTTGACCTGAGCAGCCTGA
>JAODJW010000135.1:17862384-17872584 GCA_026777045.1 Hyperopisus bebe | reverse complement strand
ACAAGGACACCGGTGGATGGGTGCGGTGGGGGAGGGAAACGCCATTTGGACCCTGCCAGCCAAATTCTGGGGTAGAATAAAGCCCACCTTGTTTACGGGCCAAATGCCCGACCGGTAAACCTATGACACTTAAAGGAACAAGAGGAGTAAAAATTGTCTTTGCTATTTTATGTGTTCACAGTTAAACAAAACAGCCATTTTGTTTTGTTTATAAAATGAGCAGTAACGGGCGGCTTTCCTGCCATCTACTTTCACCTTGTTGGTTATCTAGCGTCGAATCACATATTTACGAGCGCAGGCCTCCGTAATCCTGCTCCCTAACCGTGTTTTGTTTGCCCTGGCCTCGTTCTCTGCTTCCCAGTCATGCTCCTCCTGTCCGCCGTCCCCATCTTCACACTGGAGTCCGCAGAGCATCTGGGGGACCGCGACTGAGAAGTGTAAATAAATAATAATCCCTGGAAAGGGGACCGGCACAGCAGCATCTGTCTATTCCCCTGCTAATAGTTTTATTGTGGCTTCATCTATTTAATGCTCCATGTTTCAGTGGCTTCTATGTTTAAATGGATCCGGCAAGATATTTTTCCCCCCTTTTCTTAATTGAACGAAACGGATTCGTTTGAAGGACGATGCAGAACTTCTGGATGCCGCCTTTAAGCTTGCCGGTGTTCTGACTTGAAAACAAGTCATTTGCGTTTATGAAAGAACGGAAGCAAAAAAAAAAAAAAAAACAGGCAATGCATAGGCAGGCACAATTATGCTATGCAGCTTCTGACTCTCCTAATACGCTTTATATATGTTCAGGATATTGTGTATTATGGGATGGTATGAGAATGTATATCTGTAGTCGCCTGTGGTATATGTGGGTGTTTCGAATATTTTGTGAGTTAGCATTTAGCGAGATTTTGGATAACTATCCAAAGTACAACATGTAGTTTAAATTAGTAAAAGGTAAAATTTACAGTCACCATCCAGCAATTACTACGACTACTAATAATAATAACAATAATAAGGGCATGTATGGATGTTATTATTATTATTATTATTCATAATAATAATAATATTGATAATCATCACTGTTATAATAAGGATATGGATAAATGTTATCATTATTATTATTGTTATTATTATTAATAATAATAATGATAATAATAATAATCATCAGAGTGTTGTCTATTATTCCATCCATATAGTGGTTTTAATAATTGGTTGTGAAGCTTCCTTCGATATAAAACTCGACGTTTGATCTCTGAACCGTGATGCCCCTGTGCTCGGCGCCAGCCACCTCGCTTAGTTTTCCGGCGTGTGCAATGCAGATGCTCCCCAAAAATCCCGCGTCTCCGTCGAAATGCCATCGCCTGCTTTCCCAAAGAGCAGAAGTATCTGGTGGGAAAGTGGGTGGGAGTGGAGACGCCTGTGATTTGCGGACACTGGAAAATAGCTGATGGGTGTATAAATAAGGCATGGATGAACATCTGGTCTTTGTTGTGCGTTCAGCTTTTTAATGTCTTCAAAGAGCAACTCTGACGCATCGCTGACTGCCACTGCGCGCTCCCTCTACGTTTCAGCGCAGAATAATAAACCCTCTTGGGGAATTGGGCTGCGCTTCCCTCCAGTCGCCAGGATGCGCCTGGACCACACCTCCCGCTTCCCAAAGAGCGTTTATTCTTTAACCTGATTCGTCTTCACTCTTTGCACCTCGCAGTGCGGCGGCCGTGCTTACGGGATGGCGGCAGCGCAATTAAAATCCACGCAGCTCAATTCTTCCCCCCCAGCCTGCTCCTAACCATGGATGAGGCTAAATTTTACTTGAATGCTTACGGGAACAAAAGCAAGGCCCTGCTCGACACATGCGTTCACCAAGGTGGTACGTTGCGTGCAACATGCGAAACCTCGCTGCGTTATGAAGGGGAACGCAACATCGACGTCTTCCTCAACGGGCCGGTGTGGGGTTTTCTCACGTTGCAGTAAAATTGGGCCCATTGTAGCACTCTGAAAGGGGATGACATGCAGAGTGTGTAATATTAATATTTTTGGAATGTATTCATTGCCACAGAAGGTAATTAAAAGAGTATAGTTGTTTCTATTCCCCTGGAGAATGATAATTCTGTTGTGGTTCAATGGTAGGAAATACCACAGCACAAAAGGCATTTTATGGTTTTGCAGAAATCTTCTAGGGCAGTCAATACTGTGAATGTGTGTAAACAGTCTGGACGGCCTTTTATTATTAGACTCTTTCCTGTCTGAGGCAATTATGATGTCGTTCTCTGAGTTTTCCTTCTCTTCTCACTGGGAGGAGTGTGTTCTGTTTGGGTCTGAACATGGGAAAGTGTGAATTGAAAAGATATCAGGTGTCTGCACTGGTTTGCCAATTGTTTGTTGAAATGCACGAGTCACGGCTAGCCAGAGAACAGCACGCTGTTAGCGATAGCTACCATGTCATCGTGCATTTATGAGCCAGCCTACCTATATTTGACTTTTCAAGCCCTGGAAAAGGAAACAAATCATTCATATTCAACACGCTTTCATTTATGTACTAAACCGAGAAAAGAGCAAAGGGTTTAGACAGCCATTTCCCTCTTAAATTGCTTGTTTTCCCTCCCATTTTCATCTTTATAAACCAACAGAGATGTGATATTTACCATGCAGAGCTGATTCAAAATCAGGCAAATATTATATAGCAGAAAGTATACAGTTGATTAAAATGTACATAGATACACAAAAGGTTAAACGGCTGCATTTTAAGGCAATGTTTGAGTAGTCTGTGTATTTGTTTACTTGATTTATAATCTATAGGAAACACAAACCTGCGTTGCTTTTAGAATCTTAGCCGAATCAATTTGTATGAACTGGGATATTTCGTTTTATGGATTTTAGATGTATACTTACCATACTTAAAAGATGTACACAACTACTTTCACTTCCTCTGCAGGAGCACAGATATCAAATGAGGTAACATAACATACTCTACAAAATTTAATGCGGAAAGAGTTCCCATGCATGTAAGAGTGGTAGTACAGTAACAGAGTTTTTGAGGAATCAAGTCGCACATTAGATACAAAGTGTGAGAGTTAATATGTCCGTTCACAGAGCCTACAGACACACTTTGAAAAAAATCAGAATAGGCTATGTTCTAGAAGAAGTATATAGACCATTTCCAAAGAAGCCATTTTATATTTCCTGATAAAATGTGGCCAACTAAGACCAACTTAAGTCTTTTTTTTAAACACCAACTGCGGTCTCCTTATTTGTTGAAGATGCTGTCATCTGGCTGAGAGAGTCTGTTTTTGCTGCTCATTTTCTCAGATCCACTAAGCTTTATGCATCCCAGCGTCAACATTGTTCAGCACAGAATATTACAATAGCAAATTAATAATCTGAGTGACTCAACAATGAGGGCTGTTTGCTTGACTGGAGGTTTTGCTCTGACTTTTAACAAGTCTAGACTCATCTAGACTTACTTCTAAATTTCCTATTAGCGTCAAGCTATCTGCTGTATCGATCAATTTGTCTTTCATAATCCATAATAAAAGAAAAAAAATGTCTTGTAATCGGATTTATGAAACTCATGACCAGCAACAGTCTTGAGATGGATTGGCATCCCATCCAGGGTGTACCCCACACCTCTTCTCTCTCCTGCCTGGGATCTTCTCCAGAACCCTCTCCAGGATAAATGGTTGGAAGATGAATGGATAGATAGATGGTCACTATCGAGAATTTTTCGGACAGAACAGAGCACCAGATATTTTAATATAATTAGCTGCATTTATAAATGATGGAATGTCACAAGAATTACTTGTGGAAGAGGGAATAAGACTTTTCAAAAGACTGCATGAAATGTTACCTAAAATAGAGGACATAGGCCACAAATCAGCAGAAGACACAAAGCAGGCCTATTTTAACTATGGAAATATATAACAGAGCAAGATCTTTCATGGATATTTTAGACAAAGCAAATTCTAGAAAAAGCAGGTCACTGATTTTATTTAGTTAAACCACAGCTATTTAAGATATTTCATTATTGTCTGGGCACGTCTTGGGCACAAAACGTGTTTGTTCCTACAAAAGAAAAAACATGCATCAATGTTTATGACATCGGAAAATCTGATTTGACACATTAACAAGCACCTCTCAGACCAAATATTTAGGATAGCAAACATCACATTATTGTGTCATTATTGAAGATCTGTACATTTTTATGACTTGCTAGACTCTTTTAGTTTGTTGATTACCGTCTGAGAAACTCGCAATGACCTCACTGTAGTCTAATTATCTGTCATTCTGAGAACATGGGGTCACTGACCTAAATAAAATTACTAGATGTGAAGCATCCCCAGATTGCACAATCATACCCGTTCTACTCTTAATAACAAAAAAAAAAAAAAAACATTGTCAACAAGACTTGGCTGCTAATGAGACCAATGAGGGTGAGTGAAACACTGCACACAGAGTTAAAGACTGGTATTATGTTTTCAATTTACACCAATTTTTTGCTACAATTTTAGTTTGCTTTTTCCCCCACACATTGTCTCCAACTCTTTCATGCCAGTAAAAGTGGAGGACAGCTAAGAGCTGACAGGAAACGTTACGTAACATCATCCACCACTGGCAACAAATAAATCGTAGGTACCTGACTGTCTGGCTGACAGTGGTTACGCAGATGTTGACTGAGATAACGTGCCTGAATTGAGGCTCCCTCTTGCCACTCATGCGGTCCTTTCCTTCACTCCTGTGGGCTCATCATCTGAACTACAGGCTGCAGCCTAGATATTTATAGACACCGGGTTAAGTGTCTGTGGATAATATTTATCTGCTTTCAGTGAAAGGCAGCTTCGTCCAGCACTGATCATAGTCTATCCATCCGTCCTCTAGCCTCTTGTCTGGAGTAGGATGTCGTAGGCAGGATAGAGCACAAGGCGGGGGGGAAAAGCCACTTATTGCCGTACATTTTATTATCCATACTTGAGCGAGCAAGCGGCTGTAAAGTTAATGAATGAGGTCTGCGAAAATAAACACTGTAAGACAATGTCCAAAGCCAGACAAACAGTAAGTCTTTCACAGCCTGTGGCAACACGAAGCTGGCTGTGAAAAGCTCCCCCAAATCTTGCATTCGCAAAGGCGAGTAGCTTATTTTTAGAACAATGAACCGGTTACGTTTAAGGGCAGCGGTGGCGTAAGAGCGGCAGCTGCTTTTTCCAGCCGGATGTGGTAAACTGAAGCTTGGGGCAGCGCGGCCAGATTCGGGGGCGACACGCCGATTGACTGACTCGTGAAGCTCTCGTGAGCTGCTTTTAAACCACTAATTGCCCCTCGTTATTATAGGCTGAATATCCAACTTGAATTCACTCTGTCGTTTAATCACGTTATTTAGACTATTTAAACAAAATACAGGTAATAATGAAGGGGGGGACAACCTCACAATCAAGCTTTGCTTTTCCCTTGAAATCAGTCATTAATTAGTCCTAAACATTTCTCTTTTATTTGTAATTGGCTTGCATTTGTCAAGATACCGTTAAAGAAGAACGCTTAATTAATTAAACATGAAAGTAACACCTTTCAGAGTGTTTGAGAATACAGATGTAACAGATTATTTTCTTTCTTCCCAAATCCTGTGCCTCCATCAGATTTGTTCAACCCTTTATCACATTAATTAGCACCTCAGTCCTTCCCTCTTGGAAAATGAGGAGTAGGTGAGGAGGTGTGGGATTTGATGACTTTAAAATGCACAGACCTAACAAGTCATTCATCCCCCTGCAGCTGGTACATCAATTTAGCGGCTTTTTGTGAGAAGCGGTTAGGTGACAGAGCCTTTGTCGCTTCCCGGCCTTGAACCGATTAACGCTTCACAGGGACGAGTGCCAAAACGTGCACGCATTATCCAGGCGGCAGTTTTTTAAAAAAATAAATTAAATTAATAAAAATTTAAGACTTAATTTGAGCAGAAATAAAACTAAACATTAGGGATCCGCAGCTTATTTCGGGATCATCGCTCTCCCTTAAATAAAAAAATGCGAAGCACAAATAGATATCTTACTGTAATATGACAAATTATAATAAAGCATAATAAAATGTAGCTCTGTCGCTGCAGGTTGCTAGCGCAGCTGTTATGCTTACTGTGATCCTACATTTTTTGCCCCCTCATTTTGATAATTATAGGAAAAGCACTGCACTACTCCTCACCCTAATTATTTGATACTTATTAACTTAGATACCTTATTTAATTCATATTTAAAATGCTGTGCAGTTTACAAGACAGAACCGTATGTCTTGCCTGCCATTTTGCTCTGATTTTTGTAACTTTTTTTTACAAGATACGGTATAAAAACAATTAAAACCAACAACACAAAGGTGGCTTAGCTATCTCCATTAATTTGGAGCATCTCAGAAAGCAGAGAATTTCGGTCATGATGTGAGCAGTAAGTGGGACTGTTGAAATGAGTGTTTGCACATAAGTGGCCTGGTTGAACAACAGATTATTACTTTAAAATGAAAATACAGATGCACAGAAATGAAGGGGGGAGTAGTTCAATTAGTGGTTAAAAAAAGAAGAGGCCACTTCATTTGAATTATCAAAAAAAAAAAAAAAAACAAAGCCCACAGATTTCGTCGCTGGTTATATTTAACTTTCTTCCATAACAATAATAATAATACCATATGACAGTAATGCTGCAGCATGTTATGACTCTCCGCTCCCACACCAGGCCACGTATTAAGTGTTCCAGGCCACAGATTTGAGGATAAGTAGCTTGCTGCTCCAACTTGGCCTCTGCCGCAGATCGGGGCATGTCAGTGTGGGAGAGTCAAGCGCCCCCTGGCTTCGCTTCATCCTCCCTGCGGCCGCCGCGCCCAGCGGCCCCCACAGCCAGCGTTGCGACGCTGGCCGCTAATCCCGCCTGGACGTCGGATAAGGGATTGGGGGGGGGGGGGGCGCAGGTGCCAAGGTTTGCACTGAAATACAAGAAGGAAACAAAAACATTACATAAAGCAAATATCTGCTATAAAAGAAAATAAACCAAAAAAATAATGAATGACAGACTGGTGAAGGGCAACTTGAATGCACTCAACCTACATAATTAAGTCATATCCCTATTCTTCTCAATAGAAGGATAGATAAGATGGCTCCAAATGCTAACGTTTGGCATATTTACTTGTATTTAGATACAGCTGCCTGTTATTTGACTTGTCTGAGGCACTTGCCTGGGCACCGCTTACAGTAGGTCTGTTATTTAATGAGAATGACCGAGCATGTTTTCGCTTGCCTTTGCTCACTGAGGTCATCCAGGTGGATAAGCACAGGGTCAGTGGGATTGGGATTTTGTAGTGCGGCACTGGGCTGAGCTCGTAGGCTGTCCGTGCCTGTGCTGTCTGCAAGACGATCACCGAGTTCTAGAGGGGACGCTCCAGAGGGGACGCTCCAGAGGGGACGCTCCAGAGGGGACACACCAGAGGTGACGCTCCAGAGGGGACACACCAGAGGCGACACTTCCCAGGCTTTGGAGAGATCGAACCCGGAGCTCGTTCCAGTTCCAGGACACTTGGGCTGGCCCTCACCACTAAATGAGCTCATAATCGGATCGCCATCCCATTGCGTGCTGTTGTCGCCACGGTTCCTCATCTGATGCCGATTCCTTTAATGTGGGCCCTGGCCGCGCCTGATCACTCTCGCCACCGCAGTCATGCCATGTTTACTCAGTCTCACATCCACCAAATGGCGGATGTAAACGCTTTGGCAACTTTGTGCCCCAGCTTTGGTTCAGGCCCTGAGATTCACTCGCCCTGGTTTTTTCGGGGTCTGTTCATGTTTATTTGAATTAATCATGCTCATTATCAGAATCCGCCCTAGAAACAACATAACTTTTCTTCTTTTTGTCAATTTAGTGACTCTTTTTTTTGGGCAGACCAAAATATTTTCCTTGTATAGAAAAAAATAGCATATCGTAAATTAATATTATATAAAAATATACGAATAAGGCCCTTTTTTTTCTGTGATGCAAAAAAGCAAAAATAGTGTTGCCGGGCAACGCCATTCCCTCCCAACTTTGTGAAAAAATGATGACTTGAAAGGCACTGCCGTTTAATTCCGCATAGCCCACCGGAACAGCAGCTGAGGCTAACAGCCAGACGGATGCTGCAGATCAGAGGGAAGATAGTATTGACTCAGTAGCCCATTTGGAGTAAGTCCTTTCTAGGGTTTATCAGGCAAAGCAAGGTCAAGGGCAAGGAGGCCGTTGTAGGATTATCCTGTCAATACTGGGGCATATCAAAAGACAATTCCTTATGGTATTATGAGTGAGACATCTTGAATAAGAAAAGGGCCTAGTTCTGATTTGTCTCAGATATTGCACTTAACGGACCTTTCCTGTGTAACTCGCAATAGTAATTAAATATTATAATTTGAATATATTCTCTGGGATCTGATATTATTCCATTCAGCTTAATTTAATAAAGCTGGAGCAATTATTAAATTTGCCACTGAGTGGCTATTACATTTTGTGCCTGGTGTTACAAGGCTGGGCAGTTACTATTTGCAGCTGTATTCTGTCTTGTCTTCCTCAGGTAATTGGAAAAGTGGTGCCTGAATGAAAGAAATGATGGATCTTGTTTTTAGCTTTCTGAGACTAAAGGGAGCTGGAGTGTTTGGGGGTTTGTGGGCTATTGTTCGCTTGTTCGGGACTCACTAGGGTGTGTGGCCTCGTGTGTAAGTGTGCGTGTGCGTGTGCGACTTTTACAACTTATGAGAAGATGTCTACGTAGGGATTTGAAAGATCTAGAAAATGAAAGCATCAGACATCATGGAAGCATCATTTTTTTAAACTTTATTTCTCAAATTTGCTTGGTAATATTTTTTTGGGGGGGGTCATTTGAATATTTAAGTCAAAGGCAATGCAAGTATGTGTGTTTATACATTTGTGCGTGCGATGCAAGTTGTCACACACACGTTGTAAGGGACGAGCCTGCAGCACTCAGCCCTATGATCGCTTGTGAACCTGGGATGTTATCTCTCTCCTGAGGACCACTGACACTATTTCAATGATACTTCTCACTAAGTAGCATGGCTAAATTGCAGCTAGTCGCTCTCCCTGGACAATCGTTTCTCCACAAAGTGCTGCATAAAATATATCAGACGGAGGGCACTGGAACCGTTATCGTAGCTTGTAATTGGTCTGAAAGTGAGAGGCAGCCTATCAGGGGCAGGGAGAGGAGTCCATACGCCTGGCTGTGTCGCAGTGACACTCTGGGGCCGCACAGGGCATCGTTTGCGCGTGACCTCCAGCCGCACAGCGCACTCCTTCAGTAACAGCTCGTCTCTTTATGGCGCCACAGCCTCATTTTTCCACATTTAAATGTGAAAGTTTAATGACGGTGTGTGAACTCCTGAAGCCCCCCACGGGCCTCCTCACAGACGTCATGCAGTGCCATGCAGTATCATGCAGTGTCATTGATACAGCTTCATGGCTTTGCACTGGTTTAGTGATGTGTCACTAGGTTAGGGTGGAATTTTGGAAGCTAATAGAGTTCATGCTAATGGTGCAAATTACGAAATAATTTTTTTTCAAAATCCATTAGGTATTTAATAGTATGTTTATGAGACAAATGCCCTTTAATCTACCTAATGTCATCTAGACTCTGTACCGGCCTGCCCTGTGCAGGGATGTATGAGGTGTAGATCCTATAGCACAAGGGACCCAACCCCATTCACACCTGTGGCCAATTTGGTAACTCCAGCTAAACCTTGGATCACCTGGAGGAAATTCTATGATGACATGAGGCATGCAGACTCAGTCATGCAGGGGGAGCCATGCTGGAGACTTGAACCCCAGTCCCAGACATGAGAGGTAATAGTGCTAACCACTGCACCCCCCCCCCAAATAGTGCTAACCACTGCACCCCCCTAAATCTGACCAGCTGCTTTTCAGGTATTTGGCATAACGTAGAATGCAAGCTGTTTCACAACTATTAATCACTTTTGAGAAAAAAAGGAAACAGTTACTGAAGCTTTGGAATAAAACTAATAAACTAAAAACTAAACTAAAACTAACATAAAACAAATGTGATAAAGTCGCGTGTGGTAAGATTCCCATTACAAAAAATAATAATGATCAATGACACTGCTTTTGATGCGGAGTCCCCCCTCACCTCGTGGACCTGTGAGGTAACACACTCACACAGCCATTTGTTAATAAATGTCAGCCCACCTCCACT
>JAODJW010000135.1:17795143-17830478 GCA_026777045.1 Hyperopisus bebe | reverse complement strand
GGAGGTTCTCTACAAACGTCACATAAGTATCCCTGATTTTCGTTTGTTTTTAAGACTTGATACATAGCTTTTTATTATTTTATTTTTAAATATCCACAACGCCCACACCATAATTGTTGGCTGTGTAGCCTACAATTAGCGCACCCTGTTTGAGGGCCTGTAATAAATTATGTTTTAATACTCTGCCTCCAGCTTTCTTAAGATCCAAACATTCCTGGCAAACAATCAATAAATAGGGACCAGATGCCAAGGAATGTGCTGAAGTACCGCTTTTCCATTTTTAATAGATAAAGATCCAACAATAAAGACTGCTGTGTAGGTTCCTTTCCGAATCAATATGTGCTTTGTTTTCAGCCAAATGGAAAAAAAAAAATAGACTGTGGTAAATGTGGTTTCGCTCACACAACACATACCGCTGTAAAGTTCAGCAAACATACTGAGGTCTGTGATTTCCAAAACATAACATTTTCACTTTAAATAAATAAATACATAAATGAACAAACACATGATCAAGGGGTCTTACGGAGAATTCAGGGTGTGAGAGAAACAGACAAAAACAATGGATAATTTAAAAATAAATAAATAAATGTATTATAAAACTGGTACTCAACAAAGAATTAAATGTGGAACAGATAACTCCTGAAAAGGGGAGGAAAAAATGTCTGACCTCAGAAAAATATTCCGCATACTGATACAGGGAAACAGAGCCTGGAATTTAAGCGCAGTATGCAAAGGTATAATGAACCAATGTCAATCAATTTCTGATTACAAATCAGACCAATAGACATAAAATGATAAGCTATGTTTAAATAAAAAATAGTCCGTAACCAGGCCTACACATTTTTTCCTATAAACAAGAGATCAAAACCCACTATGAGTAAATAATGTCGAGAATTTCTAGAATTCTCCAGAGGGTTTGTACTGCTTCGTAAGCATAGCATCTATTTATTTTTTTGCATGGCTGCTGATCCTAGCAGCCAAAGACGCCCGGACTCCTTCAGCTTGGTTTGTTCAGCTTTTAAGTTCGTCTACGGCCCCTAACCTGCACGCACGGCGCAGAGCTGCACTACGGCCCCTAACCTGCACGCGCGGTGCAGGGCTGCACTACGGCCCCTAACCTGCACGCGCGGTGCAGGGCTGCACTACGGCCCCTAACCTGCACGCGCAGCGCAGGGCTGCACTACGGCCCCTAACCTGCACGCGTGGCGCAGGGCTGCACTACGGCCCCTAACCTGCACGCGCGGCGCAGTCTCACACCCATCGCTCCCCAGGCGGCTACCTTTCTTGTGGCAGGTCTTCAGCAGGTGTCCGGACGGTTTCAAGGGGACGCCAGTGATCTTGGGCCCGGCGCTCCCGTGGCGAGCCTTGCCGAGGGGACTCCCGTTCTGCTCCAGCCGCGCCATCTTGGCTGGGGGGCCCTTGGCCTCCCCCATGTTGTTGGGCAGCTCGCAGTTCTCCTTCCCCAGGCAGGTCTCACTGAGATGATCCATCATTCTCAGCACCACTGCTCACAGTCACCTGCCAATTCCCAAACAGGGCCGTGCATGTCAGTCCACCCAAACCTCATTTTAACGACACTCCTTAACAAAACAACAATTATTTAGTTGACTATATAAAGGAATGTCTCCCATAACACAAGTGCTGCAAACTGATCGCCTAAAATCCCACAGCTCTGACTCCAGTGGCCAGAGATCAGTGCTGGGATATTATACTGGTAAGGCATCAAAAAGCTCAAGATTAACAGTGCAGTAAAAAAAAAGCTCTTACAGCATGAACTGGATCTTTATTTTTTTATTTTAAAAAAGCACGTTTTAAATTACTATTAAAAATTTTCAGTTCTATTATCTATTATTGTTAATGATTGACTCTTCATATAGGGTGATAATCATATTTGTGCTGCAGCTATTCAAAAAGTTGCAAAATACTAAATATTTTGTTTTATCTAAAATGGTTTTAAAGCAAGGAATCTTTTTTTTATTTATTTAGAAAATCAAAATACATAACGGAAAATCTAAAAGGAGAAAGTACCTGTCAGCACATTTCACAGAGATCTGTCTTCCCCACGAGTGTGCGCAAGTTTCACCACTGTTTACCACCACCAAGATCATCAGTTGTGTACAGCAATCCCACAACACACTGCCATGCGGTCAGGACCCAAGACCATTTGCAAAATCAGCGGAAGAACCCGCTCTACTCTTACTCAGTTCTAAAAGACACAGACATTAAATTCTACCCCCTACAGTCAAACAGGAATCTGACTGCAATGTTACTGTCCTGTAGTCACAGTGTGAGTCATTTAATGGTATTTGAAAAGGAACAACGTCGACATGTTTTACTGTATGTGTATAAACACAAAAAAAAATAAAGTGAGGGGAAATGACGGCCTGTTTTTAGAATGCGGAGGTGATGTTACAGTCAAGTGCAAGCGAATGGACAGGAGCTGGAAGTCAGGGAGGGCATCTCCC
Source organism: Hyperopisus bebe (assembly GCA_026777045.1). Lineage (NCBI taxonomy): Eukaryota > Metazoa > Chordata > Actinopteri > Osteoglossiformes > Mormyridae > Hyperopisus > Hyperopisus bebe. The sequence continues at coordinate 17,828,013 of JAODJW010000135.1, read as the reverse complement.
ATAAAGATACAGCTAGCCCAACATCCAGACAACACGCAGAGTTCCTCAACAGCCCCCCCACCTTTAGAGAGCATAAAACTTTTTACGTAGGTTTCGCGTTACGGACGGCCACACACACACACACAGTGTCTCGCGCGCACCTTCACCTGGTAGGGCTGGGCTTGCAGATTTTTTTGTTGCACATTTTGGTTCAATTACCAAAACATACTCCGTTTTCACATCGTTTTGGGGAAAAAAAAAGAAAAGGGGAAAAAAACAAGCTGTTGACTAACTTGTAAGGTGTAGAGTGCGTGGGTCCGGCAGTCGTCTGTTACTACTATGCAAACGGCAGCAGCCTACGGCCGAATATTAGACATGACACTACCTACAAAATCCGAGCTGCATTACTGACTCTGCAACTATCGATAATATTACTATCATCATCAACAACAAACTGATAACAAATTATTCAATTTTACTCGAACGCGGGGTTATATTTACATTTCATATTCCTTAATTGTTCAATGAAAAAGGATGGTAAAGTGCTCAGAAATAGTCACAATAGAAGTGATATTAAAATAAAGTAATGCCACTGCGCAAATGGATGAAACGTCCAAGCTGGTGAATACGACAGTTACATTTTAAAGCCGGGAACAATTTTGCAATTCTGATGCAAATTTAGCGACACCAACCTGAAATCGAGTACTTCTGAACTGGAAAGCATATACAGTCGCCCGAGTGCCAAGCGCCTTCTTCAAGTTCGTTTGAAAGAAGAAAAAAACTTCAGCGTTTTCTTTCTAGGTCGGTATGACAACAGATGTCAAGTCTTCTCGGGAAATGAATATTCTTTAGTTGAAGACCGAAAAGGCGATTCCCCTAAACCACGGAGCGTTCGAGCACAAGTGAGAAGTTCAGCTTTGCTGAGAAACGGCAACATGGATGAGCGACAGATGCAGACGCATAATGCACATTATACCGAAACCACTAATTGGCCTGTGTGCCAACGGGCTGAAAATATAAAGCTCGCCATGTTACGAAGTAACAACGGGTCACGTCTGAAATGTACGTGTATCGGAACTGTGCACATCTCAGACACACCGACATTCACGGCCATATGCTGCTGTGTCGGACACTTCTATGCAGTTCACACAGCCTGCAAATCCACCCCCGAAAACAACCAAGCCTCATACAAAAGAAACAAGCCCTAAGAAACAGAAGTCAACAAAACACTAAAAACCTATCATTTATCAACCGGTAACCATCTTCCGTAATCACTTGCATGGCTGTGTAGCTAGAAAGATCTCCAGCGGTTCGGTACTTCAGCTTCTCTACTGTCCAGGGTTGGAAAAAGACGGAGCGTCTGCCTTTTTATCAAGACGATGCATGATTATTACAGAACAGATGAGAAGGGGAGGGGGAAAGTCCGTTTTAGTTTCCGATTCTGGAAGCAGCATTGACGCGGTGTAAATGCCTGACAGCTCCCCGCGTTGGGAATGTTTTCTGCCGGTTTTATTTGTGCCCGGACGGCGCTCCTCTGTCTTCCTCCCGTCCCCCTCTCCGCGTCCCCATTAAATTATTAGTTGCATTGACTCATCACTCCCCTCTCCGGCGCTCGCACTGACTGGGTTCTGCTCTTTCTCCTCATTTCAACAGAAAGTAACACCCCGGCCAGCGGATCTTTGCAGCGCATTTCCAATCAGCCAGCACAGCCTCCCGTGACGGCCGATCTCCTGGCAAAAAAAGCGCAAAACCCCGAAAAATAAAAAGTAAAAACTGGAAAGAAAGCAGAAGATGGTGCGATTTCCGGCTGTGCGCGCAGGAATTTTTAATCAGCTTGATTAGAGTGAGGCGGCTCTGCATTTATTACTGTATAACGCGCACACGCCACGGACCCATATTATGCGAATAAAAATAATGCACCATGTGATTCGAGGTATGTAAACGGTAAAAAAACAACCTGGCGTTTACTGTCGGCGGGGGCTTTATTCAAGAAGAGACAATCCGGTGTGTTCAAAGCAGATTTAGATTGTATTGTTTTACGTCAGTCGTATATTCGATAACCAGCTGATTGTTGAAACACAACACAAAATGCAGGCTCTTGGCACTGGCTGTGCAGTTTAATATGCTCCAGTATAAAGGGAAACAAATACATTTTTTGTTCTTCAAATTATCTTCTATATAAAAATATAGCAGTTGGTAAGTGTGTGCTTTCGGATAATATTATTTGAACAACTTTATCATTTGAACTATGGCCTACTGTGTGTATTTACGCTTGGAAATGTGTGGGAGATTGAGAGTGTTTCTACAATGTGCAAAATTTAATGTTGCTTATTACCCAGCACGCGCCATATGGCAGGCGAAGGACCGCGAGCGAAAGGATATTTATCGTGGCGGAATATCTCGAGTATGGGAATTAATAACAACACATGCTGGCACACAGGCGGGGAGCGGCGATCGCAGGTGACGGGGGCGTGCAGCGCACAACCAAGCTTGGAGCCTATTAGCCACAGTGAGCAGATCGAATTTCAACTCTGACGAAGCCTGACCACAACACAAATGACACTGATATCACCCCGTGAACGGAGAGGCGGGGGGCGGTGGGAGGGGACGATCGGCGGCCAGATCCTCCACAGCAAAGCAAGACGAGAACGCAGGCGACGCACACCAAAGTTATAAAAACGTGATATTACCCTCTTATTTTCCCTGAGAATACCTAACTCCGATTTCCTACAATGTATAATAGGAGGAAGATTCTCACTCGCTATCCTTAATCTGGATGCGTGAAATTGCTCTTCAGGGAGAATTCTTTGTAATACTGGAGTTATTAAACATATGGTTGGATAATCAGCGAAGCTACAACATCAATTTCCACACCAAATGAAACATTAAAGTAATTAGGAAATATACCACGCGAACACATTCTGAAGCTGGAAATCTACAACTTAAGAAGGGGGGGGTACACACCTGAGAAAGGCATCTGCGAAACCAGGTCACACTAATAAGATTAGGTGAGGTATAAACACCGCTTCAGATCATGAATCGAAAACATCAAAACAGGAAACCGACAAAACAGGGGAAACATAAAGAAGGAGTGTTAAAATTACCGAACTACTCTTTAAAAGGTTTCATGCATAAGATAAAGCAAACAATGAAATATAGCCACTTTAAGATCTCGAATGAACGTGACCCTATAGGAAGTCTATGGCGCGTATCTAATCTAATTTGTTAAACCAACCAGACAATAGAAACGCAAGCATAAGATATTACTTTCTGAATGTTAGTTGGTACAGAACTGTAAATACAGTTTTCTAGTGCAAGCGGGAGTCAAACGTCGTGACAAAAATGTGAATAGAATAGAAATTAAACAAGTGAAAAAAAATAAGCTTGCCATTTATTGACACTGTGCATGGGACAATGAACATGGTCCTCACTGCTTCAAAAACAATTGAAAAAAGAAAAGAGAGTCTTTGAATAACAATTCAAATCTGACATTACGTAAAACAAATCTCTGTCAAACATATTTCCACCTTTCTAATATAAAATAAAAACATAAGCAAAAAACAACCCCCAAAAGTCATATTGGAAAAAAACTGATGTAATCTTTTGATCTGTGTTTGTTGAGGCTAACATTAGCTGTTGATTAACAACCGAGAATCAGAATGTGCACAAGACAAGAGCTGCAGCTTTCATCTCTGGCCCTTGGGTTGAATGATTTAACCTACAAGCTAATGACATATTAAATACAATCCTCACGTGGTGCCTGAGATCTGAAAAGAGAAGATTGTTACTCTAAACTGACACCTGTCAGCAAAATTGGAAACTCTGAGGAAAAAAAACTCGCCAAGGTGCACATTTTGTCAAACTACTGTCAATCAGATATTGTGTTTAGGTGCTACTGTACCGCAATGGGTGCTACATTAAAATAAAAATAATGATAATTAATTGTTAACTACTAAATGCCCTCCCTAATCTTCCTATTGGGGAATGTCAAATTATCAAATATATCACTTTTTTTATCGCGCCACGTTCCGTGATATAACGTTTTTGCTTCTAGCGTCGCTCTTTATTATTGCTCTTATAAATTCTCTTTATAGATCTTGTGGTTTTTATATAAGCTATTCTGCTCCTTCACCTGTATTCATTTGTCTATTTTTTGTCTGTTGAGTATGCTAGGTTAGAGTACTAGGTCAGTGTTGGTTAAATGCTGTCACAATTTAACCGCCGAGGCTTATCTCGTATTCCTCTGTATTTTATGTGTAGCTATTGTCCAATGGGGTGGAAAGGTTAGAATGGAGAGGTTGCAGCATGGAGAATGGAGTGACAGCCACGCTCAGTGCTGCCACCTACTGTTCCAGTGATCGATGACAAAGATGTACATGTGGGTATGTAGTAATAAAGTCTAACGCTGGAAGACGTCAATTCTGTACAGCCTTCCAGTGCGTCTAGTTGATTTCTGAATCCTATTTAGTGGGACTGCTTGTGTTCATGTTGTTAATTTGTACACCGCGTGTCACTTGTTATATTGCTTAAAAAAATGCAGTATGTAAACAGAGGCCCTGAGGCAGTGAGCATTACCCACTGCATTAAGCCAATTGTTAGGATTAATAGATGTTAAATGTGCATGCATTACTCCATATCCACTGTTTGTACTTCAGATTTGAATTTTAATTTTGATGTTGGTTACCTATATGGTAAAATTAAGTCTTGTACTTTGGCACACCAAGATGCAAAAAAAAAAATATATACTATTGTGTGTGATAAGAATATTAGGAAATATGAAATGAACTGTGGTTTGGAAGTTGATAAATGGTGATTTAAGAAGACACATTTCACATTATTAAGCAATAAAAAGTTAAAGCACTTGCATTTATTCTGTACGGCTACAAGACGAGGGCAGTATAACCTATAAATGAACTCTATGTTTTGTGGAAAAAAATATCATAAAACTCAAATGTGTGTGTGTGTGTGTATTAATATATACAGTATAATGACAGTAGCAGCATACTATGTGACTTAGATGTGACTTAGATGTGACTTAGATGTGATAAGAACATTGGGTACGCTGCTCTGTAGCTGAGCTGCATGCGGCAGAAGCAGTTTGCATAAACACCTATAAGCCTTATAGGCATTTCTGAACTTTTCCGCATCACCAAGAGCCACTGCAGATGCCTACACATTCCTCGAGACTCTGAAGCATCAACATCCACAAAGCAAGTCAGACAGCAGAGGTTTCTTTATGAAGCCGGATCATTACGATCACTGTTGAAATAGTCACGTCTGTAACGGTTAGAGAGATTTCTGACAAAGTTCGTTGAATTAAAAGAAGTGGAGCATTATCGTCACAGGTGTCACCTGGGGGGGGGGGGTATACTGTCCTGAATTTCGGCAAATGTTTTGCTTCTCTCTCAACTTTTGTGTTTTGAGTTGACTTGACCTCCATTCATACCAAGAGAGCAGCAGATTTCGTACGCATTGCCTAGGACATTTACATATTTTGCAACCACTGTTGTCAAAAGCGACGTACAACGTGGTCACGTGTAATAAATCATATCGTAGTAGTCAAAGAGAAAAGCATAACATTGGTCAAATATGTCTAAGAAATGTCAAGTGTCGCTGCATTCGCTAATAAACGGAAATGGTGAAGGGCGCCCCTAGGTTAGCATCATCTACCACGGTGGGCTTTTAGTGACGGACAGTGCTGACACTGTACAGGGAGGCGTAAATAAGCAGGAGTTCTTTGCACTTATGGGTTACAGCAGGTAACGTTTTCCTTACAGAGCGGAACTCGTGCTTGTGACAGCCACCTCTATCTGCAGGCCAGTGATGTGCACGATAGAGTCGCATGCCTGCGGTTTTCCGGATACGAGAAGACGGCTGCTCTTCCGCAGCACGCCTGCGCTCGCACTCTCAAAATGCAGGACCGGCTCCGAAGACCCTCGCCTCGATGACACTTAGACTGAGGGACAAACAGAAAGTCTATGTTCCTTATTTTCTAGTCGAGATCTCGTGTAATTAATGGTGTAAAACGAATTCTCTGTCACAGTCTTTCACGTGTGTCGGGACCCTGAGAGGACTCTTTTATCGAATCATCTCTCATTTGTTCCTCTGGTTTTTATCTAATTACAAAACGTATTGCCGCAAAAGAATCAACAAACATCAGTTTCAGCATCCAGAAAATTACTGTTCTGCCACTGGTGTGGCCTCTGTGTCACATGATTGAATAATTATGGCTGTAATCGCTACCTCGTGGGTTACAACGTATCAGTAATTAATACTGTTAGGGGGATAAGGTCGGGTGTTGCTGGAAGAGCCTCTGAAGAATTCTTTGACCCCTGCTTTGTTGTTCAAATGCAAGCAAAAAAGAAAAAAAACAAAAAACTGCTGTATCTCCACTCTGCCAGCCGTGACCACGGCAACGACAGAGAGCTGGTGACCTGAGCAGAAGGAGGACTCACCTCTTGTTAAGTGCCATGCTAATGAAGGCAAGGGTGACTCTGCATTCCAGAGGCCACCACTGGGCACAAAGGTGACATGCAGGGTGCGGCGTCTGGCTCGGAGCGAGAGAGGCCAGCCGCTCCTCTCTACAGAATAGCACGGAAGATGTCCAGTGAGCTCCGTGACAATGTGCTTAGGCAAAAGAACTTCATCGTCCCCTTTTTTATTCCTCACTAGCCTTTCAAGGGAACCGCTCAAAAATGCGAATTACTTCGTATATGACAGAGTAACAGAACACCAGCCAATGGCATCTTAACGTTCCTTTAATCCTTTCTCTACATTTGCATCAGTGATATTTAACACAAAAATGCCTTTAAATTCTCACGGATAGACTTACCTACGGCTATAATCAAGGGTCTGCAAAACGTATCCATTCTGAGTGCTATCTTATATTTGATAATAGACAGATGACTGTAGGGTTAATGCAGAGAGACTGCGTTCAAAACTAATTCACATGACTTGATCTAAACAGAGGAGGCCGGGGGGTGGGGAAGGAGGTAAATAGAGGCTTAGCAACAATGAAAGAATGAACGAAAAAGAATTCACCCGTTCCCAAAAGACCTTGCAATGGAAACTTTCGAAGTAGCAAACATTAGTTCCATTGCACATTAGAAGATATGCATCATGCACCTACGACGTACATCAACTGCTAAGTCTCCCTTTTAAATGAAATGAAGAGATTTATAAAAATTGTAGTGAGCAAAGATGAGGTGTGTGTACAGTATGTGTGTGTGTGATTATGTTTATATTGCATTGTGGGGACCAAATGTTCCTCACAATGTAATAAAAACCTGTTATTTTGACATTGTGGGGACCATTTTTCAGGTCCCCACAAAGATCTGTGAATGCTATGAAAAAACTAAAAATGCCAAAAGTCTCGTATTTTGTTTGGTTACTTATGGTTAAGGTTAGAGCTGGGTAGGGCTTAAGGTCGTCATGTTGGGATTAGTGTTTTCCCCATAGAAATGAATGGAGAGTCCCCACACAAATATAATTACAACCCTCTGTGTGTGTGTGTGTGTGTGTGTGTGTGTCTGGTGTGTATGCATACAAGCTTCATAAAGAGTGGCAAAGGAGGCAGAGCAGTGCTTCCACGCGATGAGCGACAAAGGCGGACAGCTGTTTAAATCGTTTTATTGGGATATGTGGGCGGGAATTACAAACTGATCCCAGAAAGTGGGCCCTGGGATGCAGATCGGGCTGGAGCGCTGTGTTCCCCCCGTCTCTCGGTGACAGAACCAGCCATCGGGGGGGGGGGGGGGGGGGGGGGAGGGGAACCTCCATGCATGTAATAGTGGCAACCGTAGAATAAAGAATGATATACTTCTAAAAGATGAATGGCGCAGACTTAAAAACATTTCAATTCCAGGAGGTTAAATCTGTACAGAAAGTCATCCCAATTTATTTTTCATTGCATTTTTCATCCTTAAACAACTGGATGGGATAAATGCTATTCAGCTTCCACATCGACTTCCCGTAACAAAATTTACATGACATTCTTAATTATAGTATTTAACTTCATGAATATGAATTTTTCTACAGACTCTGCTGTGCATGTATTCTGTATGAAAACTTGCTCTTCAAACGTAAAGGAACTGCATTATTTAGATCCAGTGTGACATTAAGCAGAACAGCACACTTGTCAATGCATAAAAATATTTCAAAGCGGTTGCAAAATATTTATATTTAACCTGGTGATTAAGCAGTGAGGGCAAGACTGTATAGCGATGCCTAGGGAGGTACGTATGTAATCTCCAGGCCTGTTACGTATTTGACTCAGAACCTAGGAATGCACAAGCAGTACCCATGAAGAAACTATCACTTTAAAACTGGTTTCAGCTTGCCATCAAAACCCTCCTGATCATTTTTGGGTTTGTTTGTTCCCCCTCCATTAGGAATCATAACAGGACCGAGAACGAATCTGCTCACAGCTGCACATTAAACGGGAGACAGGCCTCTTATTTACTGGCGACAGTCAAATAAACACATTCACTGGGAGTTAAAGAGGTATTTACACGACTCCTACTGTACGTCAGCTATAATTTCACTGTCCGCCGAGGTGTTGACTCTGTGCGCAGTGAGAGGGAGCCGCCAGACTCACTTTGGCTTATCGGGCCATGCTCTTTAATTGGGAACAAAGGCGGGAGCTTTTTCAAAGTGGCGACACAGAGCTTCTCTTCATTCTGGGAGTCTGTGGAATCGCAAATTCCGTCGGGGCTCACGTCAGAGCCCAGAGCGGAGCCGTCACCCCTGGATAAATTAATGTAAACTTTCAGCAGCGTTCTCATCTTCCTAACAGGATAATTAAATATTCCAACGATCAGTGTCAGCCAAATAGCTAGGTATGTAATTTGTACGCTCTTATCATTAAGGGAAGCTAGGGATGAAGGTTTCTGTTTAATGAGTATATACGGTGGCATATTATGGGGTGGACGTGTTTGTATGTCTGCAGAAAACTTTCACAAAAGGGGGGGGGTGGAGATAAATGGTGGCTTCTCAGTTGTGCCTCAAAGATCAGATGGAAAAATCTGGATTTTATGGTCACACATTGGTAGCAGTGAAGTACGTGACGCCGGATATACTTTTCAAAAGCCAACAAGTGTGGATCTATTCCTCGTGCGGCAGTCATTTGAATTTGGTAAGATGCTTCTACTCTTGTGCCAAAAATCATTGGTCTTCTGTACCATCTAATTGGTCTCATTGGGTCAGGACGTGTGAATGTTGTTTTTCTCCTCCACGTCAAACCGCATTTTTACATGCATTTCTGAGGCTCTATCCATCCATCCTTTTTTCTTTGCGCCCCTGTTGCCTATAAGCACATATGAAGGTACAGACCTAGAAGCAGTAAAACCTCTGTATGTTTTAATATAGGGCCCAGTAACATCAGAGCGGCTCTGGCAGTCCTGCGCTACCACTGCCTTCACCTCCCGCGAGACCCATCTGACGAATTAAGTGCCAATTAAGCATGAATGTGATGCAAAAGCACGAGCAGAAAGAATGAGGCAAAGATCACCTGGGTGTTTCTGTCAGTCCCCGGGAAGCTGTCTGTTCCCCTGCAATTACTGACAATAACTAGAAGGGTAGCGCTTTCAGTTCTGCACCCCGAAAAGACCAACCTGAACTCAATTGTACCTAATTAGGGGCCGCAAGCGAAGAAGAAATGTCCCGTATTCCTACTGCTCCTCACACCAAACTTAACGTGGGATTGTGTCCTGAAGCCAATTATTAAATGCTTTATATGAAAAGTCATGTAGTTACCACATTTAAATTTACATTATCATCTAGAACAGCTTTTTTTCCAAACTAAATTCCTTTCCCGTATGTCCACGGATTATACATTTTCCACTTATTTTTACACATGTCCTCTGCATTGATTTACCTGCTTACAAGCCAAGCATCCCATATTACATCTGCAGCTTATGTCACCCCATTAATATTTATTGTCACACTTTATTGTTTTTTTTATTTTTTGCAAGGAACTTTGGCAATAATGTGGTGTAACATAATAAAATGTGTAACAGTAATACTGAAATGCTAAAGACAATGTTCACACTGTCTTTGATCTTCAACACCAATTACAAGAAGCGGCATGGTTTCCTAATGAGAAAAGAACTGTTTATTTCTGCGTAACATCATACTCACCAAATTAATAGCATTTGTATTTACCCAGGCTCTGCCCTGTTCATTTAAACTACCAAATTAGAGCAGACATGCAAACCACCTGTAAACTCCTGCTACATTCAAAAAACCTGTAGTGCAATTTTTGTGGATGTTAACTTGGTTGCATGAAAAACACGGGACAGAACATCTAGTGTTTTTATAACAAAAAGGATGTTCTGCAACTTGAATGCAGCTGTGACGAAAACTGCATTGAATATCAGTACTATAGTTATTTTATTTTTCTCATGAGTCCTACATAAAAGGAAATTTAGACCCTCTTTAACGAACAACCATATATCCATCTTACACAATATTTCAATTCAAAATACTGTTCTGTAAGGATATTTAAGCAAAAATGCAACTATTTGATGGTCGATTTCCGTAAATGGAAGATTAAATGTAACAAGTGAATCTGCTTCATGTACACTTTTTGCAAAGTAACCTTCTACATTTTGTCAATCTTTTTCACTGGCTGAGTATTTGCCTTACAGATGATGCTATTTGACTGGTCATATAATACATTTTTCAAATTTTTAAAAAAGTTTTTGGTGCCATGAAAGCATTAAAATAACCCACTAATTCAAACAGTGGTTGATGAAACAACAGATAGTGAATCTGGAAACCACAGATGACTTAACACCCTCATAATCCCAGAACAGTGTAGTGCAACTTCCCAACAATGACCTCAGCTCTGTTACCATTCTTACTCAAGAGAGAACCTTTTACATTTAAGAAGCTTCTGCTAGTGGAAAATAATACAGCAAAGCGTTAATTTCACTACATAATCAAATACTCAAACCCCACACTGGCCCTTTTCTCCCTTCTGTCAAGCAGCACAGAACCAGCAGACACTGTCACAAGGTTTAGAAACAGTTTTTACCCATAAATCATTGCTCTTTATTTTTGTTATATAAGTTCTGCATTTCTTTATGGTTCACTGATATTTATTGTTGTATTTATTATCGTAGGTGCTGCTGTTCTTGTTGTCGTTATTGTCTGCTGTTTATTGTTATTCTTTGTTAACTGTTCTTAACTGACAGTCTCTAAGAGGTATCTCACAAAAATGAACACATAAGACAAAAATAAATGAATTTTTGTAGGCAGACTACCTGTGTGCCTTCGAACTGTGGAACTACCCAACACGTGATCGTGTGTTTTTGTCAGCCTGTCTCATGCGGTCGCTTTATAAACGTTTTTCACAATGCAGCAATTACCCTGATTAAAATTAAATCACGCTGACCATGCTGGGAATCTAGAAACATGTGGGTGTAGTTCAATAACAACAGATATTCCACAAAAAAAAAGCTTTAAGAGATCTAAATTAAGGTTAATGCAACCTCCAAGAGTATTACAGAGAATAAGGAGCAATAGTTTCTTGTGTATAACATTATAGACTGATCACCCGCACCATATTATACTGTCAAAATGAACGTTTCTGAGCGCTTCGGCAACGCGCGTGAAGTTAAGGCTGTGCCGAGCCCCGCATATTTCCGCTGTTCACCTTTCAGTCTGTGTTCACCGCATCTGCACAGAGACGGAGCCCTGCAGCCTAGCTTCATGGTTAACTTAATTATATCCAGACCAAGTACAATGATGCATGTAACTGTAGGTTTGTAGCAATGCGCAGCATGTCATACGATCACTTCCTACATTATGTAACTTTAGAATATTTGAGTCATTTCGTATTTACATTAAAGCAAATGTTAATTTTGGTCAACTGCAAACAACCTGCAAACTGTCTGAAAAAATCGTTACCTAGTATTTCTTGTTGTCCTTTTATTATTATTCTTATTCTTCTTCTTCTTATTATTATTATTATTATTATTAGTATTATTATTATTATTATTGATAGTAGTAGTAGTACGACAAGTTAAGCATGACTCGGGAATCGCCCGCATGATAAAACAAAAGTTGATAAAGTATAATATTACAAAGTATAACGTACGAGAAACACCCATTGCAGCTGTCTAAGCTCTTAAAGTTTGACGTTTCCGGCGGTAAATAGGAAACGTTTTTGTCTTGATACATCTTTCGATTAGCAATCAGCCCATTAAAAGCGAGCACTTTGTTTACCAGGCATCTGAACCTTTGAATATATGCATCAAATCGCAGCATTTTAAACGTAAAGGCGGATACGTTAAATAGGCGCCGCTGTGTATGAGACCGAAGGCTGACAGCGGCTGTCAAACGTGACGCGTCGAGAAACAAAACAAAAAAAAACGAGCGTCAAAATCTTACAATACCTTCAAAGTTAGAAGACACCGTGAGACCTCCTGTTTTCCATTAAAATGTAAGAAATGGTGCTGGCTGTGTCCCACCTTGAGAGATCCAATACAGAGGGAGTCCTCGCAGGCAGACAGGCGGGCGGTGTGGGCGCCGCAGCTGTGAACTGTGCCGCACTTCAGAATGACTAGATTGAGCGAAAGTGTGCCGAGCTCGGATTGGGAAACGGGGTAGAGGCACAGGAGGAGGGCCCTTCGCATGGGTGTCAGGTAAGCGAGCCGCCCCTCCCCGTTTCTGATGCTCAGATCGATGATTTGTCAGCCCCATCTCCAGACCCACTTGGGGCGTCTTACGGCGCCCCGCTTCCCTCTCGGTCCCCGGGGAGTCTAGCAGCTAGCGGGGAAGCGGGCTGCCAGGAGAGCGCTCACACTCATCAATTATGATATTTACACACCACATGTTTATATGCCAAGTAAGGGGGTGGATGGAATAAGTCGAGGTTAAGGTCTGCGGTGTGTAGGTTTTTTGGCGAGTTTTTTATACCTGCATTGTTTCTTTTAATACCCTGAATGACGGCCGGAGCCCAGACTGTTTCCGACAAACAAAAAAAGTAAATAACATGTGCCTGTCCGACCGCAATGGTTTGTAAGCAATTGTGATATTATTAAGAGAAAGTTTTTTTTTCATCTTCATTTAGGTTGTCTGGTTTTTACCTGTCCCCTGTCATAACGGTTATTCGGGTTCATTAAATAAGGCTAGTATAATATGAGCTGTTATTATAACGGCGGTTAAATCAACTGCTTGCTGGCTTTTTTTATGCGCACCGACACGTGATAAAGGCTACTGAGCGACGCAAGATGTGCATAATACTGAAATACCTAAAAATTCGGAATTATTCTGAAAAGTTCCTGGGTTGTGTGCATTAAAATTACATTTATGATAAAATAAGATTATTGTTTGGTGTTCCTATACACATTATTATTATTATTGTTATTATTATATTAATATCCGTCGCAGACTTCCTAATACAACTTTCTTTTGGTTTTTTTGCCGAATATCAGTAAACGCTAGTAAAATTAAAAAGATTTTGTATTTATTGAGAATGAAGCTGCAGAAACTTACACTTTTTACAATTGCTTGCGCCTTTAGCCGGTATATTAGCAGTTCCTACAAATGAGAGAACCGTTGTCCTTTTCGGTTGGTTTTCATTCTTAGCATTTGTCGGAAGTAATATCCAATAATTATTAAAATAATAATTTCACAAACATTGTTTAAACACTTAATATCCCAAATAAAAATTGAGAATCCTGAATACTCGGCAAGGATTTTTCTGCTTGGCGCACAGAACCAAATGACAATAGTGACTATTTTAGTAGGAAAAGGAGCTTTAAATAAAAACAAATCCGTTAAGAAACATAATTAGCGCCCGCAAAAAAGTGAGGATATTTTAAATAGCCTACATAGGCTTCGCCCCGTTCGGTAAAATGTTATCAAGAGATTGAATAAACTTTCTGTTCTGTTAGTCTACACTTTTGTGCAGCGCAATATATTTGAAAACATATCAAATAGGCCTATAATTCGATTTCTTGTGGTTTCACAGAATTATTATTGACTTACTGACTTATTCACTTCATCGGTTCATTAAATGGTGCCATACTGTACAAAACTCTAGTGCGCAATAAGGGCACCACTGTCCGGAGAGACTGCTTTGCAATTATTTTGCACACAACCCAAGCGCCTATATTTTCTTCGAAAATTCTACAGTTCCCGAACAACCCAGTTTAATGTCACCTGTCGGCTGCGTCGTTGCATTTTTAACTTTCATTAAGATATAGCCTACCTGCGCTATTTTATAAACCTTCAAATGTCTCCGTCGTAATGGAATGAACAATGGCAGCATTATAGTCCTCTATACGGAAAAAACGCGCGCGCAGCTTTTAGTAAAAAGTTGCATTTTAACCTTATTTCGATTTATTGCTTATGACAGCTGCGCTAATGCAGGACTCGGAGGCTTTAGTACTCAATGTCTTTAATGCGCCATGCATATCATATAGTACTTTTTAAATTAAACGTACTATTTGTTATTTATGTAAATATTCAGCTTATATTGTGTTTCCTCATCCAGTCCTAATGTTCTGAAGGGTTGCTGTCAATTCTGTCTTCACCTAAATAGAGAAACTAATAAGTTAAACACTTTGAAAAAGATTTGGTTGTGGAAAAGTATAGACAACTACATATAAACATAAGCTAATGGCAGTTTTGCAATCACTTGCCTTCCGGATACGGTGCTGATTAATTATCTACAATGATGTGCGGTCACGGAAGGCAATACATTTTTGGATTATATATCTGTTACCATAAGGAAATAAATATTCTTATGTTTATTATTTATTAATAATTACGCGTTAAGTTTCGTTTCCACTTTTTCAACGACGACGTTAAAGTTTGGATTTTTTTTTTCTCATTTATTTTTACAAATTATGTCGACATTTTAATCAGTTTAATGTCTCCGTGCAGATATGTATTTGTGGTACTGTGGGTGGTCTTCATTTAAAGACAGGTAAATTACCCAGTTTGTGACTGTATGCCGGTAGCCGCACGGTATATCACACCTTCCGCTCACACTTACGCGGCAGCGGCCAATTACGAGAAAACCGCCGTTACGTGCAAGAATGGACGTGGCAGTAACGCACTCGCTGCCGGCAGACCGAACGCGCGTCTTTCCGCGTCCCTCAGAGTTCTGCTGAAAGTGTGCTAGCAGTATCTAGTGTGGTACAATACGCTACCTCTGTCTGCGTTGGGAATAGCAGCCATTCTGTTGCCTGTGTGACTAAAGTTGGGTTAATTGTGTCTGCCTGCTATTTCTGATAATTGGGTCAGCAAAATAATAACATAAATTACAGCCATTTCTGAATAATATTTATGTACTGTATCTGAAAGGACTTTCAATCATTGTTACTCATCTAAGAGAAAAAAACGGGGCATGGAAGTGATTTAATTAAGACCACACGCATGTGAGAACTGTCCTTTTTAAAAGGACATGTGTCTAAATCCTGCTATTCAGAAAACCTGAAAAAGGTCATTAATAGGTCTGCTGTCAGGCCTGGACATCAAGGTGGACGAGTGACTTCTGAAGGTATGCAGAATGGTGCTGAGATTGCTTAACCTCTGGTGTTTGGAAATGCAAAGAATGTACCTAAGCAACAAACATGAAGATGAATGGCAGAATTGCTCCCATTTTTACTTGTTACCAGATGAAGGAACCTACATTAACACAAAGAAAACAGACCGATGATAAGTCATTACAAACGGAAACATGCGACGGCTGCATCTCCTGCGTGTGCAGGTCCTGACATTTCATCATTTGTCAGCCAAGATGCAGAATTTCATGAATGTTTCATGTTATTAAATGAGACATGTCGTGTTATATGGGTTTGCCTATCCATTCCCAATATATATTTGTCTGTATGTGCATCCAAAAACTGGCATCATCGGATTGTACGTTTGAATACCATAAATACCATTAATAAAAAGCTATACATATTTTAATATTTTAGGCATATTGATAAAACTATGTAGGTATGAACATCTGTAACTCTGAACAGGATAAGTGGATGGATGGATATCTTAGGTAGACATGTATTAACAGAATATAAAATAACTGCTAACTCTTATAATGTCTTCATTAAGTCAGGGAAATGGTACGAATACAGTACATGTCACTCTGCTGGATGGGGAATGTTAAGAATGATTTCATACGGACGGTGTGTTATTGCATTCAGTAACACAGCAACATGCTTTCCAGAATGTGTTTATAGATTGAGGCAACTGACCCATCTGTCAAAGACCTGTTAGTACTTATGACAGATGTTCACCTGTCACGCCACATTGTCAGCTGTGCATTGCGGGAGAATCCATTTGTTTTGCCTTGTTTGAGAAACACGTACTAAACTGACTGTGTGCAAATGCTCTCCCAGAGAAGGCATCATCCACCCTCTGAAGGTCCCTAGGTTAACAGAACCCTGGATGATCGCATTTGAGCTGCAAAGGGTGCATGGATTCCCCCAGATCTCCACTGTCCTTTGCTGCAGCATGCCTGTGCGCAGGGAATCTTCTGCAGTATTCGGCACAGTGATTTAGCTACATCTAACGCCAGCTGAAGCCGCTGCAGCTCTGGATTCTTTAATGGCGATTTGCCAAGCACTTTCAGCTTCTGTTGTGGTCTTTTTATTATCTTAAAATATCCTTAAAAGTAAAAGAATACAGGGAATCCATGGCTAACTGTATTTTATCATTACAGCATAATGAATTATTATTATTATTGTATTATTCTACCCGTTTATCCACTACAAACATTATGGGATTCTGTTATTATTATTATTGATAATAATAATAATAATAATCAAATCACTTATATTGTCCTATCACTAGGCATATACAGTAGGCCTATCATTGTAAGTATACTAGAAACGTTACACAGCAGCATAGTTCTACTAGTTGTTTGTATTTAAGATTAAAAAATAAATACAGTGGACGACGTCTTTATTAATATTTCCTTGATTTGCTTTCTGTTCAGGAAATGATTCTGTAGCAAACAGTAATGTTAAGAAATTTAACGTGGTATATCTGTAAGTCCCTCATATTGTTTTTCTTTTCAACAATTGTTTGCTAATCAATGTTTCCCAGAAAAGTACAGATTTATTGTTGTCTGTGTGAACACTTGTTTCGCATTTAGTCAGATTTTGACATCTACATCAGCTTCTTCTGAAAGGTGTGTTTTCAGTATGATTAACCTGCCTGTTGCAATTTTAGGAGGGAGTGGAGGAGCTGATTGGGCACACTAATGTAAATGTTAAATGAATTTTAATGTGACTTTTTCGTAATGTACCAAAGTTAATCGGACATAAATGAGAATGACCTCCAAATTAATCTTCTCTGTCGGTTACATTACATGGCCCCTGCCAGACATTAAAGACAACGTATTTTCAGGATGATCCATGTGCGTATCTATCACGCTGTCAGAGCAGTCTTAGACTCCATATAAAAAGCACTGATTTCACATCATTAAATGGGCGTCTGTAACGGCAGACTGAATTTATTTATGGATGTCATTCATTGAGTCGCCACCAGGGGGACATTTGTGGTAAATTCCGTGGGCCTTGGAGTAGAAACCAGCTCTGGTTTTCATTTCTGCCTGATAAGGCTACATATTTGAAGTGAAAATGTAGAGTAATTGTGCTATAACTATAAAACATAAAAATGAGCAAAAAATCAGATTGTATTAAACTTTTTCCCTATAATATTTATGCTGTTTTATGCATGATGTCTGTTTAGATTTAGTGATATATCTACATAACAGCAACATCTGTAAGCGTCCCAAAACATTCTGATGATTACATAACATCTGCTTTTCAGTAAGTGAAGTGAAATTTGCTGACAAGTGCACTTAACTCAATATGCACATATGTGTAACTTATTATTAAAAGAAATGAATACAATACACTGCATCCAGCATTCACTGCCAGTATGCAGAATATATAGAATAATCTTGTCTTAATAATATAAACCTTAAAAAACATGAAATGGTACCGAAGATGTATGCAGGATTCTTTGCCCTTTAATAATACTAATATTTATATGTACAAATAAAAAGTCTTTTTAAAGATTCTAACCCAAGTTCAACCTTTAATTCATGGGTTAACATTTCACATTCCAACTTTCTTCTGAGGGGGGGCAGCTTGTGTCTGACCCAGTAATAGTCCTAATTTGAAATAGCACAATCTTTTAAAAACCTTTTTCTTCTTGAGGTTACGCAATTGGCCCAGAAAAATCAGCAAGGTTGCTTTCTGACAGTTATTGCACTACAGCTTAGGGGAGAAATGGATTGCTGAGGTGAGACACCCTGGAATTAGTGTAGGAAATTATAACTATACTGTAACTATCTCATCGCCTCATCCTAACTGGGGACAATTTAATTATAGACAATTTCATTTGATCGCTAATTTGTCTGAAAATATGTCTAAAGGAAATTCAGACATGAAACTGAGTGTGATATGGAATTTGTTTTATAGTTTTGTTTTGTATGTGTACAGAGTAAAGAGAAGGCTCAATCTCTCTATTATAATTAATACGGCACATTCAGTTTAATCCTGTGTGACGCTAAAATTAGAGATAATGAGTAGAAGTTCTGCACTTGCGCCGTGTTTCCTAAGACCTGGTCAATGTAAACATAGTCTGGGTTTCTACCAGGATGACTTATGGTGTATAATCACTTCTAAAGCACGTGAAGCATTTGTTATTAAAGCTTCATTGTCTGATTAAACACTGGCTGGAATCTAAGGGAATACAGAAAAAGCTTTATAAATTCTGAGTGTGATAATAAACTTCCCCTTAAAGGTTTATTAGTGGAAAAAATTCCAGAAATAGAAAACAATAGAAAGGTAACGTAAGGGGAATTGAATTTCAGAAAATGTTTTTTTTTTTTTTTTTCCAATTCAAATGCGTTTACATGTTTAATAATCAGATGAATAAGGCATTTACAAAACATCAACATTTAAAGCGTTTACAGACAGAGTGACCTTATCTTATAAATAAATTCAGTTACTAACTAAATTATCTACTGGGTCCCACAAATCATTTGTTTAATTTTAAGGATACTAGGCAGAGTTTCGGACCTGTCAGCCTGATGTAGATGCAGATATACTGCTACAGATTTTGGGCCCCATGAAAGCAGATCGTATTCAGCCCCTAACCCAGACCAATCCAGTTATGTTCCAAATATTTTAGCTCACCCCTGTCACTCAGGGGCTCTTGGAATTGTCCTATGTTACCCCTGCAAACCCTTCCCCGTCCCCTTTACGACCCCCCCAATGTAGACAGCAAAAATCCATCATTTCAGTGATCTTTTCTTATGCTAATATATCCTCTTTATGTTTATTAATATACCTTATGGATTACACAATGCGACGATTACATAACCGCTAACCGTCACGCCTATCACCTTGTATTCTGTGCTCTGTTAACCTATTGGCTGTCATTGTATTGCATACTTTAGAGAAGCCAATTTAGCCTGTAGCAAATTCAACACCATATAAAAAAACATGCAGAAGAAACTCTCTGAATTTAGGATACTGTACTGATTCAATTGGCCCTGGAATTAAGCAAAAAAAGCTATTGAATTAAAAATCTAAAATTAAAAAAAAAAAAAAATACTATTTCAGTTAACTTCTGTGTGTACCATGTATCTTTGTGAAATATTCTTAAGGTATACAATATGAACTTTTGTAGCCTTGTCATAAAAAGTGGAAAAATAAAAAACTGAACAGTCCACGTGCAAAAGCCAGGTAAAGGATATACGTATCGCTTGGTATCGGCCTTTTATAATAACATACTTTGGTAATTTAAACGAACAGACCCGTATTCTCCTGATCCTCCCTGCAAAGGGGCCCATCAACCCTCCATGCCCCCACCCCCATTTCTGTAGACCCCAGTGCAGCTGCCCCTCCTAGAGTTCAAGTGTTAGTAGGCAGAATAAGGTACGTGAAGTGAGCAGGGAGTCCAAATCTTCAGTACTTATAAGACAGCAGGCAAATGGAACGGTAAGAAGCTCCACTTGCTCAGAAATTTGAGTCATGACAAGGGGGGAAGTGCCAGCTTCTCACAAAATTAAGTAGAAAACAATACCTGGTTACATAAGTTGACTCAAACGTCGTTTTTCGGTCGTCGGTTTTTAACGGTTTTTAATTTTCACAGTGGTTAAGCTACGTCATTAGTAAACATCCGGGTCAGGTAAGATGGCGACCGCAGTATGTCGAAGTGCACTTGTCCTGTTCTTACGCATATGTACAGCACATACTATATTAATGGCTGAGTAGTAGACTTCTGACAAAATTCAGTACCTACTGTGCAAGCAAACAATTTCAGACATACCCTATTTCTTCTTATTGTGTATTTTTGAATTTCTCATCATTTAAAAATATGTCAGAATGAAGCTACGGTCTGTGACATTATCATTGTATCTGATAGTATGCTCACATTCTCTGTCATAGCGTTGGGCTGACTGGGTTTGCTGTGGTGTTAAGGGAGTTTAACCTGTGCGAAACTGTTTAGGTTTGCGGGGGGGGGGGGGGTCGCTCATATAAGGGGAACCGCTTTGTGGTTGTCACTACAATGGGGATTGTGGAATATAAAAGTGTTTACTGCTTTCTCCTCAGTGGAGATGGGTTTCTATTGTCAGAGTAAATAATCAGAACCCACTACCGTCGCATGTTACTCAGAAGTAATCATAACATATCGTACTGTGTAGAACATCTTTCTAACAATATGAGATATAACCTAAGTTTCTTAGCACACATTTATGGATGATTCTTTATTGGTTTCTTGCATTGGTTTCTTGCAAAATGCATATGAGGTTCCATCAGTCTTACAAGTGATCAATTGTGAGATCATTGTAACCTCTCAGATTCAATTGATGTCGGGAAGGGAACCTTTGTGACACATCACGTAACCATGGCAATGTCTCGTGTGCCAGGAAACACCTGTGCTAGGGCCAATCACTGTGGATTTAGCGATGCACCTTCCGAGAGTCAGCTTCATTAGGCCATTCAAAACACTTCAGTGCAGCATTTACAAATGATTCAATTAACATTTCTCTAAGAAAAGGAAGATCTGAGAAAGATTAAATCAACGTTAAATCATTATTTAAACCATTATTCACATCAGTTA
The DNA here is from genome assembly GCA_026777045.1 of Hyperopisus bebe. Taxonomy (NCBI): domain Eukaryota; kingdom Metazoa; phylum Chordata; class Actinopteri; order Osteoglossiformes; family Mormyridae; genus Hyperopisus; species Hyperopisus bebe. The sequence goes on along the minus strand of JAODJW010000135.1, from coordinate 17,806,932 downwards.
ACACCACTATATGTTATTCGGGCAAAAGAAAGGGAAGAATTTTTTCTTTAAAACCTGGTCTTTGCTTCTTGGTGCTGGGCATTGCAGTCTCATTTTGATTTAAATGCACATATTTTTTTTAACTTCTTCACCTTCTTCACATTTCTTTTCCTGGTGAGGGTTGCCGTGGCAGCAGACCATCGCCATGTTGACAAAGCACATGTAGACTGTGTCGGCACATCCCCATAACCTGTGCAAGAGAGGAGAGTTAGTCTGTCTCATGGCCAAGCCCATATTCTGTGTTGTTCCCTCTTAAAGGTTAAACCACGGGGCAGAGAGGCCTTTGCACCACACTGGCACTGGCACTGGCACTGGCACTGGCTTTCCCAGTTGAGGTGAGAACTGCATTCTCCCTACAGTAGAAACACCTTCTGGTTCTGTTTGCACATGTAGCACTTAGCATGACGTGAAGTCGACTGTCTAGAAAGGGTGAGTATTTAGGGCAGAGTAACTCAGAGTAACACAAACATGTGATTTTTATGAGAAGGGTATGATTTGTTTTGCTGTCTTTCATGTTAATGCTTCTGCTATATGCTATACTTAGTCACTTACCTGTCATCACAATTAAATACATGTTAGCGAGGATATCTGTCCTTATTTCACACATGGTTACCGTTACAATTTATAGCTGACTGCTTTGGTAATTTAACAGTCAGTACAGCTAAAGAGCATTTAGAATATTATTGGAGATCTTGTTTTGTTACTAAGCCCAGTTTCAGTTCAGCTGTGTAGGCGGTTTACATGTTACAGCATTTGGCACATTTGTGGCACTGACATTAGGAACATCAGTCAACCTATGTGAACCCTCCTAGAAAGGACACCTGTTAATAAGAAGATTCTATGTAGTTTCTCTGCCCATCAACATGTTACATCAACAACTGGTCCAGACGGTACCAAAAACTTGGACTATCTCCAGATTTTCCCCCCAGTTGTGTTTTCGCCCTTTGGACCAGCATGTGGTAGTTCTGCTTCCCTGTTTGGTTCTGATCCTTACAGAAACATGGATTTCTAAACATCCTTCTCCATCCTTTATCTTTCCTGCACCCCTGCCAAGATCGAATAAAGGTCTACTGATCTCCAGTTGCACACCGTCTTTCCCTTCGCTCTTCCATCTGTCACATCCTTTGAGTATCATGCAGTAGCTTACAGTGCCTGCTAACCTCTGTAGACTACAAGGTCCCATAGGTGAGTCTTTGAAGTTCTCTGTCAACAGTTCACCACTCATCCTTTTTGGAGAAATAACATAAAATCCCTGACTCACTCACAAATGTTCAAGGACATCCTTAGCACTGTGATTCCGTTTATGGTTATTTAATTAGGTCACCCGACGGGCAACTTGCATTGCACATTCACCTCAGAAGTAACAGACTCCCACAAGGATCGGTACTGAGTATTCCTCACCAGTACTGAGTATTCCTCTGTGCTTCCTGTGCATAACACTTTGGGTTTGTGATCCTTCCAACAGCTTAAGTCACCGTGGCTGTGTTGAGTGACCCCACCTGCCTTTTTCCGTATATGTAGAGTCATGCGTTGTGAGTATATGCTGTCTGGATGACTATCCAAAGATGAATGATCACAGTGTTTCACATCTATGTACTTCACTCTCCTAGGTATTCACTCTGTTCTTATGTTTATGCTCTTTTCAACTCTCTTGTGTTTCTCTTCCAAAAAATTGCCTACATCTCAGACATAAGACTTGCATCTTCTCCCTTACTGTGACTGGAGTTTCTCCAGATAGAATTGTGTCCTCCAGCTCAGCTCCATCCTAACATCCTGCCTGTACAGGAACAAGACCGTGACACGCAAGGCTACGCAAATATTACCACAGTATTTATTTGAAAAAAGGCCACTGTAAACGAAATAAGAATAACGTAAAGAATTCAGAGGCAAATAAAGACGTAAACACGGTCAACACCGTGATGTTTCCTAAAGTTTGTCTCCACATTGCCAATATACAGGACACCTGTCATGCCCAAAAGTATGTACATTTTTTATATCATATATTATCTTTTGATTCTAATGGCAACATTCCCAGAAATCATATTATCTTTCAATACTAATGACAGAATTCTCAGAAATGATCACTGACCCAATTTTAGAGGTTTGTTTTTTCTGAATGCATTTTCCTTTTGTCACACTTTTATTAAGATCTCAGTTATCTCCGCGGTAAAGTTATAAAGAAGAACTAAAATCCAATGAGCAGTGGGAGGAACAACAGGTGGGGGCAAGACCAGTGTGGCAAGTGCCTTGGCTGTTTCTTAGAAAACCCAGATTCACATAATTTTTCATGCTTGCCATTAGTTGCTAATGATTTGGATTTTTTTGATGAATTGTAGTATCAATCTCTTTCGCCGGCAGAAAAATCTGTTATTAATCAAAATCATTAAGGCACAACAAGCAAAGTAAATTACAAAGCAGTGCATGTCTAAATTAAATAATTACTCCAATATATCATGACAGTATGGTTTTGATGGGTTAAAGGTAAACATGCAACACTCGAGACTGTGACAACATTGTTTTATAAACGTTTAATGACTGATATAAGATCATAAATGTTTATTACACTTTTGGGTTGCTGTAGCATATAATAGCTTTACCCTGGGATTTATTGCAGTAAGGTAAAGGTGAAAACGTGGACAGTGTGGGTAGTAATCTTTCTGGTTGTAACTGTATTGCCCACTCCTTCAATACATTTAGATGTTTCAAATAGTAGAAGCTGTACTATCGAAAATTGAGATTGTATTTAATCTGTTGTGTGTGACGCTGATCTTACTTTCTAATACATTTGCAGCTCATTAATTCTTTCATTAAAATTAACGACTGACGTTCTAGCTGATCTTCTCTGCTGACGTTTTCCTCCCCAACACAATTTTTTACTGTCACTTAACTTTGTGTCTTATGTCACATTTCTTTCACTGACTGTTTATATTACAATGAAACCTCCAAATAAATTTTGCTGTCAATGCTGCAGTCATGTTCTAAATCAATTTTATTCATGGTATATAAAAGGTTAAATGTGGGCAATATTTTCCAGTGTTAGCTCATTAGCTGAAAGGCAGAGCTTTATTGATTTGAGAGGGTTGGTGGAGCCCAGAGGTCTTCAACTCCAGTCTTGGAGAGTTACTATCTAAGCTCATATGAAGCCAGGTAGGATAGGAAACCTACTGGAAAGTTTCTCTGCAGGACTGGAGTTGGAGACCCTTGGTGTAACCAGAAGACAGGAACCAAGACCCAGAAAGCAGGAGATGGGAGGTAGGAAACAAGAATAGAGCTACACACCAGAAATGTGGTTTCATCTAGCTGATACTATGTTCATGGGACACAGTCGGGCAGAAGCACCAAATCTTGTGGTCAAGGAAAGCCCAAGCACTCCTGTTTGCTGAGATGACAGTGAGGATGGCCGTTACTCTGAATTGCCAATCTGACGGTTGAATATTGCACAAGGCTGCTAACTCGAACACCAATGGTGTCAATTACATGTGTGGTAAAACAAAGCAGAGATTCTGATCAGTGTGTAGCACAGCAGCTGTGGTCGCGATCTGCCACGCATGGAGAGAAATCTGTGCTTCTAAGGCTAAAGTCATGGGAAAATATAAAGGCAAAGTATCCCTTTGGTCAGTATCACAATCGTATAGCCTTCTTTAGGTAATCGTTTAAGAATGAGCCACTGTATTGTATAATCTCCCTGAGGTAGGAAATATGAGGGCGGCTCGCAGACTGAAGCATTAGCCTGTCTTTACACTGAAACACCTCAAACGGGCAAACACAATTTTTCCCTTGCAAATTCTGCGTGACAGAAATAGCCCATGGTGAAAACATATCCTTTCCATTCACCGCTCTGTGATCCATCATAAACAGTCGGTGCCAAATGTTCCCGTTGGCCGAGATTCCCGAGGGGGCGGGGCTTAAGCCTCTATAGGCCAGTAAGCCCCCAGGGCCCCCGGCCTTGGGAAATGTGGCTAATTTTGAGTGCCTTGGCAGCAGCGTTTTGCCGCGCCTTCGGGTCTGTCACAGTTAAAGGGTCCAAATATGGAGCAACAAGACCTGAAATGCGGGGCGAGCGTGTCTTTCCCTTCATCTGGATTGGCGTTGATAAGAACCACTGTCCATTTCTTTCCTGGTATCAGCCCCTTGCATTGGATTATGGGAGCTAGGGCAATAGTGTGTGTGTGTGCGAGCATGTTGGGGGAGTCTTGTGTGCCCCCCCAGCCCCTCACCACTGATGCCAGTGCTGAAATGCTTGCAGAACACATTCCTATAAAGCAATGTTCTGCCACCGATGGCTCCACATTAGAGTCCCTGGAAGTCATCGGCGGGCCGCCTCCCTTTAACCGGATCAGAGCTTTACAGGAAAGGGCACAGTCACAAAATGTACGCAAAGGTGGAACAAAAATGGGAGAGACCTGCTTCTCTCTACATCTCCGCTCCATGTAAAACCCAGTCAATCACTTTACATAAGAAGACATCCATTTAAAGACATAAAATGATTAAAAAGTCGAGTCACAGGTCAGGATGAGTTCACACAACTGGAAACTGCGTGACATCTGCACGAGCACTGCATATCGGACAGAGCACTTTGCCTGGAACCCCGGGCCTCGTCATATTTTAAGAAATGGTTTCATTGAAAAAAAAGCAGTTTCCTCTAACCACATTGACTTTCAAAGGCAACATTTGTCTACATATAGTTACTTTCAGGGGGAAAATGCTGAACTGTTAACGTTTTTTTTTTTTCTTTAGAAAGGAATGATGGTCAAGGAGGCAGAAAAACCCAGAAGTTAGAAAAACACACAATTGATGATGCTGGGTGATTAGAACAAGGGGCAGGTCTGTATGATTCTCTTAAATGAAAGGTTTATTAGAAAAAAAACAGTTACATATTCCTGTCTTTATGAAAAAAAAACATCATTCATCGCACTCCTTATACTGCTGTCGTCGGGATATTGACACTCTGATTCTGTGTGATTTTTACAAATTGTGGAAGCTCTCTAATGCACTGGTTAAGAACAAATCAAAATGAATTGATTAACTGGAAATAACAGCACGGTGACCTAAAATCTGCATCAATAGAAGATTAGCAGTGTAAAAAAAAAAAAACTACCATTTTCACTCTGTCAGGTGATGACACAAAATTACTACACTACAGTCAAACAAAGCAGATGTAACGGGGTAATTACCCACTTAGCGCCACTGTCTATCTCAGTGGTATAACGAGTCTCCTTTTGTTGCTATCTAATTAGTCCTGATAACATACTCTAAGCTAATATGCAAAATAGTTCAACCTAAAAAGAAAAAAAGAAATATTCTTTTGAGCATTTCTGGAGTTTGCCCATTGTTACGCTCACAGTCAATCTGTGTTTATTAATAAAACAATAAATGGAGAAAGATCATGCTGAGCATGGATAGTATAAATGTACATGTCTGTTTGTAAGAAGAGAAGCCTTCCAGAAGATAGATGAGTGGCAAGCGGTGACTAACTTCAGGTAAGCCGTAGGAGTTCAGAGAATGAAGGAAACATGATTGTGCCACAACAAAGGAAGCTTGAAGCAGGGTATTAGTAATGAAAAGCGGGTCGACTCATCTCATCAGTGGGAACAGTATTGTTTTGATTTTCTCACTGAGTGTGACGTGAAGAATATTAATCTAATTACCACACATTAATCTCTGTACTTGACATATATAAGAGGAGCTTTTTGGCCATTGATGTTGGCTACGCTTTACACGCAAGGCGTGCTAATATTTCAATTAGCATATGCAGGCATGCCGAATAGTTTGAGACAGCGGTTCTTCTTGGTGTTGTGAAGGTGTGAACTTTCAGCCCTTTATCGTGCCCAGGTGGAATTTCTCGTGATTAAAAAAAAAAAAAGCAGTTGGACTTCTGCCACTTTGACATGGTAAATGCACACGTGCTGAGCACCCCAGAAGGGGGGCGTGTCTCCAGCCTGCTCCTTGGTCTGAGCCAATCAGGTGATGGGGGGAGAGGGCTGCTTCCCGTGAGGAGCTATAAGAGCGTAAGGCTGTCAGGTAGGGAAATTACCACCAGTCTGTCCACCAGTTACAGTTGCTCACCGTCCCATAGTTTGCGGGATCATCCTGTGTTGAAAAACTAAAATTGCTGTGTGCAATTTTGAACCAGTTCAGGGTGCGATTTATCCTGTATTTTGTGATTTGCCCCCCAAACAATTCGGCACAATTTATTATGGGGATACACTGAGGGTGGGGGGATCAGACTGAAAGTTGCAGCCCTACCTACCTGCCAACAGTTAGACACGAGTAATTCCATTCACATTTGTATTCCTCATGTGCCCCGAATTTTCTGGAATGAATATATAATTGATGTATCACGTGAACCATTACATTGAACACAAGAAAGTAGTGCATAAAATCACATTAAAGCTCCACATGTAACAACCTCAAGGGGTCTTTCAAAGCTTTATAGCCTTATTATTAATCTGGATTTCCGCATTCAGGTGTCCGATACACATGCAGCCAAACGCAAACTATTTATAATTAAGTATATTCAAACATGTATTAACAAGTATTATATGCTCTGTGTTTAATTATTAGATTTTAATTGAATCATTTCCCACGTAGCCGTTTTTTCATGCCTGTACTTAAATTCTCTGCACACTGTATGTTCTTGCAGTGGAGGGCTAATAGCCTCTTATATTTAGCGATGAGAGAAGCAGTGCTAGGAAATCCGCAGTGGGCAGGATAATCGGCGGCTGTCAGCAGCAGGATTAACCCACTTGTCATTGGTTACATTATTGGTCCCCACTGGGTTACACTGAGCAGTATGTGGTGAATCCCGCCCAATTTTCAAAGCCTCATTTCTGCCATAAGTGCCATGGCGTGTTAATTGCACAGTGCAGTTCACTGCTAAAGCTTGTGGTTTAGACAGCTGAGGAATATCTATTTTCCCGCAGTGGCCTCATTATTTGATGGCTAAGGTGCTTTGGACTCGCGTCAATCTGAATATTCTGGAGAACCCTTTTTCAGAATTACAGTTAGTAGTCTGTTACTGGGCAGCAAATAATATTATTAAACATGTTTAAACCTATCCTGTTTTTAATTACATTTTTTGCTTACTAGATGCATCTGAGAAAAAAAAACATATGGAATTGATACCTGAACTGACTGAGTCTCCTTTTCACAGACCTCCTTTGAAAATTTAATAAACATGAAAATCAATCAATGTTCCAGGTCCTACACAGTCATACAGACAGCCTCTGGGATGCGATGGTCCGTGTTGCAATATTTCGACTTTACGACGGGTATTCAAATTCTGTTCTGTTTTTCACTCTCAGTACACTATTCAATGAATTATATGAGATATTCAACACTTTATTATAAAACAGTCTTTGTGTTAATGATTTTGCCCAACTGTAGGCTAATGTAAGTGTTCTAAGCATGTTTAAGGTGGGCTAGGCAAGGCTATGATGTTTGCTAGGTTAGGTGTGCTGTATTAAAATGCATTTTCCCCTCACGATTTTTCCACTTTACGATAGGTCTATCAGAACGTAACCCCATCGTAACCTGGGGAGCGTCCGTATTATTTTCCATCAATTGAGAAACCTCATATGGGAGAAGGGAATGACTGGAATGTTGAAATGTATGTACAGTGTTCTTAAGAAAAAAGGGATTTCAGAAATTGGCAGGTGAGCGCTTGTGTTCCTGGGTTCCCTATAGAGGCACAGGGGGGACGAACCCAGATCCACGTCATCAGTCACTGAGCCGTTTAAGCAGCTTAGCAGGTGTGGCTAGTGCCCCTCAGCTCCCCAGGGCCAGGTCTGCCTGCCCCGAGTCCTCTCCAGTGTGTGGGATCCCTGCCAGAGCACACGGTGGAGTTGGGGTGATGACACTGAACCGCTCATGACCTCTATACACTTTACAGTACAGCCATCCATTTGCTCGTGTCATTATCAACCGCATAAGTTTTCAACAATGGTGGGGACAAAACCACCCGCAAATCCCCCCCCGCCCCCCCCCCCATATACACAGGGTACTCACATGATACTGGTAGGTACATGTCCCTACCATCCATTCCCAAATCTAGGCCCTTCTTTGTCATTTAGGCCAACCATTTTACTGCATCCAAATTTTAAAATTGGTTTTAATTCAACGTCATTACTTTTATATTGCACATTCACGTGTTACATTTTTACCAAAAAGAAAACAGATGTATAGATTTTATAAGTTCCCAGACATCTTGTTTCAGACATAATGTTGCCTTTGATGCATGTTCAGATTTTCATGGGTATCCTCCGGTGCTGTTCAGTTACGTTAAAGCTTGAATGCATGAGAGGATACACTGAAATGACAGTAATAACGTATGGAAAGGGAATGAAAAGAAAGAGTGGATGACTAGCTTTTTCAGGCTGTGATGGCAGGGTTATACTGGCAGTACCCAGGGATGTACCTAGAAATTCTGGGCCCCCTGACAAAATGTCACCTTCCAGTTCTATTTATGATTTGATGCATTCAAGGGCCCCTGTCAAACATCAGGCCCCCGGAACCTGCCGGGGTGTCCATGCCCCTCCAGTACCCTGCAATACATAATTCATTCCTGCAGTCCTATGCAATTACACAGTCAGTCACATTACATAATTTGGCAATTTCTAAAATTAAAATAGTCTAAAAATAAATATTCATCTTTTTGTCACTGCTAATATTGGTAAAAATCAATAGATAAATATCACCATTACACCAGTGGTATATATTATGGGGGCAGTTGTCAAAATTATTCTGTAATTTCTTAAAATGGTAGAGTGTGTCTTTCCCCTTTGTAATGTAAAGGTACAGCTCTTACCCATAATGTTACCCACTGTGATGTCATCTGGTTTCCAGTGGTCTGATAGGTAATGCGTCATAGGAATTATTATCGTTACTGTGTAATTTGTGTAAAGAAAAATACACTGCTAGTTGACTATGACTACCTAAGTCATAGCTTTCATGTTGTTATTGGGTGGCATCATATGAAAAATTCTTCCCACAACCTATGCCAGACCTGTAAACAACCCCACACACCCACACACACGCACACACCCTTAAATCTGCCCCGGCAATATTAAACGGTGGTTTCTGTTTAGAACAAAGTGTAGATCAGATGCTCGATCTACAATTCAGCTGAAAGTCTTACTGTCGTTTTGGGGTGGGGGGCGATCCAGTAGGCGGCTGAGGAAATGCTGGGTGGAACTCGTCCTCATCTGGCCATGGGGCCCACGCTAATCCGCCCCACCCCTGCGAGCTACCGCAAGATTACAGTCCTGCTGCAATCCGGCCTCAGAGCACGCCCTGCATTACACCTTCCAAACACCAGGGAGGCAGCAAAACGGCAAAGCTGGGCTCAGCAATAGGGAGAGGCGTGAAGGGAAGCCATTGAAACAGTACAGGCAGCCACTGGTTCTATTCTTGTTTTTTAATAGAAAATTTACAGGTAGAAGGGGAGTCACCTCAGCTGCCATGGGGCTCAGAAACTGCATAACACATTTTTTTTTCTGGTTTGCTGATGAAGAAGATGCCACAGACTGATAAGATGAGAAAATGAAAGGAACTGCAAGCGTCCATGGGGAGAATTACTTTCTTAATTAGTACCTCGAACAGGTTATATGTTTGTAAATGAGCAGCTTAAGAGTTTCCAAAGCAGTGTTTACTGTTAGAAAAATAAAGGCACAGTGTCTCTCACAGCGCAAGTACAGTCTGGATCAAAAACGGTGCTGAGGGATTAAAGAACAGGCTTCCTCTGGCGCTGACAGTAGATTTAGTGGATGTTTGGAAAAAGTCTAAAATTAGATTTAATATTCTCAAAATGTCCTGTTTGGGTAACATGTGATGCAATGTGAAACATTCTTGCAGAAGACTTTGACCTGGCACCCAGTCCAGCTGGTTGTTGCGTTATGTAACCCCTCAGATGGAGCCAAGCAGTTCGCTGACGTGCCGATCTGAAGCTCCAGTCTGAAGCTCCAATCTGAAGCTCCAGTCTGAAGCTCCAGTCTGAAGCTCCAATCTGAAGCTCCCTCCTGCTCCCTGTTATCCTGTTACTGGACATTTATCTCTTCAAGAAAAAAATTGGAGTATTTACTTAGCAACCAACTAAACGTTTGGTAAATACTCACAAAATTACAATCACTTGAATGTCACTTAAATGTAACATTTTGAGACATTTCCTTTTCGTATTGTATTGTTCATATTGTACTTTCCATAGCGATCACATAACCAATACTACTACAAATCTATGCCTCGCATGTTTCCATGAATATTTTGCTTATTTTCTTTATGCAGTTTGTGAATTCTGTGAGTTCTTTATCTGCACTACGTGTCATTTCCGCTGTGACATGTCCACAGCAAATGCTTTATACACACTGAGCTCCCAGTGAACTTTAAGTTGATTCCAATTCTGATCAATCATACTTAAGGAGCTGTTGTGTTATGTAACAGTATGGGCTTGGTTGAACAAAAAGATAACATTCATTCTCTGTTTATTTTTCCCACACCAACTGGTTTCTTCTAAACATTTAGAATAACTGGCTACATGTCAGGACAGTATTAGCATGCTGTTTTAATTTTCAGTTCTTTCATTTTTAGAACTGGGTCCAAAACACTGCTGTTTAACTCGCATGAGTGACATTTGTATGACATTAAGAGAGTTTGATAATCTCCTTCAAAGCAACTGTGATGATTTCTAATGCATCTGCTTTTATAAATTGCCCTCGATTTTCAGCCCACATAGTTTGAACCCTGTGCTGGCTTCACATTATTAAAGTAAATCCCAGAAAAGAAAAAAAACTGACAAAAAAAGGAAAAAAAAACAATGCAAATCACAATAATTTCCCACTGGAGTCAAAGCAATACATTCTGAGTGTTTACCATGCATTTACTCCTGTTTAAGAACAGTCAACAAACACGTACAGATCAAAGTGGAAAAAACTGAAGGTTTTCCAGAAGTAGGGAGGATAATGGGAAGAGAGACACCTCCAGCTTTAAAAATTATTTATATATGAAATTAAATTCTGCACACAGTTCTCTTAATTTCACTTTAATTAAACAATACTCAATAAATGGCGCATTCGGTGACCAAATGTTCACGGAAAGAGAAATGGAGGGCCCCTAGCCATCAAGACCGAAATAAAGTTTGTCTCCGGGGATGACACCAGAATCTGATCTCCTTAAATGACAACTGATGGTTTTAAAAAAGATAATTAACTTTTCAATTAAAGTCACATCTGACTTTGCACTTATTTCTACCTCTAGTAGGTATACTAGATTTTCAAATCTAGTCTATTGTTACTTTGTTTCGATTGACTTTCAAAATCATTTTAAATGGTCAAATGTATACATTGTAATTGCATATCCTGTGTTCTTATTTATGCATTTATTATGGTTTATGAGGTATGTTAAGTTAGTGGTGAGTGAAATAGGCAATTATGATTTTGTTAGGTTTGATTATTTCCTGTAAAAAATTCAACATACAGCATTTCAAAAGTAAAACAAATGAAAACATGTTACTATTAGTGGTGGACAAAATGTAAATCTTACATTTAGCAGACATCAGTAGTGTCATCCTAGCACCTGCCTCAGACTGCCATGTTAATGTACTGTCAAGATTTTATTAATTTATTTATTTTGCCACAAATCAATTTTTACTTCAATCTGACCAGTATATACACATGCACATGCACACGTGTTTCTGGAAATGTCCCTCAGTTATTACTGCCATGAAGAGTGGCGGGGGGGGGGGGGGAGGTGGGGGGGTT
>JAODJW010000135.1:17752588-17774785 GCA_026777045.1 Hyperopisus bebe | reverse complement strand
GACCTCACCCGGCACTGAGAACAGGGTTATCCCCCTGTAGCTGCTGCAATCCAGGCGATCACCCTTCCCTTTCCAGATAGGGATAACAAGTCCCATTTTCCAGTCAGTTGGGATGACGCCTGTCTCTCAAATGGAAGCAGACCTAGGAAGTGTCACCTCGTAGACACCCATCACCACTGAGCAAAGTTGTGAGTAAGATGTCTTCCTCAGCAAGACATCATTCACAGCGATCGGAGCATACACTGAGACAACAGACAAGACAACCTAGGAGTGCCTTAGCCTGAGTCTCATAATACACTCGTTGAAAGGAGTGACATCAGACACCATCGGGAGGAGCCGATCTGCCACAGCAACAGCTACTCCCTGAGTATAGCAGCCCGACATATCAGACCGACCAGACCAAAAGTAGGTATATCCACCAACGGGGATTTGGCCATTCCCCGGTCTGCGTACTTCAGAGAGTGCAGCCACTGACATGTGGAGTTTTACGAAGTTGCCCAACAACAAGGGAAGATGGTCATCTTGCCAGAGAGACAAGATGTTCCACACGCCTACCCGGATGGGTCACCTCAAACTGGGACCTAAATGCGGCCAATCAGCAGGCGACACCTCAGCACCTCACCAGCCCCCCAAAGGGAGCCAATCCAGCCACCAAACCCTAAAATATTTCCCTGCAAGTTGGAGGACCACCCGCAGGGCCGGATGCAGTTTAACATCATACCCAGGACAACCGTGAAATACACGCGCGGATCACAGCTTAATCCTTAGAAAACTTATTTAAAAAATTATCGGAATAAAAAATGAATGAAAAACAATTAAATTATACTATAGCAAACATATTTCCCAAATATAAATAATTATGAATTGCAATTCATTTAAATAAAATCTGATATATAATAATTTGTTTTTATTGTAAGGATACTGCTCATATTTATGATAGATATAAATTACTGTACTGTACTGTAGCTCCAAATAAATCACTATTTTAGTCTAGAGCTCCCCCTACTGAGAGAAAATCTATTAAAATATTCAGTATGAAATATTCAATGTGCAGTTGTGCTCTCTCTTTCTCTCTCTCTATCATGAATATATATATATATCATTGAGTGATCGCAATCCAGTAATTTGAAGGAAGTCAAGAAAAAAACTTACCGAATTTATCAGAAGATGACAGAATCCCAAATGTGTGATTTTCTGGAACAATCAGTGTTTCTGCAACTCTATAACAAACACAATATTGCTTCTTAAAATGAGTTACAGATAACAATACTGCAGTGAATTGAAAGCTATGCTTCCTACGTTCATATTCCTTACGGGTCGTGCACCTTCCCGGTCTGAGGTTGAGTCCTCTTCCTGAAGTCATTGTATCGCATTGAAACTAACTTCCCCTCATTCGGCCTGTGGGGACGGTTGTAACAAAGTGGAATCCGTCTGTTTGCAGTCATTGCTGTTAATGTTCACTTGATCAAAGAGTTTAACAAGAGCAAAGAGATTTAACAAAGTGGAATTCATCCTAGTATTATATAAATCCTAAATCCTACAAATGAGGAATAATTATGGCCATATGATCATAACTTTGGAAGACACAATAAGCCTCTTTGATACATCTGAAATGGCAGATTAATTTAACTTTGCATGTTTCCCTTAACTCCTTCCATATTACAGATCTTAATCAAAGCAGAAATTAACTCTTACAGCCAGTGGAGACTCTTGGCGACTCTCCGTCCGTCGTTGTAGTGGGGGGTGGAGAGTCCGAAGCGACAGTCCCCCCCAACATGGCTCCAGTTATAATTCCTGCTGATACCTTCACCTGCCCATGGCAGATCTTATTCAAACTAGAAAGCCAGCTTGTTAATGGGGCAGAAATTATTAATGATCGGCAGAGGTGGAGATTTCAGGTCCAGAGAGTACAAATCCAGACCACAATTTTGTTTCAACCAACCAGTTGAGTATAAAGAGTTACGGTCACAGGGTACTCAACTGGCTGAAACCAAATCTTGGTCTGGATTTGTACTCTCTGGACCTGACAGACCGGCATACTAAGTAAAGAACAAGGTCTTTACGTCCATGTAACTTACCCACATTGTATGCATGATGAGACCTGACGTACAACTGGTGACCTTCCATACTCTCTTTTTTTACCTGCTCTGGAGTCTTCAAGGGGTTAATAATGACCCCAGCTTTAACAGCTGCACGTATGAGAAACACTGACAATTAAATTCAGTCGTCAATGTATGCAATAGTTGGTCTGAACAAACCTACAAGGCAGAATTCTAGGTATTCAACCAAATATGAAGACAAAATGATCACAAAATAAAAGAATTTGAACTGATTTGTAAATATGTGTATTTAAAATTCACTTGCATTTGGCTTAAGATACCTTCTGAGAGACAGAAATAAGCGTGTATAACAAGTATTTTTAAGTTAGTGAAACCTTCATGTAAAGAAACATAGAATATTTTACACTGTAACAAACAGCGATGTATGTTAAATGTCAGATGGAAAGATTCATGTAGTATCAAAGATTTTTTTACTTACACTTAGTGGACTTCACACCAAATGCAGTTGTACTAGGGTCCAGTCCCTGTGGCAGTGCAGAGCGCTGATCATGCGATCGCCCAAGGGGGGCGCTGCTGCTGCTGAAATAACTAGCTTCCTGTAGCTGTTGGAGTCTGTGCTGATAGACGGTTTTTGGTTTCGGGTTAATTACTAACCCTCCCTGATGGAAACAAAACAAAGCTGCTATTGAACTTGATCAATATCAAAAGTGCTTTCTAATGTACCTTTCAAGAACATAATGTTAATTAATATTTCAATACCTTGGTGAGATCATTATCGAAAGTGTAGACTTAAAACACCTAAGCTAAATACGATCAACATTTTTCTTATCTCATGTGTACTCCCGATTGTCTTCTGGCAATTAATATGCCTTTAAAACATAAACACAGGGAGCTTCTGTGCCTGTGATCAGAAGGTTGCTGGTTTGAGCCCAGCCTGGGCACATCTGTGGGTCCTTAACCCCCAGCTCCCCAGGTGTTGCTATGGCTTACTGGCCTTCACAGCCCGCCTGCTCCCCCCACAGAGAGCAAGTTGGGGGAGGCGTAAAGAGAATTTCCCCGCAGGGATCAATAAAAGGCAACATATTGATCTTCTCAAAAGCCTGAGTATTTACACTGAATTTGCCCTCATACACTCTCGGCTTTTCAGCTGACGTTACGTCTCGTCCATCTTTCCTCCCTTATATGAGAACTCACGTTTACAGAGGCCTTGGTCCTCACGCCATGGCGCAGTGTGCTGGCAATGCCAGGGTCACCAGCTTTCCCATAAAACACTCGGGTTGCCCCAACCTCTGGACGCGTGGTGTTCAGGAACTTCTTGATCACTGGTGGAGTGGCAGGCTGCTAAATTGTACAGACATCATTAAATAATCTAAAATGCAAAGTGATAAAAGACGGTTTAGCTGTAAAGAAAAACAAATGATGCCAATATATTATTAAAATATTTAACAGCCCCTCGATTAAAGCATTAATGATTGTTTTCATTATTGTAACAAATACGAGTACTGTATAACATAGGTCATAAAAACCTACCCTTGGTATCATCTGCAGGCAACTTTTTACCTCGTCATCTGTGGGTAGGTGTTTACCTGCCTGCAAGTGTACGGGGAAAAAAGCGATTATTTACGATTAGTAAGACAGAAAGTCATGAACGTGAGAACAAAATATTTTCTATAAAAGTGAGCCATCTAACATTACACAATTTTCAAATTTAACTTAAATAATAAATAAAACATTGCTTCATTACCGCATGTATATTTGGAAACCTGTTTTGGCGTGAAGAAACATGTGTCGTGTTTTGCTCAGTCTGAGTCATATTTCTTGTAAGACTTTTCAGTCAAAATAAAGTCGGAACAAAAAACTACTGTATATTAGCTTCCTTCTGCAAAGACATTTGTCGTATCCGCCGTTCAGATAAACTGTTTGTCATGCCATCTACCTCACGGAAATGTTTATGTCTTGTTACTTAGCAACAGTTACCCAGATGCGGCTTCTACCCCCGAGTATTACAGCGACGTAATAGCTGATAAAAACTAATTTGTAGAAATATTAAGCGCGTGATTATGCAACTGAAATTGTTCATAGTATGCCGTTTGGTACTACTGTCCTCAGCAAAAGGAATGTTACAGTCATAAAGATATGAATACTTGTGTATCTGAACTGATACGTAAATCTGCTCAGCACGTTGCCTGGTTCGATCAGGACCTAAATTTAAATTAAAGGTGCATTGTTTTAGCCTAAGGTGTCACTGTTCGTTTTACTTTTGCAATTCTGGATAGGATTTTATCTTTGTTTCAAAGACATAATGACAAAATGCTAGGCCAGTACAGGGAAGTCACAAACCATCTTTCAAGACAATTAGATCAAATATTTCACTTTTCCCTAAAATTCCTGTTTAATTTTAGCGACAACTAAACAATATGTAATACTTTTTTAAACTAATTTAACTTTGGGTGACTGACGCTCTCAAATATTGCCCTACATACGTACGAGTGCTAATTTAGATTAATGATCACGCGTGATGGACTCTCAGTACCTGAAACTATCATTCTCTTATCGATATAATCTGAATAGAATGAGGTAACGCGAGCCGGTCTCAGACACTGAGCAGAACTGGTTCGTAATTCGCTCGCCGTTTGCTGAGGTACAGTGTGCGACGGAGCAGAAACCGATCTGGGGTCGGAATTCGCCGCGCCGTCCGACACGGATGTACAGTTCTGAGACTGCGCGGCAGAGCAGAAACTGGCCAGAGGTCGGAATTCATCTCGCCCTCTGATATGGACGTGCGTGGTCTTTACATTACACAGTTGTGGAGAAGCCAATCCGAAGGCAAAATTTACCGTGCCGACCGATACTGAGGGACACTGTATTACCGCCGGGCGGCTGTGCAGAAACCGATCTGGGGTCAGAATTGGCCGCGCCGGGTGAGCAGAAGGGGTGTCTGACGTGGCACGAGGGGCGGAAACCCTTACGTACGTGAGTGTTTTCGGTCTAAGGGGAAGTTAGGAGGAAAAGAGGGGGTGCAGTGTGGGGCTGCTCGAAATTTCAGCTTTATAGAAGTAGCTGTAAATAAAACTTGGTCACTAATATTCCCCCTAAGCGGCCGTCGATACGGAGAAGCGGAGAGCGCTGCACTTGGCGCGGCCTTCAGGTAAGTGGGCTCCCGAGCGGCTAGCGGTTCCGGGGGGGGGGTCTCCTGCCAGGCAGGGCGAGTAACTGTAGGCCGAACTCGGCCAAGAAATGAAAGCAGCCGGCGGATGGTTGACGGTATTTTGGAATTACTGTCTCATTAAGCGGCTGTCTTTTTCTAAGGCTCCGCGTCTCATTATCTACGTCCTGTAAGTCCGGTTAGGGACGGCTGGGTGCATTTGTCAGCTATGTGTCTATATTCGTAGGTGTCAGTTACTTTGACTTATACTAACAGTTTTTGTTTTTGCATTTAAGGTCTAAATTTACGAAAATGCCTGCTAATTTAATATTTCACGAAAGGCACTTAGATGGCTTTGCGCAGTGTGTTTAGGTGGGCGGTGTATTTCTTGATTGTCTTCTGAATTATTTGTACTTTAGCCGTACTTTCTTAGTCGGCCATGCATTCACACTTTTATTAAAACATGAGTGGTTCATTTTCTTGTGTTTTTGGGAAAATGGAACTTGGTATGACCAAACGTCACATAGAGCAGTATTGATGTCCGGTGGCAGTGAAAACGCGCTGTTATCACCGTAAAATGTGAGGGGAAACAAAGCAACACCCATCTGCGATATTGAAGTCGCTAACGGCGTTACCCGTGATAATGCCTCGACTTGGAAACTTTGCGACACCGCGGCATGTTGCCATTACCTTGTTAATATAGCATGACTACTCTGGCTTATTACTCTCACGTTTGGTATGTCTGTCATCGTAATATTTTGTGCCGTAATTTAAAATAATTCATCGCAATAGACCAGTTCCTGTTTTATCGCAATAGACAGATCCTGTTTGAATGTATCAGTAACTTAACGTCGTGTGTGTGTGTGTGATTGTGAAAACGTTCCCTTAGTCATTTTTATTGAATTCAAATGCCATCAGCCTCCTGCTGAAAAGATATATAATACGATTAGCTTTTTGGTGCTCTTAATCACAGTTGTCAAAGCATTATTTTAAGTCCTGTTTAGGAAAATGAGTGTCACTTGCATAACAAGAAGCTCGCAGTTTTTTTTATTATTTAGATTAAATATGTTGTCTAGTAAAAGGCTGTACAATAATCTGGTATCTCTCTGGAATGAAAAAGGTAGTACCACCCCCCACCCCCCCAAGCATCAAGTTAAATGTTGAAAAGTATTAAGACACACTGTGAATTATTCAAATGTTTCACGGCACCATTTTGTGAAATTCATGGATCCACTGTGGTACCACTCATAGTGTCATTTCTGTTTTTTAGTCATGGTTTGCTGACAGAATACGAAAAGTGACTGCGGGAACAATGACAATCTATTGCCATTCTGAGCATTTGCCCAAAAGTCATGATGTGTTCCTCAAATCGAGCACCGCCGTGGAATCCCTATATCTTTATTAGGTTTTACTTTTTGATTGTACATAATAATTAAGCTGACCATTATATAAAGTTTATTATTTTCCTCTCTTCTCTCCCTATCTATAGAAATGATTGCTAACTTTTTAAGTAGAAAATGAGTGTTGGGTGTATATAGTGAGTTTCAAGGCTCCAGAAGGACTGCCATAATAGGGATGTGATTTGAGATGTTTGACCAAGTGAATTTCTTCAGTTTTGTAGTGATTGCTGGCCCATAGTTTGACAACACCTGGGACTGCTTCCAGGGCCTGCGTGTAACTTTGGGCTAATGTTGGACACACGAGATCAGGAAGCCCTGAAAAGGATCTATATCATCAAAAACAAGTCGGTGGGAACGAGCAGCAGAATCGTGAATGCTTTGTGAATTACCTAAACTTGGTCCTTCCCCAGGATAGGAACAACGGGAAAAGCAGTCTGCAGTTATGTGAGAGATCTTATTGGTTGTGTCCTCCCTGTTCTTTTGAAGTTCTAAGAGCAACCAGTTGAGAACCGCCCATTAGACCTGAGCAGAAACTGGATTGAGATTATGGCAAATCGCGGAGGAGCTACACGGCCGAATGGATCAAACACCGGGAACAAGATCTGCCAGTTTAAGTTAGTGCTTCTAGGGGAGTCTGCAGTGGGAAAATCAAGCCTTGTGCTCCGTTTTGTTAAGGGACAGTTCCATGAGTTCCAGGAGAGCACAATAGGAGGTAAGTCAAGCAATTTTAGATGGTACAGTCATTTATACAGTGTAACTATGGTGTGAAGCTTCCTTTATATAGCTTGACATTTTTTTACGTGTAATGTATTTAGTCGCAATTTATTTTTATAGAGCAGAACCAGAGAAAGCTCTGTTATGTTTGTGTTTGACTTAGCGGCCTTCCTGACCCAGACAGTTTGTTTGGATGATACAACGGTGAAGTTTGAGATCTGGGACACAGCTGGACAGGAGCGTTACCACAGTTTAGCACCCATGTACTACAGAGGTGCGCAGGCCGCCATTGTGGTGTATGACATCACAAACAAAGTGAGTCGCAATGATGTCATATGTGAAGTAAGAGATGAGCAGTGGGACACAGGTATCGCTGGTGTAATATACGAATAGATCCGTCCTCAGCTCCAGCTATGTGAACCTGTGGATGTTTACCTCAACATGGCGGATGCAGTGCTAGAGCGTTTTTGTATTTAGAGTATTTATGAAGAGGAGTGGCAGCTGCATTTTGTAGGTCCTTCATCTTTCGATTTCTCTTGTTGTAATTAAATTTTATTTAAATTAAACATAGTGAATACTTTGCTTGCTTGCACAATCATAATTTACTTTATTTAATGTTCCAAATCAGTTGTAGGTTTTACTTTGGCAAGTACCTGGATGGATGAATTGTACTTTGTTCAAGGCTGGATGGAAAATGTATTATAAATACTGGCATAGTAAACTTCATTGTGTCATTTTCTTTCAGTGCTTAATACTAACAATTAATATTAGTTGATACCCTTTTGCAGAAAAAAGATAATTATCTACTCTGTGCATTTTCTTTTTAAATGAATTAATTTACCTAATGTGCCTTGAAATGATTAAAAAGTTGTAGGTTTTACTGGATGAATATATAATCATTTTGCAAAGTATAGATGTCCCTATAAACTTGAGTTGTTCTATTAATATGTGTAAAATCGTTAAGTAGCATTCAACAGTTTTAATGTGTTATGAATAGGGAAAAAGCATTTTCTTTGGCATCTTTTAGAAAGCTCAATATTAACTAAGTGTTTTGCTTTTTCTGGGATAATCAGGAATCATTTGCACGTGCAAAAAACTGGGTGAAAGAACTTCAAAGACAAGCAAGTCCCAGTATTGTCATAGCTTTGTCTGGGAACAAGGCTGACCTTGCGAGCAAGAGGGCTGTGGACTTTCAGGTTATGTTCAATTCTGTCATTTCTAAACCTGATCATTTCTACAAGTTCTACAGATTCTCATCATAATCCATAGTAAGGTGCTTTTTTGCATTTAAAAGGATTATGTAAAGATAACATTAATTTATTTTTTTAGGAAGCGCAGTCATATGCAGATGAAAACAGTTTACTGTTCATGGAGACATCTGCAAAAACCTCAGTGAATGTGAATGAAATCTTCATGGAAATTGGTATGTTTACAAATATCCTGTCTTTCTCATCCAGGCAACAAAAAACAAAATGTCTGTGAGAATCTCATCCAATTGTTTTTTTTTTCCCATGTCCAGCAAAGAGATTGCCCAAGAATGAAGCTCAAGCTTCTGGGCCGGGTGCTGGCAGATCCAGGGGTGTCGACCTAACTGAGGCAGCCCAGCCCAGCAAGAGCTCCTGCTGTAGTAACTAACCCGATTCCTTCTACTCCCGCTAGCTTGCCTCACTTTCTAACTGAGTAACACTTGGACTGGGACCCCTTTATCCCAAACCAGCTCTCTGGAGGAATACTGAGAGACTGTATAGCTGCATTTCTAATACTTTTTAACTTACTTTTTTTTTTTTTTTTTTTTTTTTTACGATCTCAGAGATTATGAACGCATGTATCACTACAAGGCTGAAACATTTTTTTACAGTTCAGAAATAGGGTATTAAACTAACAACAGTAAAGATCAAGACAGAAAGGGCAAAGGACGACTGACTGGTGGAAGAGGAGAGGTGAACCTCAATTCCATTCTCCTAATGAGGTTAGGTTCCCTGTACCCCATTTCCCTGGATGTTAATGGTATTAGTGATAGCTTTTTAACATTTGCCCCATCTGTGCCTGTCATGTCTTCAGGCAGCATACAGTATTGATGCAGGTCTTACCTGGACCCGCAGCATTTCTCTACCCGGTCGGTCCATTTGTGGCAGAATGTTTTAGTGAACCGAATATAACTGTTGGGGTTAGCTAGCAGATGTGACTGTTGGGCACACATACTCTGATTCAGCACAACATTCCATTTTAAAGTTTTAAAGATGTGTCGTAGATCTGGAAATTCTTAAGCACAGTGTGTGTTTACGTTACATTTTGTGTTTAAGAAAAATCCAGACAATTATCTAAAAATCCAGTCCACAGGTTCTGAACATCATACAGAAGTCTTGGTTTTATGCATTGCACATAGAAAGCATAGATATTCTACAATTTCCATATTGCGTAATATAAATATGCTGTAAATAGGATGTAAGGCTTGGGAGGTTAAGGTTTTTTTGGGAATTAGGTTAATCAAACTACCATGAGCAGAAGCAGCACTACTGTGCCGTTGGATTTTCATACATTTAAATTATATTAAATGATGGTGTTTATAAATGTAAGTAGTGTTCAGAAATGATTTTGCATTTTCTTAATGCCCTGCCTTTGTTTATATTGATATGTTGAAACGTCATTAAACCGTAACAACCCACGTAGTAAAATATATACATCTGAAATCTGTTATATCGGATTTATCACAAGTGGCTTGACTGAACTTTCCGACATTCTTTTGCAGCTGAGCTCATGTAATTAATGATGTCATTGTCAGTTATCCCTTCTAATGTTTATTCATTAGCTTATGAATAAATTGGTTCATAAACAAGCGCATTCAGCTTGGTTTTATTTGTATATTTACTGCGGGACGTGTTTTCAGTTCTGAGACAAGGTTGTTGTTTGTGCAGCTTTTCATAGCTGCACCACATACATATCAAATGTTGTAATTATGTAATTTTAGGCCGTTTGGCAGATTCCTGGCATAAAGGGCATCCAGGCCTTGAAACAGTAGAACAGTTACTGATATATTTTCCCCTGATCCTGACACCAGTGCAGCTTTCACAAGTTTTCTGCCCATGTTTTCTGCGGCTCCTCATACGCTATGACTCTGCTCAGTCTCCGCATGAATATTATTCACAGATTTTTCCTTTTCTGGCAAAATATCCACCTTCCCCGGAGCTCCTGTTTCCAGTTCATTTTTACTAGTTGGTCTACGGAGCCCATCCTGACACTCTGGGGTGTCTGCACACGTATAATTGGTGATTCCATCTTGGAAGGACTGTGTCACAATGCAGTGGTTTCGTGGAGCGCACATCCAGAGCACCTCACAGGTCGCTGAACCAACTGGTCCCAGGAAAGCGATACAATGAGGGTCTTGCTGATCACTGACCTCTTCAGCGTGGTGTCGCCATAGTCACCAAGCCCACGGGTTGCCTTGAATATATCATTCCCCTGGCTGTACTATTCATTGGCAGAGTGGAATCCACCTGCTTTCAAAAATCCTCCTCCTTTCATCAGGATCGGAGCTGCTGTGATCTTTAGTGAGTTTGATTCCTCTTCCATTTTCATACAAAACTACATGACTTGCCTGCCGTACACATAATTCCAAAGGAATTAAATATTGTCACAATGATGGCATGCATATGACTGATACCTATACCTACACATACAAGTAGACTATAATTGAGCCGAAGGGAATATGAATCCATGCTAAGCACAGTTAGTGATGCGTATCTTCCCTGCATCTGCTATCTGATGCTAGGGTGGGGCTTTGAAATCAGACACCCCTTGTACAGCAGTGCCTGCTTATAATAATGCCTTCTGACAGGACACTGTTTATCAGACACGTTATTACCGTACGGTCACTACACCGGATCTTAGAAGTTTCGTTTCGCCGCCGGTTCAGGACGGTGCGTGGGGACTGTATCAATCTGTGTGTCCCTGGCTGGTCTTGCAGGGACAGTGACTCTGCGTAGGTTGGCTTCAGAGCTCCTCCTTTAAAATGAAATGGGATCTTGAAACTTGATATTGTCTGAAGTTCCTGCTTATCCAGTGTGTATGAGGAGTTCTTTGAAGGATAGCCAGGCTGAACTTTGGCGGTGGAAGCCATCAAAAATCCAAAATTAAGTTTATCCCTTAAACCTATGACTGAATGGATTCTCTCCACCCGCGTGAATAGGCGACACCGTGTCTGTACATTAGATTTTCATGTTTCACCATTTTCTAAATTGGTATATTACCGGTTTTTGTCGTCATTATAGTTTAAACTTGAATTTATTTTTCCGGTTTCTCCTCAAAATCTAACTGACGTTTTATTTGCTTTTCCAGTGAATAATGGTAGGACACAAAGAGTTGTTTGCAAATAAATAAATACAAATGAAAATAAAATGAAGATTTTCTCTTTTGTAGGTATGGTCTAAAAATATTCCACGTAATGAATAAATGACTCTATGTTTTCCGTTCATCTGTATTCCTCTGCACCACTTACGAAATCAGTATTGTCAGGTTACTTTGAATTATTTAGTTGTACCGGGTACCGGTTTCGTTGGGAACTCTGTTAAAATAACGTGTATTTAGAGTATTTCTTGCATTACGACTAAATACTTCTCACGTTGATGATGAGTGTTTTAATATAATACATTTAAAAATGTATGGCTCGCATTAATTAACTGACTGCAGGGTTGCCAGCTTCAGTCTGCACACACGCACACTCATTTATAAATAGTCGGCAGGGTTTGCAAATTACCTCCAAACGCTTTTGATGCAGCTAATTTTAGGTTAATGATGGAAAAATATAGATTTCTTGCGTGAGCGTCAGAGCCTGAAAGCGTGAGAGTTGGCACCCTATCAGTGGGATGGTTTAAGAATTCAGGCCGGGCAGCATAGCGATGCTTAGCGGCAGATACACACACCCGTCCCGGGACATGCGGGCGAGCGGCGGGGCGCAGCATGTGCTGCAGGGTCAGTGTCTTCGCTCCGCTGCCATATAGTTTCATCTGTATTAAATTTAAATGTATGCGTGGTGATTCCGTAAGTCTTCCTAAGAGGAATTTCTACTCGGCTATGGGTGTGTAGTGTTGAACACTATTAACAGCATAACGTACAATTACAGAAATGTATAACGCGTTTTAACACGCAAATTCAAAATGTGATTCATTCGCTCGATGTTAGGCAGACAGCACTTAGAGGAAATCTGTAAAATTCTGTTGTCGGCCTATTGATTTTGTAAGTTTGCATCTTACATGTTTGTCCTACATTTCAGTAATTCATATGTAAGTCTAATTTGATATTTGAGCACTAACTGCATTAGCCTGCTTATACTGATCTAGTAAAACGACTTCAAAAATCATACAAGTAATAAAAGATCGCTGATAGGCCTAGATCAAGGACACCAGTGCCATCAGAGTTGTTTGTGGAATAAAATGGGAAATAAATCGCTACGTGATGTAATCAAATCTCTATTAATATTTTTTTCAGTTTGATGAGTTTTCCTAATGTTTAAGCAATTACACTGATATTGTTTGCCCTGATCATTTTTAGTAGCCAATAGGTGGCGCTGCTCCCTAATGTAATTTAGCTAAAGAGTCTGAGGACCGAAATTCCAATCCGATGTGATTTTAAGCGAATCGCTGGCTTTAATTGCGTATTAAAATAGTTTTTTTTTCATCAAATATGGGTATTATAGAAACAGTCTTAAATAGTCATAATGTTTGACACTTTTATTTAAAAAAATGTCAACCCAAACACATCCACGGTGCTCCACAAATTAGTATTCTGTCATCCTTCTTCATTCCGTTTCTCTAGATGAATATGTTCTATGCTCATATGATGCTAAAAAAAGAAACGTATAACCTTATTACAATTGTACTTATTAAATATTACTCTCAATGTTTGCTTTTAGCAAAGCAGTCCTGTGGCACGTCGCTGGTTCACTCACCTGTTCATTACTTTGCATTTATGGAGCATGTATATTACTTGAGTTCCATTCATAATAATCTGTAGTATCCTCCAGTTTGTTTGGTTGAGCTGAATAGATGAACTTAAATGTTTCCATGGAGGATATTCCCATTTCTGAGAATCTAGAACTGCTCCTATAAAAACAAATTATACATTATACCGAGAATCCAACAGGTATTTGTCTTATAAAAAACAACTAATGGTGGAAACTAAAAGAAAATATTAGGTACAGATGACCAAAATAATATTCAAAATGCATGAAAGAAGAGTTATTAATCCTTAGATGACTACAGGAAAGTGTTTGCAAAACTGGATGAAACTGCCACTGTGTTTAATGTTATTATAATGTAAATTAGTATGAAAATAATTCTCTTATCAGTGTTCTTTGTGTAAATTATGATTTAGTTTGGTGTAAATCGTGATTCATTTTGGATGCTGTGGAATTACCAATGTGATTCCAAACTGAGCCTAAAGCTTCTGGTTGAATTACAGTATACAGTGCGTTTCTGACAGCCTAATTTAACACCTGTCACACGCCGGGGCTGTAGAAGTGTCCGTTTTACTATATAGGATGTCAGAAAGGATTAATTAATTGTTGGTCAGATTGGCTCAATATTATCTATTCAAGATGGCAGGATCAATATGTATCCATCATGTCTGGATGAAATAGCTTTTTTTTTTAAAAAAAAAAAAAAACAAATTGAAAGAATATTCTGAGCAGAAATGGATGTATAAAATAATGCCCCAAACTTTTATGCAGTTCTGGTTCAAATCCATTTGTACTGGAAAGCTTGAGCTTTGATTTTAAAATAATGCAGTTGATAGGGTTTAAATAAATAAATAAAAAAGGATTTGCTGTGAAAAATGAGAACATGCCACATACACGTGTAATAATCAGTCCCTCTTACACTTAGCAGAAATTCCATATGGTGTCTTGCTTGTTCTTATCTCCTTCTGGAATGTTAGACAAACTTGAATGGTGGAATAACAGCAGAATAAACAGCTCAAAGACTCAATGGTGCCATAACTCTTATCCCTTGTGTTTTATGTCTTTCCTTTTCTGTTTCTTTTGACTCATTCGTTTATTGAGAGGTTGAGCTGAGTGGTGGTTTTTCATCCTGCAATGTCACATTGCCTGAGGTTGAGGCAAGATAGAAAGAAAAGATCTTGGAAAAGTTCACTGCTTTTGCTCTTCCAGGTAAATATTCAATGAATGCTGTAACTTGTCACATATTGTAAGAACCCTCCCCAAAAACATGAAATAAAAAATAAAAGTTTGTATCTACTCTATATCCTATCCTGCTAGAGGTGAATAAATGTGGTTTTTTTTTATGTAACATGAAGAGTACCTAATTGAAGAAAGGTAAATTAACCAGTGCACTATGAAATATTTCCACATTCCCCCATGTCAAAGATGTGAACCATAACTACAGTTTTGCACCATACTGAGCACCTTTCACAGTAAATGCATGAATTATTCAAGCTATAATACACTCAGAGGAGCCTAAGAATTACGAAACCAAAACAACATCTTCAGAATTTGCTGCTGGCCATAACAGCGTCGTCAGATTTTCACTTGGTCCACTTTTCATAAACTTCATAAAAAAGCAGGATAAATTATAAAACAGAGTTTGTGACATGCTTCATCTGGTAAAGAAAAGATCTGGGGCCTGTTTCACAAAGCAAAATTTCTTTCTTAGCTGGATAGCCTGACATTTAAGGTAGTCTGGTCTAAATAGACATTATGTTCATTCACTTACATTTAGCCCAGACTACCTTAAATCCGACAAGTTATCCAGTTAACCAAGAAAACCCGTTTCTGACCTTGCTTGCAAAACTGGGTCCTTGAATTAAGTTTAGACAGAGCTCTAAACCCCATCCTATTTTCCTGGGCTGTTGCAGCTTGAGAACTGCTTGATGCCTGCATGTTCCTGTATCACGCCTCAGCTCCTGCTCTACACACCACTGGTTCCTACATGGTTGTCTGACCCTTCACTGGCGGATATCTGCAAGCAGTGCAATCCAGCTGTAGGCCACAGAATAAACTCGTGAAACTGCAAATGACATTGCTGGCAGATATCTTGTCGTCAAGGCAGGTCAAACAATTTGTGAGCGTTTTTCCTGGTCAAGGGCAACCCCTGTTGATGGTATTTGAAATATGGAGGTATATTTAACAGTTCTCTTATAAATAGACCATAAGGGTGGTGCAGACCATAAGCATGGTACAGTAGCCTCACGTCTACAGGACTAGGAGGTCAGATCACACCTCCACCCTGGGTCTAAAGACTTCATCATCGCCCCCATGGTAAATCAAAACTGTGTATATAAGATGTAGGTCTGCGAAGATATGTTTGCTTAGTAAATGTCCCCCTTTATTAAACAGGCTGATTGTCTGTCCTTTAAATGTGATGAAATGTGATGATGTAACCAACATATTTTACTCTTCGATATAAACTGGCATACAAACATTACATAAAAGAAATGTTATGGAATTGAAAATGAGAAAACCTTTAAAAACATTTTTAATGTGAATCCATCCAACGGTCGTCAGTTTGTGGTCAGTCCGAATGTCCACCACTGTTTGTTCTGCTGGTTTAAAGTATGTCTATGGTCATGAAAACACACCCTGCAGACAATCCTCCTATGCATCTTAGCCCGTTTCATTATCGTTTATGTGCTTAGCAGGTATCGCTATCCATAAACTAGACTTTCTGCCCATCTGCAGCCCGCATGATGTCGGCCATTAATAATAGCTTTCATCCAACCATGTCACTCGCAGAGGAGCAGAAACGTCCATCATCTCATTGGCTGGTAATCGAAGGGCCCTGAATCCCAGCTTGTCGTCTGGCATCTCCATAGCAGCTAAGCCATAGCGGAAATCAGGCTCTCCAGAAGGAGGTGGCAAATCTCCGCTTATTAACAATCCATCAACCATGCTGTACTCTAATATTAATGACAGTAAATTAAACCTTATATTGTAATAACAATGTAATAAATTCACATTGTTGCAACTTTGATTGATGCAAATTGGAAATATGTACGTATATGCAGCTTTATTAATTGAAAGCCACTCTCTACTGTATGTGTGTTTCCTTTTACAATAGGAGTGAAGTGGTTTTAAGCTGTGTGAGGACTTGATTGTGTGGTGTGCTGTGCTTTTGGTTTGAAACCAGAATCGACTGAGTATGTTGATGTGCTTTGTGGATGTTTTTAAATCGAATGATGGAAGGGGAATAGTGAAATGCAATGGATTATGGGTAAAGGGTGTGGGAGGGGCATGAATACCCTGGTAGATTCAGGGGGCCCAGCACTGTATAGGGGCACCAAAATCTGTCAAGGGAGATACCCCTCCCACTGGACCCATATTTATTTTGATAGAAAGTGCCAACCCTAGTGGGGCTCAAGGAAACATTGTGTCAATGTGCCCAGAATTTCTAGCTACACAACTGGTTCTATAGAGTCAGGGCTCGGTATCCGCAGAGGATTGGTTCTAGGAACCCATGTGGATAACAACATCAGCCAATGCTCGAGTCCCTTGTATAAAAACAACATCAGCCAATGCTCGAGTCCCTTGTATAAAAACAACATCAGCCAATGCTCGAGTCCCTTGTATACAAACAACATCGGCCAATGCTCGAGTCCCTTGTATAAAAACAACATCAGCCAATGCTCGAGTCCCTTGTATAAAAACAACATCAGCCAATGCTCGAGTCCCTTGTATAAATTGGTGTAGTATTTGCACATAACCTCCGCACTTGCTCCGGTATACTTTAAATCATCCCTAGATTACTTATGTTACTTAATACACTGTCTATGTTAATTCTTGTAGTGTATTGTTTGGGGAATTATGACAAGAAAAGAAGAGTCTGCACATGTTCAGTATAGGTGCAACCATCGTATGCCTAAATACATAGTAGATGACAGCAACAGAGAAACATTTTCACAGATTACTTACAACACGACTAGCAAACGAACGGAGACACAAGATGAGTAATGCTCAAGCAGCAATTGCCTCGGCCTGTGGCAAATTCAGGTTTTGCATTTTGGAACTTTCTGGATTTTTTTCCCCCGGATATTTTCTATCCGCAGTCAGTTGCATCTGGGGATGCTGATATGGAGAACCTACTGTATTTAAGTCAAGGGTGCATGTTCACCGTTTGAAATGTAAGCTGGCCTTCTCAGCTGATAATTTCCTCTACCTGAAATGAATATCATCTGTCTGAGTTGTCAGTAAAGGTAGCTGATGGAGGGCCTGTTTGACCTGTGATTAAATTGTGTTTTTCTGTAGCATAGCATGCAGGGACTGGAGATTTGTGTTATGAAGAAAATTAATATGAAAGACCTGGATCAGTACGGAGAGTAAAAAAGGCATACACCTCACAATAGACTTTACAAGACACAAACATGTACATATTACGGCAAAAACCTGTCAAAACACAACTGGATACCACAGCCATTTGCTAACAAAATGTGTCAAGCTGTTAACGAATTGCATCAAATTTATAAGACAAGGAAAGAAAAGAACATGGATCACCTAACAAGAAACCCCTCATTTTGTTAATTTTATTCAAACATATTTGAAGAGCTGTAATTGAACTATTCTTGTAAATGTCAGCTCTCCAGTCTGCAGGAGGTTAAGCTCACCATTGCATTGTTAATTACCACCATAGCTCCTCTTCTTCTGGTCCCCACATTACACGTCTTAAACATGCATTTGATGCCTCGCCAGCCACGGGGATATCGCTTTGCCTCAACACATTGCATTGAAAGCAATGATCTGAAAACATTTGTTTTGTATCACGTTTTCAACAATAATTTAATCCTTCATCTATGTCCGTTACATCAAATGTTGTATTATTCTATAGCCCAAAAAACAACATGAAGCAACATTGATCTGGATCTTCAGAGCTTTTAAACTAGTCGGTGTTTGGTCTCAGATGTCTATCGTCTTGTTACGAAGTCTGTGAACCTGTAAAGTCCTGCTTTGTTTTCAAAGGCTGACATGTCTTCTTAAATACAATGGTTTTAACTCTCCAGACAGTTTTTTTTTTCTACCATGAAACTGGTTGCTTTTAATTGCCTGTTAAATCCAGGATGTTCTACTGATGTGGAAATTAAAATGAAAGTGAAGCAGCCAGACAGAAATGAAATGTGACAGAAACGATCCCTGTCATGGATTCCCAAAGAGCTGGGAGGCTGTGGCACAAACATATCGCAAAAGTCATCTACGATGCTGAGCTGCAAGACTCACTTGTCAGGTTTGCACTGTGAATTAATCCCCCGCACTTCCTTCTATCATTAATATAAGCATTTCACTAAAGTTTGTGCTCATTATTTAATCCCTCTGAAAAGTTTAATTTTACATCATCAGATAATTGGAGGTTGTTTTATCGGTGCTTTATGATTGTACCCACATGAACTAACAAAACATTACCCAAAACAGAAAATATGTGAGTTGGGGTCCTAGCAGTATAGCTAATGAACTGCCCAGCAGCACCATAATGGAAACCATGGCATTCAAAGGTTTTACATTACCTTTGAGAGCTGCTGATTTCTGTTTATAGTCCTTTCTGATATCAGTGCTGGTTTTTCACGAGGCTGTGGTTGTTAAGGGGAAATATACAGGCAGCATGCATATCATAATTGTGTGCTTTTACCTTCTCACATAATCTTGGAAAGAAAGGCACAGTCATACTTAGTTAAAGGAAAACAGATGTAAGCTGCTTTGAGGGAAATTGAGTAAGCAGTGAAATCTGGTGCTAAAAAAGGAGTGGAATACAAATCCAGTTCAGAGGAATAATGTTTCTGTATCTTTGGTCATATGATAAATGAGAAGGAAGTTTAATTGAGATTGACAATCTGACAATGCCTGCTCTGTAGAAGCCTAGCTACCGCCTTCCTTCATTAATAAAACCATTAGGTTGGGGATTTATGGTCTTAATGTGACAGAAAAACACAAAACACTTACTCTGGCAGCATAAGCATTTTGAAATATCAGTCACAGTTAATGATGCATCAACAGAGACCATGGGTATTATCTGGGAAGACGCTGTTTCTGGAAATTTCTAACGTAATCCAGCGGCAGAACCCATTAGTGTAGGATGATGATTCTCAATAAACATCATATCAACAAACATCGCAAAGCATCGTCACAATATAACACTGAGGATATGCTGATTAATAGCTGCCAAAAGCTTCAATCACAGAGACCATTAAATCCCAGAAGGTTCACTACTAAAGAATCAATCACACGCACATAGACACATACTGCAGAATTGCAAAGAGCATACCATTGATCTACATTGGTCTATGATGTTTCCTTTGAATATATGTACCCTCCAAAGGCACTGAAAATAAACACAGAAGGACTACAGGGAGTTCAGAGTGTTACTGTATATCAAGATAGCCGCTCACATCGCTTTATTATGTGACTCACTGATCCACAGCACTGCAGTAATTCTTCTTGGAGATCTCTGAGCTGACAAGACATCAGCTCTCAAAGTACAGTGTCTCCACACTGTCTCCCTGACCCCATCAAAAACTTTTTTTTTCTCTTACTTTATTGAAGACTTTTATTTTCCGACTGAAATTTTACAGGCCAGGGCTGCCCAGTGTTTGGCAGCTGGTCTCAATCTTGTACCTGCATCTTCATGATCTTCTTGATGCTCACAAAACCTATGCAGTACATAAGTGGAGATCACCTTCTTCTGCTGTGTTGTACAACTGAATGTCCTTTTTGTTATATTGGTTATTATTGACTTGTGAGGCTCTGAGGTGATATACAGTTTTAGTTGATTATGATTATGGTAAAGATTGAAAGTTGAATTAATTGAATGAAGTAAATCCTATGATAATATACCATAGGTTTCATTTTAATATTTGGTTTGGGAGAATTAGCTACACAAAATATTAAAAATATGATTCAATGGAGCTAATTGCAGCATTTTATAAGACCCACGATGATCCCTGAGAATTCTGTTTGAGAAACACATCAGAAGACAGACCTGCAGGTAGCTGGTGAAGGAAGGTAGCTGCAGCAAAAGTTTGGACACGTCAGGATGCCTAAATAGGAGTGATGGTGTCGTATCACATGATCTGGTCACCTGACCTAAACACAAGAGAATTGGTTTGGAGGAGCCTGACCACAGAATGAAGGAAAAGTGGCCAATGAGTGCTCGACATATGTGGGACCTCCTTCAGGAGGCCACGTCATGAAACGGTCAGCCAGTTCCTGGAGTAATTGGGGTTAAAAACCCTACCAAAGGGCCCAATATTGGGATTGCTCTGTCAACCATGGGATTTGAACTGGCAACCTTCTGAGTCCCAACTCAGAGTTGCCCCTACAAAAAAAAAAATATATACATATTTGTTTAATACTTTTTTGGTCGGTGCATAATTCCATATATGTTATTTTATAATTTTGGTGTCTTTAGAATTATTCTAAAACGTAGAGAATGATACAAAGAAACCTTTCTATGGGTAAGTGTGTCCAGACTTTTGACTGACACATGCTTCCGAAACCAGCTCATGGTCTGGAATGGTGTATGGTAGGGCACGGAGAGGCCGTGAATCCCAGTGTGAGACACACAATGCATATTAACCTAGCATCATGTGGCGAGGGGTATGGTAGTCACTTTGCCAAAAAAATATCAAGAAATACTGAGCTGTGCTAACAACACAGAGGTTGTGGGTTCACATCCCGGGGGAGGGAGGCACACATACATAGTAACCTTCCTTCTACTTTACGTTGCTTTGGATAAAAATCATCTGCTAAAATGTAACACTGCAAGTGTGCGATAATAAACAGTTTCCCTTTTAACTGTCAAGGTACAGATCTCTCTGCAGGGATAGCAGCATATGGGGAGATGATGTAATGCTATCAAACGAATAGATTAAGAGTTATATGCACATTTGCAGTAGTTAGACGTATATGACCTACAGCTCGGAAAAAAATTAGGAGACCACCATATATTTATTTATTTTTTAAATCTGCATTTTAAAATCCTAGTTTAATTCTGTTTCTGCTGGCAGAAGGCTACACTGTGAGGGAGGCTGCTTTCTAAGACGCAGTACACAAGAACAAGGTGAAGCAGGAGACACTGGCAATAACTAAAAACCAGCGAGATAGAGGGCAGGAGAAACTTTCTAATGCCAGATGACCGTCAGCTTATCCGGCAGTGCCTCATAAATCAGAGGGTGACCTCAAGTGACCTTCACACATTAAGTGGTGAGAAGTGCACTGATAGGACAGTTCATATCAGGCTCCTAGAAGCAGGACTGAAGGCCCATAAAGCCAGGAAGAAGCCCTTCATTACTGAGAAGCAGAATCACATGCATAAATTGAGAAATGAATGAAACTAAACATTTTGCTGTGGTCTCCTAATTTTTTCCAGTTATATACATCTGTATCACTCAGCACGATCTATGTCCACACATTTGTTCTGTTTAAAACAAATATGTCTAAAAATGTGAAAAGGAGCTGTCAAACTTATCAAATATAGTCAATGCTATTTAATCAAATATCCATCTGAATAACTGCATGTTTCTTCAAATACATACATCATACATATATCAATAGCTTTCCTTTCCTGAAAGGTTTTATTCACGTTAATAGCTGGATATGGAGCAGCGAAGGTTCGGAATGGGTTTTAAAACAGCACGGGATTCATCACAGTGGAGTGCATTGCTTCACTGCTTTTTGTGTGGTGTGTAATTCCCCGCCGGCCACTCAGTGTGCTGGGCTCAACAAAGCCCCCACACTGCACTCTGACATTTGTGTTCAACGCAGCGATTTTCTAGACGCGATTGGAAATTCAAACGTATTATCTAAAAAAAAAACAGCATTATGGCTTTACAGGATCACTTGGAATTGTGTGCCAGTGAAAAAATCACTGTACACGGGGAATGCCCCCCC
>JAODJW010000135.1:17715258-17730403 GCA_026777045.1 Hyperopisus bebe | reverse complement strand
GGGGGGGGGGGGGGGGGGGGGGGGGGGGGGGGGGCAGCAAAAAAGCTCCATGGGCCCCTCCAATTCACCCTCCCCCGACATGGTGAAGTCTAAATTAATAATATCAACAAAGAGAATTTAATAAACACAAGGCCTTTAGTCGGTGCAATGTACTATGTAATCGGGGGTCCTCAGGGGCCCCTCCCAGCTCGGGGGCCCCTCCCAGCTCTGGGGCCCCAGGCAGGTGCCTGCCTTGCCTGCCCCATCGCTACACCTCTGGTGCTCACAGTGGCTATCATAGGCTCCGCCCCTTTATCCAGGGTTGTGCCATTCACTAGCACAGGAATTACCGATCACTTTAATGCCACAAAGCGCGACCTTTAGCTCTGGTGACATCTGTGACCTTCATATGGCCCCTTTGCCCCCAAAATCCCTTCATTTGCACCCCAGATGTAACAAGCCTCTTACTGCACTATTTGTTTCTTGTTTTTTGTGTATAAACCCCCGGTACCATTCCTGGAAGACCATGAGGGGGCAGCGTGTGCCTCAGGGGGCTAAGCCTCTGGACCTGTGATTAGAAACTTGCCAGCTTGAGCCCCGACTTTGACAGAATAGCTACAGCTCCAGTGGGCCCTAGAGCGAGGCCCTTAAAGAAGAGCCCCCCCCAAAGTGCTCCAGGACTACCGGATAAATGACCCTGTGCTCAAACCCTAGGCTTTGCTCTGAACTCCTGTGTGTGTGTGTGTGTGTGTGTGCGTGCGTGCGTGTGTGTGTGTGTGTGTCTCAGATGAGAACACGACGGGATATGCAAGACCAAACATTCCAATGTACCTCTGCAAATAGCAAATAAAGGATAATTTCATTTTTCATTTCATGACCGTTACAGCCAAACGCACCTGTGTTAACGTACATTGTGAGCTGCAGTTAGCTGCTTTTGTCCTGAAGCAGGGAAGCAGTTCGGCTCATCTGGCTTCTGACTAACGGCCACGGTCATGCGGTCATGCGTTCCTCAACCCACAACGTTCACATCACGGTTGGGTGAAAACATGAGTGATTTAGCTCTGCTGTTCGAATGGCTGCAGTGTGGTTTTGTTACTCTTCCTCTATATTTACTGTACAGGCACCTTTCAAGTAATATTTTATATCACTTTACTGTTAATTCTGAATCTGACCAGCTGCCCATTATCAGCTTGGGACAGGCAGCAACATGAAGCACACAAATCCCTGCTAAAGCCATTGGTTTGTGCTTCCAGCCAGAGCTGAAACAGTCAGCCTTTACAATCTCATGTCCAATTAACACCTCACCATTTACTGTGAATTGAATGAACTCTGCCTAAGAAATCCTACAAATTTTAGGTTAACCCTGTGCTTAGTTTGGTGTATGACACAATATGACACAATGGTAAACAGAATATCGTTTTAGGATGGATGGAAGTGTATTTTTAATGAGAAAAGTCATTTAAATATGGGGTAGATTTTAAAAATCGACAGTTCCAATCATGTCGTAATCCATCGAAACCAGGTGTAAAGACTTATGATATATGAATCGCAGGCACAGAAATTGCATGCATCCTCCCAAAAGCTGCAGCTACAGAGTGTGTGGTATTCTGGATGGTTATATGACAGACGGGAAAAGTATTACTGTGGTAAGGAGAGCTGAAGCATCCAGACAATGTATCCTATTAGCATATGATGGAGTTTTGTCATTTGAAATTTTGGGAGTGAATGATCTGTAAAAATGTAAATGTTATTCTAATAAATATAAATATTAATGAGGTTTTGATGATCTCTGGTCTGTATCTGGTTCTGTGGTTTTTTAAATTCCCATTGTTTGTTGTGCTTTTAAAAAGTTCC
Source organism: Hyperopisus bebe (assembly GCA_026777045.1). Taxonomy (NCBI): domain Eukaryota; kingdom Metazoa; phylum Chordata; class Actinopteri; order Osteoglossiformes; family Mormyridae; genus Hyperopisus; species Hyperopisus bebe. The sequence goes on along the minus strand of JAODJW010000135.1, from coordinate 17,728,570 downwards.
AGGTTACTGTCTGGAAAAGGCCCTCTTTCCATGGTGTTATCAATGCCAAACTTACTCCACGCCACGTATGGCACTGAAAATAAAACATCACAGCTGGATTTCAGGAGTGCCTCCTGACACACTGAATTTCCATAGTTTGAAGAGCACTCCGAAATTTGCTGGCAGAGATAAGCAAATAGAGGGCTTTTTGCCATCAAGGTCTGAGACGTAATATCCATAAGAATTGACTATTTTCACAGCTGAAATAATTCTCTCTTTGTCTGATATTCGAGGTTCTGGAACTAATTTTCAAATTTGTTTGAAAGGGCCTGGGGTGGTTCACACTTAAGCACTTTAAGAATGATCTCCTAGATTTAAACAGATTCTAATTAAAACTTTTCATAATCGACGAAATTGAGAAGCACGTCATCACTCCGGTGTGCCAAAAAAAACCAGGACTAAATGCAATAGGAAAGGAGTAGAAACGTGCAGAAATTCACGGATGTGCTAGATTAGTTAACAGTGCACTAGCGCGATGGGAATGATTCCGGCACAGTTAGAGCGGCGACGCTGGCGGTGAGTGAGCCGGCACAGTGATCGCAGGGTAAGTTAATCCTGATTGCGGTTTCACTGCAAAACCAGATCATGCATTCCTTCCACGGATACCTCACCCATCACAAAGGCATTGAAACACGTACACTTTTATGTTTTCATTTTTTTTTTTTATATTATTGCCTGATTTTCTGCACTTTTTTCCCCGGCATCTGCTTTGAGAATCAAGCCGGACAGTTATTCCTCAGTGACGCGATCCCCCCGCCCCCTCCCCTTGCCCACGTGTCATTCTCACGTCTTACAGTTTTAAACAATTTTCCGCAGAGCACCACTAAGGGAAAACAACAGCTCACACCGCAACAGCAATATTTTTCGGGGGGGGCTTACCTTCAGCTCTCTTATGCTGCCTGTCCTCCCTGTCACACATACTTAACTCCCCCTCTCTCCACTTTCTACGTCGTTTCGCTCTCTGCCTTCCCTGCTCCTTGTTTCGTTCAGTATCCTCTTACTGACGTGGCGCTCTCCCCCCTTTTTCTGAGGACTTTGTTTCATCTTATCTAAAGCCTCCGAAGCACTCGGCAGTTTCCCTGAAGCGTGCAGAAAGTTCCATGCAACTTTCCTTAGCCTCTGTGACCGCCGTGATGCGAACACAACACTCGCAATGCTAAAAATCCGGACTATTCTATTAGCGTGATTTATCACAAGCATACAGCGGCTTTGTGAAAGTGCATTGGATAACTGCACTTTCTTGCTTCCAGAAAGCTCTATTGGGTAACAGGATTTCTCAACGCCTCCATTCTGATACAGAAAACTTTACCACTAGTGGTGTTTGTGCTTAACCTCAAATGCAAGCGTTCCACAGATATTTCTGAGGAGAACTGTACATCGTAGACAAAGTGAATGTCCATGTTTTACCAAAGAAAGCAGTTTTTGTCAAAGCTGATATCATCATTGCCTTTCAAATTAAACAGCATTTCCTGTAAGGTGGGGGACACAGTTAAAGTTATGTAGTAAGGGCACTGATTCACTTCACCTGTGCCATATCACAAACAATATAATCTCTCTCTCTCTCTCTCTCTCTCTCTCTCTCTCTCTCACACACACACACTCTCTCTCTCTCTCTCTCTCTCTCTCTCTCTCTCTCTCTCTCTCAGACTGAGTCCCACACACTGATGCAGTCCTACCCAATAACCGATAACTGTTCCCTTTTCCTGTATCATTGCTGACACACAAAGAAGCAGTTTTTTGGGTTTTGTTTACTACCCATCCCTTACTCCCATACTCCGACTTCACCTGTAGTAGATATGAAGTCTCACTGTATTAACTGGGGATTCACTATATTGCCTAAAATTCTTAAGGACCTAAGTAAACCGGATGTCAATTCCAAGTTTTGATGAATGTGTATCACGATGTGTTGTAAGGTTATTAAAAATGTATCCTGTACTGGAAATAGCATCCGATACTTAGTCATTTATTACTTTGGGCTTAACAATAAGACTGAGAGCTATATAAATGGGTGTGCTTCCACATTGTAACTTTACTGGACCCCAAAAAAATTACCCTTCATCCCAATTTATGGATCCCATCTGTTATTTAAAACTCTCAGTTGCACACACGCATTCCAAACGCCATGGAAACCCTGCATACAAAAATTAAACAAGCAGAGGAGAGACCCACTCTGACACTCCGAACAGAAGAATGAGGCTCTGACTAATTCTCAGATCCTTCAAAGGGTGCCAATATATGACTGCCATGTTGGGAATTGCTGTGAAAACAAATGCAGTGCATTACGATGGCGAGCAAGACGAAAAGGGCAGGCTGAAGAAGGCCGCAAGTACACAGAAACGGAGCCATCTGTAACAGAACCATCATTTATATAATATATTATACACTTGTTTTAATTCAACCAGCACCTACCTAGAATGAAACTTATCTATAATAAAATATGCACGATAGTTGACTATGCTCTGATATAAAGTGATTTACGGCACACTGCACTGTATGTGCTGTGAATTGACATGTAGATGTAATTGGACCTCCTGCTTTGGCTTACGACTGGGCGCTAATGCTACGTGCTCCTGACTGTAGGCTGAATTCTCATTCATCAGCTGTGGCTTGACAGATCTTTCTAAGGGGAAATGGCCTTTAAAAGTAGGCCTGCCATACTTCTCACTGACATACGCTACAGACCCCTGGGCCCAAGGATATTGTACCTCTTGCAGCTAATCCTCCCTTCCTCACCCCCTTGACCGGTAGCCCTGAGTGAAGAGAACAGGAAAGCTTAAATGAATGGGGCTTTGTCACCGAGATGTTAAATCTTACATTTGGGGAAGGAATACAGTCAGAGGGAACCTGCTAGATAAAAACAGCCAATGGCAGCTATTGTGGCAATAGCTGTGTTCTACACGAGAAAACAGTGAATACTGAAATAAATACGCAGCAAAAATGTTGGCACAGGAATGACACGAACCAGCGCTGAAGGATGTTGACATGTGTATGGCAAAATCTTGGCAGCATAAGAGCACATAAAATGTAGAGTGAATTAGGAAATCACAGGCTAAGCAGAGTAACCGAGAAGTGATTCCACAGCACTAGTGTGTTAAATCAACTGGGTTTATATGATTTCCCTTTATAACAAAAGGTGTCCACTGATATACAGATCATAAAGGCAATTACACTATACAGCTAATATTTAATAACTAGTTTGTGGTCTGAATCTTATTCGTTTGACAGTTGTTCTGAAGAATTAACTTTAAAGGCAATACTTCCGCTTGGAAGTGAGATCTGATCTCATTTGTACGTATTTCCTAAAGGACTTTTTAGACAGATTACAAATTCATTTAATGGCGATAGTGTACATATTCAAAAAAGAAGGTGCAGCTGTCATTAAGCCTGCCTTTCAGGGACACCATAACACAGAAGAGGGGCCCCTTAATGGAATATTAATCCCATCATCAGCCAAAACCACAGGCCTGCTGCACAGCCTGATTCATGGCTGGTCGGAAGATTATTTACAGCCCATAGAGGAATCTGCCCAAACCAGATTACAGTTTCTCTTGGATTCACATGTGAATAACTAGTGACAAATTCTCCCCACAACATTTCCATCCAACAAGGGGGCTTTTTTATAAAAGATGATGAAATTCACCACATGAGGAGACTTTTTGGGCAAAGTTGACAGCTGTTTTTTTTCCATAAAGTGGTGAGAAATCTAAGGAACGCTTCAAAACCTAAGAAGGAAGAATTCATCCCCACAAAAACTGTCATGTTTAAATTTAATATTTTTTTCACTCTGCATTGCCAAACTCCAGAGAGTATTTACTCACAGTTATAGCAGCTGCATGGAAAAGTATACATGTATATGCTTTTACATGAATTATATATAGCAGTTCTCTGTATGAATTATATTTTGACACTACACAGTCTGAGCTGCCCTGAACTGTGAAAACTGACTGTATAATTCATCTTTAAAACCTGGAAGACAATGAATGAATCGATGATGAATTATCATGCCAAAAAATTCGTATGTTGATATAGACATTCTCCACATACATGTATGTGTAAGTATGTGTATATATTAAATATATTCATATATTTATATTTCAAATACATACATACATTTTCTTATATGTGATGGAATGATTAGGTAAATTCATAAAAGCATTATAGCTCGCATATTTAAACGTTGAGGTTTTTTTGTTTTGATTATTGTTTTTATTATTACTATTATTCACAGCTTCCCTACTGCAATTTACGTCGCAGAAGCACAATATAGATTACACATTGCATAGAATGTACTGGGTCTATTTAATAAAATGAGGCAATACTGGCTTGCCGGGTAAGAATGAATTGTAATGAGATATGTAAGATTTTTCTTGTTTACTGCTTGCGGCATGTGATATACAGTAGCGCCCCGGTCGCGCTTAAACAAGACGCATCGTTTTCCATCCCAGCATCTGCTGCTGTTTCGGAAAACATAATAAACTGCTCAGTCAGAGAAACTGCAGGAAGGTGAAGCACCTTAGGCAAGATAGTCAATTAGAGCATGATACAGACCAGCCAGCCTCCCCAGAAACAAGCCAAAGCCGGACTTTTATTGGAAGCTGAACACCGTCCCTGTTACACATTCGATGTAACTCATAGCATTAAAAAGATCTTTTAAACACGCCGAAGCATGACTCACCAGCCGGAAGTTTGGCAACAGGTTGACTTGCATTGTGGTGTCCAGGGCTGACGGGAGGAACTGCTTCGTTCCCAGCGATGGCTGGACATTGGCCACCGGGGGGCGCATCAGTGCTGGCAGGATGGCACTTTGGCATGCGCTTCCTAGGCAATTCAGGAAAGAGGTGTTTTATGTTACTCGATTAAATGAGGGCGGCATGGTGGTGCAGTAGTTAGCGCTGTTGCCTCCCATATCAGGAAAGCAGCATTGAAATCCCTGACCTGGTTCTGTGTGTGTGGAGTTCACCACCACAGCCCACAATCACGCTAAGTTGAATTGGAGTTAGATGTACTTTAGATGTTATACAGAACGTGCGGTGAGATTTGTCAGTCTCAGTCAGTTTTTCACGGTTTCCGCAAAACATTTTTCCATTTCCTTTCACGATCGGCAAGTCAGACGATCAATAACCTTCAGAAACAAAAGCATTTCTGTTCTAGATGGATTGATAGAAAAGTCGTGGGACTCTGATCCAGATAAAAAAAATCCAGAAGTCATGAAGCCGGCTGAGTGGAACTGCTGCCCCCTGTTGGCCCCTGTCTATCATCATCCCATTCCACTCCTTCAGTAATTGAAGATGACTTCAACCCCCCCCCCCCCCAAACCACCACTCACCCCACCACATAAATACTTATTTGGAATTTGTACCGCTCTGAACTCATGTTGACACTATAATGCCATTGCAGGGGTTGAGAAACATTTGCTTTGCTTCGTGTTTTACTGCCAGTGGTGGCATGAAGTGGAGTCTCTCCCAAGGGGCATCGGGCACAGTGTCGCTCGAATGTGAACCGCAAAGCTAGCGACGTAGCACAAGCTGCACCCCTCACACACACCCAGAAAGTCTAGAACACGAAGAAGTCCGCATTTCCACATCAGCAAATTCAATTAACCGTGACTATAATGTGCTAGCAGATTGCAAAGTGTTCGCTATGTCAGGCTGCCGCATAGAGGCAGTGCGTCGAACGCGTATCGTATTTGTGGCGCATTAAAATTCATTGGCCAAAGTCAGAGTAAGGGCCTGCCCTGGACCCTTAAGAAGCGATTTTGTTACTTTAGCGCAAACATGAGTACATAATTACTCAATATATTATGCATGTGCTTTTCTTGACGGCTCGATGCTGCATTTCGGTCCAAATTGCCTGCTTGCCCTTTCCCTCTGATCAAAGGTATAGTCTGATCAGTTGGCAACATGCCCTTCATCGCTGTTGGTGAATGTGACCGCTAAAGTGAGGCCTAATGCTGCAGGGCAATTAAAAGAAAACCAGATAAAACTACGTTTTAATCAACTATAACGCGCACCATAAAATGCTGTCTTGTGGCCCTTCGGCAGACCGTGAGGTCCAGATGAAAGCTGAGTTTAATTGCGGCTCTGCCTGCTGTTGTTTCATTGTGTTGTTTTATTCTGACGGTATCCGGGGCTTTGTGGCTGCTGGGTGTCTTCCAGTACATTCTGCTTTCGCCCACAGGATATATACAAAGCATGCAGAGCTTCCCGTTAGCATCCATGCATCCTGCCAGTCAAAACACTGCACACAGCTGCTTTTGATGCACTTATCTTTATTTTAACCATGTTATTCACCTAATAGCAAGCGAAGAATATAACCACATAATGCAACCACCCAGAGGTGGTAAACATTTCAAAATTTTATCAGATTTTAGACTCTTTGGATATGCCCCCTTAGCGTCGATGACAGCATTACAGACTATTTGCATTCTTTCAACCAGCTTGCAGAAGTAGTCACCTGGGACGCTTCTCCAACAGTCCTGAAGGAGTTTCCACAAGTTCTGCCTGTAAGTTGGCCACCTTACTTTTACTCTTCCATCGGTCACAGCCTCCATCTCATTCCTTGTTAACAAGATATACTTGCTACATGACCTCAAGGTGTGTTTATAACTGTTATCTTGTTGAAAAATGGTTTTCAGTAAGTGTATCCAGACATTTGTCTGCTATTCTAGCAATGACTGTCTAATTTTGGGTTTTGCGGGCATCTTAGCAAGGATATTCACTTTCAGTCTCTGCTTGGAACGTGTCGTAAAAACATTAATGCAACAATGCTCTGGTGTAGCGTATTGACGAGTTTGAAGCTAATGGGCATGGATGGGGGGAGGGGGCACAATGCTGTTAGCACCCGTCTGCGGTACCCTGAAAGAGACTATTCTATTTGAAGATGCTGGCATTGACGGTTCATTAAAAATATCAATACGATGCAGACATTTCGATCCATCTCTGACTCAGCCTATCTCAGACCCGGCCCCTCTTTGCATGTTTATGGTCTACATCAGAATCAAAGATCGCATTAATTGTTATGCTAATCGAACCAAACATTACTCTTGAGGTTGAGGTCTAGCCAGACGTCCAACAGAGCCGCTGCTCTTTAGGATCGAGACGAGCTGGCTGAAACTCCCCCAGGATGGAAAAAATGCTCAAAATGTGCGTATGCGACTTCTTAGGCAAAAATCCTGGGTGTATCAAGCAAAACTTGGCAGGAAAAAATGTGTATATTTATGGAAACGCTGGAGGAGGTGTATGCAGCATTTTGGACAAATCAGAAAAATGTGACACCCACTGTAAACCAGGGAACTGCAGGTAACCCACGAAATGACAAAGCCCCAAGTATTGTAAACCTAGCCCTGAGTAATGTAAACCTAGCCCTGAGTATTGTAAACCTAATCCTGAGTATTTTAGTCCCGATGCCAATCTTCCTCCATATATACATACATAAACAAATAAAGAAACAAAGTCAAGCCCCAGGTAAACCTGACTTAGCCCCTTATCGTATTCAATTAGTAGAAATTCCCCTAAATTGAAAATGCACATGTAATTGTCATTAGTTGCACTAAATGTGAATTAAACATCAGACATTCGCAGGCATGGATCAAAAAAAGCCTATAGTCACGAGACTGGTACGCATAATGGTGTTTTTGCTACTGACTGCGTATACCAAAAGATTAGAAGTGATCGACTGAGTTATCGCGGATAACTCAAACGAATATTATCGCACTAACATTGCGATAAGAGCACGTCAAACCAAAGTTTATTTATCGAATGCAGAACAGAACAGCATACAGAAGTAGATGCAGACACTGAAATGAGTTTCAATTAAGCTACTTTCGTCAACTGAAAGCCGTTCTATTTGATGCGTAACGTAATCTATAACGCGCGTTACGATTCAGTCACGTTGAGTTTCACATCAGAATCTCCTGCCTGCGCTGCCACACGCACGACGAATTTCGAGAGCGAAGATGCGGGTTATGCCCCCGACAGCTGCGATCACACTGGCCGGGGGCGCAGAAAGTCCTTCCTTTCTCTTTATCTTGGAATCCGACCGCGTCTTTATACGTTATAACGCCGGACAGACCGACTCACCGCAAGAGCAGCGAAGGACACGGAGACCCGGTTGCTGGCTGGGAAAAACACGTTCTTTACACCTGCAGTCCCATGCAAACACGTCAGTCAGACGCCGAAGTGTAAGGGACGCATACGGTGGGAGGTTAACACACAGCTAACGACACGCGTGGGTCGGATAGGGTGCGCATACGACACGGGTAAACACAGAAGCCACAATCGGGAAATACAAGTATTAATTATAACAATACAACAACAAAGCAAGGGCTATTTACAAATCAAGCTTGGACATGCACACCCCACCGGCGCTACAATATTTTTATATGTTTTAAATAAATTTATTTCGGGTGTAGTGCTTTTTGTAGAGCTGACGGAATTCAGTGCAATGTGCTGCCGTTCAGCACACGTTCATAGATTCATCTTTATTATCATTGTACTCACACAAGGAAATGCAGTTTGGCATCTAATCTTAAAGTGCTAAATTTTGTGAAAGTGCTATAGAAACACTATAAATAAATGATAAAAATGTACATCTATATGTGCTCTTATGATATGATACATGTGCTATAGGCCCCCAGATATAACATTTTATTGTACTTCTACCTCCCACTGTCCAAAATTTCTCTTTTGGTTTGTTATTTACTGCCGCTCTCATTGAAGTTTGCAACCAGAAATGCTTGATTTGCATATTATATAATTCGCATATTATATTAATGGTTATTTGTGGACAGCAAATGGACAGCATCTCAGGCTTATGCACATATGCGCGTTTACAAGACATTTCCAAGCAGAAACGCATTTTTTTCTTTTCATACCTGCGCACTTTTTCGCAATTAAATGTACGCAAAGTTTGATAAATGAGATCCTGCTCTGCTCCACGTGCTGCCACTGCAAACCTCGGTTGGGAAAACGATGATTATGACTCTTGAGGTATTGAGGTTTTCACCTCTGATCTAAAATTAGCCAGAAAAAGCTGCAGAGTCTGGACTACAGCCGTTGTAGAGGCACATCACAATGGGCAAGTTCCTGCTAGAGCTCAATCGTGTATAGGGTGTGTATATATATATATATATATATATACCCCAGCTGAGCACAAAGGAGAACGTTCCACTATAAGGACGTTAAGCGGCATTCGTATCCGTCTATTGTAACGGCGGTGCCTTTGTTTATGGAATAGCGCTGGTTTTGTTACACGCTGAGGTGGGAGTGGCCCAGTAACTGTGGAACAGCAGACTCTCCATCAATCGGCAGTCTGCATACCGGAGCTGTGTGCATTAATTCAGACGACTCTCAGGCAATGTAGTCCACAGTGACAGGTGTTGTGTAAGTTACTGAAAAATAGTAATTAGGTACAGTTACTAGTTACTTAATTCAAAATGAACATATGTCTCTGGGACATTGGTTTAAGATGGGAATGTCTTTAAATGATTGCATTCCATTTAGTCCTATTAATAATATTTAAATCATTACATACGTTAATGTGTGTTTCAGCAGGTGCATTTTTTCAATAATAATTTCAGCATAAATGTTATGTCTGTCGTTATTGGTTCTCTCATGTTGTCAATATTTAAAATAATGAACAGGTCAGGTCAGGTTGGGGGGCTGCACATTGTCACACCCACCACACAATGAACCACCTTGGGATTCCGGTTGGCCCCCCCCAGGCCAATACGAGGTCCATGTCCGCCCTCCGGAAAACACAGCCAGGTGGTGCAGTACGTGGGCGTCCCCTCGGCCTGGTCCAGCCGCTCAGGTCCTCAGCAATGAGGATCCTATGAGCCGGATCATCAGGGAGACACGCCACATGGCTACGGTGCCGTGACTGACGTTCTCTCATAATGCAAAAGATCAGAAATACAGTAAATAACTTTAAATCCATTAAAGGGTTTGTTTGGTAGGGGCTGCATGGTGGTGCAGAGGTTAGCACTGTACCCTCACACCTGTGGGACCAGGATTCGAGTCTCTGCCAGAGTTCCTTGTGTGTGGAGTCTGCAGGTTCTCCCCATGTCGTTGTGGGGTTTCCTCCAAGTACTCCACAGTCCCAGGTGTGAATGGTGTGTGAGTGTGCTTTGGGATAGGTTGATGCCCCATCCTGGGTTGTTCCCTGCCTGGTGCCCTGTGATGGGTTGGCGCCCCATCCTGGGTTGTTCCTTGCCTTGTGCCCATAGGCTCCAAACCCACTGTGATCCTGAGCAGGATTGGCAATTAATTAGCAATTAGCAAGAAAATGGATGGATGGATGGTTTGTTTGGTGTATGGTTTTAAACAATATGCCTACATGCAGGGTAAACAGAACAAATCTAGCCTATAGTATATGAATATATTTAGTATAAGCCTATTGTGGGTTATATAGTCTAATCGGGTAAAATAACAATAGGCTAAATTTTGCACAGTAATCTCGTCAACATCATGTTGCTGTTGAAATACAGTGCATAGACATCCAGGGAGTGTTAATTTAATATTTAGTAGCAATGTCTCTGCAACATTGTTGCAGTGAGCAAATGAAATGATGGAGATGCTTTGCCGATGGATTTTAAAGCATCTCAGTAACATCGTGTCTATGCATGTCTTTGGTCTGGGTAGTCATCTTATGTTGGTGTTGCTGCTGTGACAGTGCAAGACAAATTTTATCCTACACTGTACCTAATATCACCCGTTCATTCACTCATCCCACACTGCACCACGCTCTCTCTCATCCTCCAGCACTACTCAGCTGCTCCCACCATCTCTCAAGGTGCAAGGAAGACATGCATCTAGACTCTTCTCTGTTTTGGCACCTATGTGGTGGAATGAACTCCCCCTAGATGTCTGAACAGCTGAGTCATTGGGTGTCTTCAAACAACAGCTAAAGACCTTCCTCTTTCGGAGGTACTTGGATTAGCACATCCAGAATAATACTCTTATTATAAAAAGAAAATGTATTATTTGGCAGCAGAGCTTTTTAGAGTGATAATATTCTTAGCCTGGTTCTATTGAACCATTATCAGATTGTATTCACTGATGAGACTTCTAAGCACTAATGTAAGTTGGCTAAGGACATCTGCCAAATTCCATAAATGTCAATGTAAATATTGTGCCACCGTGAGGTCAGATGACGTTAGATCATAAACAGGAAATTAGGGGGAACAGGTTGCATTAATATTTTCAGACAAGACAAAAGTAACGTTTAGTGAGTCCATTTAAATTTCAGTACTTAAAATTTCAGTACTTTTAACAATTACGGTAATTGTTACTTTGTAAAGCGTTACTCCCAACACTGACAGTGACCAAAAAAAGTATTTAGCAATTAAGCACTTAAGCAATGTAGCATGGGAGTAAAGAAGACAAAACATAACATAAATTGTTCAATATTTTTCTAACCATTCATAATATTATTATATATCAATCTTCTATAAAGGCTTAACCATTATATAGACATACTACATATATATCTTGTGTTTGTATTTATAAACAAATGTTTTATTACATTGGTGAGAATTTTATAGATATATTATCTGTAAATATTACCTTTGTCCGACAAAAGTGCTCTTTGTAAAAATAATTCCACGTTAGAGTAAAGTGCATTTTCCTTAGTTACGGGCTCATCAGCACCGCACTGTACGTTTTCTCAGTCAAACCCAGTGACAGACTTACAATTATCCAGTTTCATATCGTGTTTTGGGAAAGACCAGCTGCATTCTGTATGGCGGATGACCCGGGTTTCAGCTAATGTGCCTTATTTTAGAAAAGTAGGCAGATAACAAACCATTGAAATTTCCTTTATGAACTAGCAAATAACGCAGAACACATAACATTGAAAAAGAACAGGTATGAAGGGGCGGGGCTTAACTAAGGAAATGGGTGGAGTTACATGCAGACATTAAGGGATAATAATGAAAATTAGACCCGCAACTCACACTGATGCAAAGCCATCACAAAGCCGTCCGTGTCCTGGTAGAGACACGATCCGGCCGCTTCGCACCAGAATAGTGGTGGCTTAATGGTTACTGGTGGGCTGGTGGGCAATGGTGGCTTAATGGTTAGGGAAGCGCACTTGTAATCGAATGCATGGTATAAATGCAGGGGACACATTTTGTTGTGGTGTGTCAACAATGACAATTGATCACTAGATTCTAAAATTGACTTGTTATTCCTGCAGGAACACTATGAGTTTCAGCAGAACATGAACACATGAAACCAATGCGACAGGAGGCTAACAAAAAATGAACCTCGATTTACTCTCTATTTGAAATCTATTGACAATAAATGGGCTTGGTTAGAAATCTCTGGCAATATCTACTATTTTATAGATGGCAGGGTATAAATATGCTTACACCAAAGTGTAGACTTAGGTACCGTGAAAACTGCAATATTGACTATAAAATAAACTCTGTAATTGTGTTGTGGTACGTCTTCTCTGTGCTGTACGCTACGGCTGGAAATTGGTCTGATGGAATGGAATTCCGCTGTGGTGCGGACCGATTTGCAGAAGATAGATTGAAATAGTCCGCACTCAGATTCATCACAGAAGTGAGAATAAGACTGACAAAACCCAACTCATAACCTCCTGTGATTTATTGCTATTTTGTTGCTTACTTGACACTTTTCTGCCTTCTGCAGCAGAGCACACATTTCTGCACATTTTTACTGCTGCTAGTCTTCCTGGAGCAGTTCACATTAAGTGCACCGCCTTGGGGGGCGGGGGGGGGTGGTATTGGCTCCTCCTGGGTCTCAAACCACCAACCTTCAGAGATTACAAAGCTTCAGGAAATATCCAGAACATTATAGCTGCCAGCTGTTCTCCGGTGGCCTACCTCTCGCATAGCATTTTCCCTTTCATACTGAAGTCCCATGACAGAGATGTTGGCCCAAACCTTCCTTCTACTTCAGATAAGTGGTCTTCAACAATATTGAGTTAGAGTCTGATATAATGTTCCCTTGCGCCAGCCAAACTGCAACTCTGTCATCGGTCCTCTGATTCAGAGAGCAGCCGAGCAAGCCCACGGCCCCCGACTCCCAGTCCTGCTTCAGAGCAACAGAGCAGCGGAGCAGGCCCACGGCCCCCGACTCCCAGTCCTGCTTCAGAGCAACAGAGCAGCCGAGCAGGCCCACGGCCCCCGACTCCCAGTCCTGCTTCAGAGCAGCGGAGCAGCAGAGCAGGCCCACGGCCCCCGACTCCCAGTCCTGCTTCAGAGCAACAGAGCAGCGGAGCAGGCCCACGGCCCCCGACTCCCAGT
>JAODJW010000135.1:17701071-17715158 GCA_026777045.1 Hyperopisus bebe | reverse complement strand
CCCACGGCCCCCGACTCCCGGTCCTGCTTCAGAGCAGCGGAGCAGCCCCACGGCCCCCGACTCCCGGTCCTGCTTCAGAGCAGCGGAGCAGGCCCACGGCCCCCGACTCCCCCGGTCCTGCTTCAGAGCAGCGGAGCAGGCCGACGGCCCCCGACTCCCGGTCCTGCTTCAGAGCAGCGGAGCAGGCCGACGGCCCCCGACTCCCGGTCCTGCTTCAGAGCAGCATCTCCCTGCAGTTTACCACCAAATTTCCCCTTGACCTAGTGTGGTTTTATTCATGCTTTTGATTCATGCAGTATTTCGCAATAAATGTTTCTAACGTTTCCATTCGAACAAGGCTGTTTATCTTCTGTGTTTGCCTGGAGTGGTTGAGAATGACTTATGAGCTACTAATTAGTTACTGCACAGATATTACCAAGAAAAATAGACTGTACTCATATAAAAGGATTGTTTTTACAATTTCTATGTTTGCTCTGTATTCATTGAACATTTTACATATTTTTAAAAATTAAATCACATTAAGTATGATCGAGATAGACTGATTACCCAACATTCCTGCACAAGTGCACCAAGGCTACTTATATTTAATATTTTCAATACAGTCAATCCATAAAAACACACGGGCAGTGGTCCAAAGTCATATAATAATTATGCTTTTTTTCTTTTTTGGTATCATGACTACAGAAAGTGATTGACGGTAATTTTCCATCAGGTATGGATAATATGAATTATTAATAGTATTAATGGATAATACGGGGCCCTATGGGTTTAAGACTTGCCTGATGGTCAATCAAAGGCAGAAAACGCATATCACCGATGGGTCCTTGAGGCCCTTATTCTCAAGAACTGCTGTGGGGTGCTGGATAAATGCCTAGCCCTGCCCTCTGACACCAGGCTTACCCTCACTGGTGTCTAATAGAAGAGCGGCCTGGGCATGCAGAGATTGAATTACGTTGTACTTGATATCACCTGTACAATGACAATAAAAGCATTCTGCTCTGTTCTTGTGTTTATGATATACTCACTAATGTAAAAGGGTGTTTTTATTGATATGGCTCAGTTTCTGGAACAATGGCAAAGCGTCACGCGTCTCTTAATCATCATTATGCATCCCAGCCCACTCGCGCCCATCCGTCATGCACGCTGCAGTCTGAAGTTAAACAAGGAGCTATTTGTGTCCTGTAAAAGACGCACAGCAGGCTGAACTTGCGCTGCACAAATCCGTCAGCGCCGGCGGAAAGCAAGTGGGCTAGCAGGCAACAAACTCCGGCATCCTCACTCAGCACTCGTCCGTCTGCTTTGCAGACTGTCTGCACATCCACACATAAATAAACAAAAGCATGCATATGTACACCTGAGGACTGAGTGCATCATCTCTGTGTTTCTTCATATCGACAGATTTCTTGATAAATGCATATTGATACATACTTTCATGACCTTTTATTTCAGCAGTGCTTTCCTTTTAAAATTCATATAATTACCTATTTTTTACAGAAAATAATTGTAGAAGTCATTTTATTTGCACTCTGTACTCATTTATAACTTTTCTTTTTACTCGTACAGTATTTGAATGTAAATCTTTATTCTATTTTTAATGCTTGGGCTTCAGTCCTAACTTTACCCAAACAGGAATCAGTTTGCATAAAACTGAGAAGTGATATTTTGCTGTCGGGATGAAGCCGTCTCTATATAATTCTGTTGCCTGTGGGTGTCGAAGCCAGAACTGGGAAGTCTTCTAAACCACGGTACACCTCAGCTCCCCGAAACCTGCCCTGGCTTAGCTGCCCCAGTCCCTTACGATCAGCACTTGCTGCCTGTTTTTGGTTATATAACAAGTCCTAATGAAAAACACTCCCAACTCTACAGGTATATAACTCAACAATGACATTGAAGGAAAGTGTTCTGGATGTAACCTTTCCCGTCGTCACTGCATTCGGACGCGAGATCACTTCTGACAAGATCTCACCAAATCCCACTTTATGCCAACTCATAATTCATCATAAAACCAGCATGCACCGCCCGTGGCATTTAAAGACAAAATCAAACATTCTCATAAATGTGTAAATGCAGCTCACGGTGTTGTGAATGGAGGCTGTGACCTGTGTTATTATACGGGTGATATTCCGTCACATCCTCGTCTAAATAGCGATGCACGCTGGTGACAGCTCCGTGTCTCCACACCGCCATGTGCTACGGCGTCCCCGGCAAACGGGGGCTGAGCCCGTCAGCGGCGTCCACTCACCGAAATACATGCTGCCACTTATCGATCGCACATCAGAAACTCTCCCCCTCTCTCTCTCTCCCGTCCTCGTGTTTTCTCTCTCCTCCGTGTTTCCCCTGCAACTTCAGCGCGTCACCGAGCACCATCGCATTCCGCGTGGCGTGTCACCCCGGCCATCCCGGCTACTCAGTAAGTTGTCCTGGCGTCATTCTCCTTCTCCCCCCTGGAGGATTTGGCCGGGACGTGTCGCTCCCGTATCGCTCCTCTCCAGCACTCTGACTGGCCTCCCGCGCTGGCCCTCCTCTTCGCCACGCTCTCTCGCTTGCTCGCTCTCTTGCTCCCTCTCCTTCCTTTTTTTTCATAGGAGCTTGGCCCCTTGTCTACTGTTCTTGAGCTCTGGCTCTCCTGCCTCCGTTTCCCTTCTTCACCCTCCCTCCACCCTCTCTCTCTCTCTCTCTCTCTCTCTCTCACTGGTGGTAATATGACTCCTCCTTAAACAGCTCTCCCAGAACCGGTAACAGAGCACTATCGCCAGTGACAGATCTGCTTCTGCTTCTCCATCCTGCCCAATTCATTACCCCCCCCCGAGGAGACTGTACCCAGGTGACAAGCACGGCACCCATCCCATTGCACACCACAGGAAGCGGGATGGCGGAGTTACCAGAATGGGGGGGTAAGAGAATTTTTATACCAGTGTTACTGCTGCTCATTCAGTGTCCCAGACCAAACAGGCATGACTTTGATCTCTTATCCCACTGCTGTGATATCAATTAATTTTTTGAGTCGACGGTGACAGCTGGTTATTTACAAATCACCACATGCGTCACGGCACAAAAGTGCACTGATTACCATGCAATTATGTTACATCTTACACAAATGCAGGCGATTCACGCAATCGTGATACATGTGGTTCATATCAGGAGTAGCCTACTGAGCTATCCTCCCCATTTTCCCTTCCACTGGCTACAGTTCGGATATGGCAGACACTGGCCTTGCACAGCTGTTTGCAATAAGCCTTTAATTCTCCCGTCTTTCCTGCCTCACAGGCCCATTTGAAATGGGTGCATTTCCACGTACAGAACAGGAGCCCCCTGCCAGACTCGATCTCCTACTGCAGAGCCAGCAGAAGTTTCGATTTTTTAATCCTTGACACTGAAGTGTCAGCGCTGGAAAAGTGCAGTATTTGTCACCATGAAGTGCGCCTGGCTGCACTGGAGCCCCGGAATCCCAGCGTAGAGCTGCATGCAAGAATGGTAGGATGGACTTAATTAATCATGCTGTCACTTTCGTGACTCTTTTCATTAGTCACTGCGCTATCTGATCCACTCCATTTCAGATGGGTGCAGTTCCAATGCGTTCGGCGGCTAAATGCTTCCCAACTGCTATCTGATTCGGGCGCGGGGGAACAGGACAGTGCAGGAGCCTGAGCTGAGCAGAATGAGAATTCAAGCTGGTCCCTGCAGACGCACTGGCCGGGCGATCCACACCAGCCGGCTCCAGTGGTCAGTGACACTGAATGGGCCTCACTCATCTGCCACTTCTTGTTCATCAGAAACGTGCATCTTCTCAAGGCCAAACCAAGGGCAAAGTTTCACAATCATCACCATGCGGCAGGTCCTCATGTCATTCATTTAGGTGGCCTTGCTGCCTGTTTCTTTATCAGAGTCACTTTAGCGCCAGGTAATCAGGGAAAACGCATGCACATATTGGCAGTCGCCCATTCCGGGAAAAATGTGAGAAGTGGACAAATGCAAAGTATATTTTACAGAGTGGCGTAAATTGCAGGTGTCGTCGCTAATAAAGTGCACATGCCGCTACACGTCATTTTGTTTGAGAATCATGTGGCGCGCCCAGGTGATGGGGGGGGGGGGGTATAGTTTAACTTTATTAATCTAGGGAGGGATTAGCTGGGTAGATTGAAAAACACAGATTGGGAATTTGACCCGCATGGTGGCAAGGAAGGAGAAGCAGCATGCAGGCCACGCGGTGTGAACGTCAGCGCATTTATCAGCATGCTTGGAGCGCTGATAGCTAACGTGTCATTAGCATCCCTCCGGCATCATCTAAACACCCACCGGCAAGATCTCCAGTGTACAATCTTCCTGATAGAAGCCAAACATGCAGCATCGACAGATCATAAGCTGCCACAATGACCCTGCAATCTCATTTTATTAAATAAAAAAACGGCTACTACTACAGTAAAATCATGGGTCTCCAGCTAATACCATGAAGAAGCTGAATGTATATATTTTCCCCAGAATCTTTGGATTCCATTGCCCAACAGACAATTTGCATGCCTTTAATGATGAAATTTTATTTTGATGTCATTTAGTGCTTCTGGCTGAACGATTATACAAAAAAATGATTGTGCAAACAAAGTTGCAAAATGGAAACCTGCTGCAGCAAGTTTGTACAGATTCGTATCTTTTCAATCCCAGACAGTATAGACCGATTCACTCATTGTTGTCTAAAATACACATTCATTGCAAACTGTTCCAGGAATCCATTGACAGTGTTTGAAAATAAGTCCTTTCTGTGCACATAGATGCATTATGCATGTCACTCTCAGTATGTATTTGTATATTGTACATTTTGTGTATTTGAAATGTTCTGTTATTCTACATATACATCTTCCATTGAGACAGAAGGAGGGAAAACCACTCAGAAAACATCAATGCAGAGAAGAAAAAAAGACCACAGCAGAGAAACAGGGCGGCTCTTAATTAGCCAGGTATACGTTCATATTTTCCATTAGTAGGTTTAGCGCTGTGTAAGGACTTTGATCGTGGGCTGTAATTCATTACTTGGATCATTCGGTTCTCTATATACATTTCAGTGACGCACAGCGTCAGTCTCAGAGTCCCTTTCTATGGCAGTAAGGTAATTCCTTTCCAGTCATACAGCATGGAAGAAGTTCAAAGTCTCCTTCATAGATTTCATTGGTATCAGTTGAAAAATAAAATCCCCCCGTCTATCAGCTATTGCCTCTCTGACGACAGGGGAGCTAAATGAATAGAGACCAATTTCTGCTACACTACTTAAGAAGTAATTCCAGAACCATCCAGTACTTCGAAAACCCCAGTGTCTGTTAATGGTTACGATATGCAATTAGATGGATTTCTATTCATCTCGATTGAACACAGAAAAATCGGATAGTAGAACTACATCATCTCTGTATCTCGCTACAATAAATTCCAGCAAAAATATAAAATGCAACAGGAAATCTGCGATGAGGCAAACATTTCTGACTTGGCGAGAGACGCAGAAACAGGGTCGCACTTGTTTAAAGCTGCAAGAGATGCAAACAGAGATAAATGGCTTTGATGGGCCTTCACAGCATCATGCATAACCCACTGAAGGAGAACTCAGTTACTATTTTACTACTTAATTAATATTTGTATGACTAACAGAACATTTTTGTGCTGTTTTTTTCCATCGATAATTAAATTCCTCGTCACCTGAGATTAGGTGCATGTTTATAATGTAATTAAGTAATTATTGTAACAAAACTTGCAGGCAAATATAACCTAAAAGCATTTGAGCTTGCTCTCCATTCAGACCAGGAAGTTTAAAAATGTGTATACATTATTTAATAGAGTGTCCTTTAAAACCTTATTATTTTGCAGCAAACAGACATTGCTTTCAGATTTTTACATATTAGTTAGACACCAATAACACAGTATGCCCTTTTAGTACCTGGTACTGATTTGAAAATAGATTTCCCATTGATGATAGATCAGATTTATTAATGCCAGTTTGCTGTAATCACTTCTAACACCCTTGTAGTTTGGTGACCAGTGCTGTGTGTTTGTCTGAATCAATATCATGTCTGCACATGCTGAGAGGAAACATGGGGGATACTCATGTTTCTGAGCCTTACTACATGCATGTAAGTCTATCGCTTTTCCATACACACGTGTTCTGTTCAGGGCCGTGGGGAGCTGGAGCTCAGCACCAAGGCTATGGGTGCAAGGGAGGGAATGCAAGGGAGGTGCAAGTCCATCACAAGGCACAAACACAGCATTTGGCAACTCTGATTTACCTTAGCATGTTACTGAACCCCTGAGGGGGGGGGGGGGACCCCATGGTGACACGGGGAGAACATGCAAACTCCACGCATGGAGCTGGGGCCAATGCCAACCGTGGCTCTCCAGAGGCAGGAGGCTGCCATGCAGACCATTGTACCACCGTGGTTCAGCACAACGAAGTCAGTTTTCCATGATGTAATACTGCCATGCAAAGACTAGTGACTAGGTAAATGGAAAAAAAAAAAGTGAGGAAATATTCGGTTTGAAAAGCAATGTGCAAACTGCCGACAGGACGGGATGAACTTAGTTTCAACATCATGACATTCAAGAGCTCAAAGCTGGATGATTTGAGCTGTCAGATTTCTATTCCCCACACTGCTGCAGGCAAATACCTGCAGCAAACACTGGAGATTAAAAAAACAAAAAGAGAAGAGTGGAAGCAGACTCTCACGGAGCTACGATTGCAGAACCTGCGCTGGGGTGATTCTGCAAGTTTAAACTGCTCACCGAAGATGAATGCATCTCCCGTGTGCACTGGGTTTGTCATCCCGGCTAAGACATATTGTCGACTCGGGCGCCAAACTGCGAATTCACATCGGGCCAGAAGATCATCGTTTTTTAACAGAGCAGGAATATATGCGTGACTGTGTGGTATTCGGCACTGTTCCAGTATTTCCTATTTATATTTGATATTCCTGCTCTCAGTGCATTAATTTGTTAATACCTACCAAGTACATTAATATTTGTGTCTATGCCCATTCCTCCATGTTCACGCTTAAACACTAACATTAACTTATTTCTCAATGGCAATTGTGTTCCAATCACAGAATGTTCGACATCAGGACGTCCAATCAGCCTTGCCCTCTGGAAGGTAATGTATTCCCATTCGCATGCCTCACAATGGACAAAAATCCTATGTTTTAACATATAGCTGAGCTGCCAGTTGTGTCTGTCTGTACAATTGTGGAGTGAAACACTGTGGCAAGCAGAGGAACCCTTTCAGTAATGGGTTCCTGTTCAAGATTCTTAACCCCAACTGCCCCAGGACTGCTAATCAGTAGCTGTAACTGTTCTATGGCATCAAATTTTCCTCACTTGTATGTCTGATAAATAAATTTAAAGAATCATATCAAAGTGTACTCTGTGTGTGGATAAACTATGAATGCATGCATTTTGTAACACTACCCCGAGGTGTCTCCTGGGATCACACTGATATGTGTGTGCATGATATATGCCAATCTGTATGTATCTCTAAATACTGAAAAAAATGCCATGTAACTTCTTTGTATAATTACTGAAGCATTAACAGACATAAATGCCTTTTAAGTCTGTTTGTGGGCAATTCCCAGTGTCAGCTTGCCCTCCTTTTGGGGGCAGCGTGTGGCTCGGAGCGCCAACTCTCTGTGAAGGTCACCAGTTTGAGGCCAGTCTCAGCACAGCAGTCATGTCTGAGGATCTTTCAGCGAGACATATGTCTAAACAACACAATTTTCCCCAAACTGGCTGTGTGGCAGCAAAAAGTATTTCTGCGTTCCATTGATTGTGTGGTTAAAAATATGTAATAAGTCTAAGGATCAGGTTAACATTAGACTGAAATCAAGGTCAAACATTTCTTTTCATGAAATCAAGTTCGTGAAGTATTTACATAACAAGGGTGTGACTGTAAAAATCTGCAAACAATACACCAGACGTTCCCTTTTCCAGGAAAGAACGGGCATGCAAATCATGCTGAATGCCAAGTACAAACACACAGCTTCAGCTGTAGCCAGCGATCTTTCCGGAACATACTGACTCGGGTGTAGAGATACTTAAGCAGACACCATAACATTTATTAATCTAGAAAGTAAATTAGGGTAAGCTAATTAGCACTCACCTGTTAAAGAAAACACGCGACAGGTAAATGCTAGAAAGATTCATTTATTTACATTCGAGAGCTTGCTAGAGCAATTAAATAGTTTTTGGCTCACCATTTCCCAGAATTCCCCACTGCACTTTCTCTTCGCCACCCTGCCCTTCCTAGCTATTTCAGGCCACAGGGCGTCAGTATCGTGATGATTTTGTGCTGACAGCTGCACATCTCACCTGCCCTCCATGCAGGGCCTGTAATCAATAGGTTTTGCACAGTCATGTAAAGGACATTAACCTTCACTGCCCCCATTCTGTCTCTCACACTGGAGCCTTGGGTCACAAGGGGGCGCTCATCACCATCTCACACAGCATAGGGGTGCACACAGAATCACCAGCAGACCACCGGCTTCTATACAGACCTGCAAATTACATATAAATAATTAAAATGAAGTAAAAATGCTGCACTCAAAGCCATAACACCATCTTTCCTTGAGACATCACTCTTACAAACATAGTGCGCAAAATCATACTCATTTCCTCAGTGTCCTCTGAAAGCAGGCACCTAATCCATGTCAGGAGGAACACCATGATGTCTGAGGGTCTCATGTTCCCCTCAGCCTGCCTGGACCTCCAGGGTTTCCTCCTGACACAACAACACGCCTTCTCATCACACAAAGCTACCATCTCTCAGGCTGGGCTCCAGGTTGGCATTGGAATCTTCAAGGCCTTTTCCTGCTCTTCCCCATTGGCTGCTTTTGCTCTCTCTGCTCAGTTTCTTTTTTCCCATTCAGTCCATCCATCCCTTTATTCTCCAACAGCAACGCTAGCGCCAAAGCTAACCGTATGCAGTCTACCTGCAGAACAGCTGCATTGGTATGTTAAACATGCCAGAGCCCTCCATGTTGGAAATGCCAATGTAAAAGATTATTTACAATTAAAAGCTGAAGCAAAGGGCTTTATCACCACATTCATTTTCAAGGAGAAATAGTGTTAAATGCTCCTCTAATGAGAGACACACAAAAGCTAACCCTGCACAGCTGGAGGGTGAAAAGAGGGACACTCTGCTGACTGGAATTGAGCATACTAGAGAAAAGAGAGTTAGCCTTCAGCAGGCAGAGTGAGGTCAGTCCTATACGCAGCGGCCTGAGAGATGCATGAATTACGTGAATTGCCTCTCTAATGAGAAGTGGTCAGGATGCTGAAGTACAGCACTTTGGAGTGCTGAGGAACAAAACTTTCCCAACCGACGCATTCTTATGGTCAAAAAGTCCTCATCTGGTATAAATACCTTTGAAAAAAATAATAATAATGTCAAAGAATTGAATGAATGTCACATCATTGAACTCTCATGTGTGTACTGTGTTTGGGTAACCTTTTCTGTTTACACGTGGTTTTAAAAGGCATCTTGGATCAGATCGCAAGCTGACAGAGCTAAATACTAAGTCAAAATGACCACCAAGACACTCTGCGATCCGATCACTCAAACCGCTGGCCGAGTTGGTCAGGGATGCACTTGACAACCTTTTGTAGCGTAAATGCAAATGTGCCCCATTGCATTCCTGACAAGGACAATAGCTGCATGTCTGCTGGACACCTTGAAGATGCATGACAGACACAGGTGTAAACAGTGATGTGTGTCAGCTGTTTATTTATGATCCATTCGCCCAAGATGCATTTTACAACCAAGCGTAAACAGAGCCTGATTTACACCCCTTATGGTTTTAAAGCTATGCGGTGGGAAGAAGTTTGTTTTGTACTTAGATGTGGGTTTTTTTGTGCAAGGAAAATGTATTACAATGTTATTTTAATAATGAATTTGCTGGACTGGCCAGGAAAAATTTAAACCGGAGCAGCATATTATTGTAGTTTAGTTTATAATTTATGTTACCATTTAAATAACTCAAAGCCACAATCCCATTTCTATTTAAACAGCTTTTCCTAGGGCTGCATTGCTGATGCTGGGTATGTATGTAGCAGAAAAAAATCCTATCGCTTAGATTAGTATAGACAGTATATTTACTTTGTGTACACAAGATGACTCCGCCATTTGCAGGACTGAAATATATCAAAGCCTTCGATAAATGACACTAGCGGCAACAGCCCAGCAGCCAGCGTCTACGAGAAACCAAGCAAATCAGTTTTACAAGGGGCTATTTACAGAACCATAGCCCTTCACTGCCATGTGTGAAGTACCCAAAGCCTCCCTCCTTCCTGTTTTAATGGCATCCAGATGGGGGATCAGCAACCTGCCTCAGTGGACCAGGTGTGAGTGAGCTCTGTTAGGGGCTCCGAGCCAAAAGAACTAGCGTGATCCAAGCAGGTCCCGGTCAGTCGGGGTTTGGGGTCGTCTTAGCAACAGGACTCTACAGAAAATCAGTCCGGAAAGCCGCATTGTTGTATTAATGAGCTAACAAGCATTACTTTGATGATGCTATACGTCAGAACCTCGGGCCTAACGCCGAAAAAACATGGCAGTTTGAAGCTGCTTCACCTGCTCATCTGCCAGGCAGACAGGAGTGCCATTAATACCACAGAAAAAACACTATTTCTTCATAAATGGACAAGTTATTAATTCTTAAATGCTGAACCAAGTCTATACAGTCCAGATGCACATAGCCATAGCAACTAGGAGACCTCAGCTTTTGTAAAACTGTAATTCAATCCCTCAAATCATCAGAGAGCACCTCACTTTAAGGATAAAAGGAGATGTATAGTATTTCAAGCTGGTTTTTATGAAGGTTCTCTGCCTTCAGCTGGCGTTTGACCTTGATTCTAATGAAAGCGTAAGATTTATCGAACATATAAGATGCCATTGTAAGGTCATACTGGGTAGTTTGTACTAATTACAAAATGCTATCATTGAATCATTGAAATGTTTTGCCACCCTCTTCATACCACCACTGAAAAATAATCGTATTATATAGACTGGGATGTTCTGGGGGGGGGGATGGCTTGATGATTCCAAGGCTCCCTGAGTGACGTTCCAAAAATCTGGAATGCAGTTGGATGTGTCTGGCTCGGGGGTCCATTGTGACAGACCTTTATGGGGCCCAAAATCTCAATCAGATACCCTAGATATTATTTTGCCAAAGACAGACAAAAATATGCAAGCACAATGAAGAATTCACTGGTTTGGGCTGTTTCCACAGTATCACTGTCTTACAGTGCTTGTTCATCAATTAGGATTATAACGAGTTTTGCACATGCGTTACTCAGATGTTGTTAATATGCAGTTGCAGCTGCACAAACACTCCATCCAGAAATAACCACTATATTGAACTTATTTAGTGCAAACATTTCACGAGTATTTCTTGTGGTTCTCAGTATAATCGCAGCTCTTAAAGGTGAGAAAATGTCTTTTAAAAAATCATTAAGAAAAATGAAAAGCCCATAAATAACAAAAGCAATAGCGTGTGGAAATAGAAGTGAAAATTCATTCCTGTGGTGGTTTGTGTAATCGTGACATTTCTCTACATCAGCTGCCCATACAATTTATTTACAGAAAGACACAGTTAAGAAAGACAAACTTTGGTAAAGAGTCATCTTAGGGTAATTAGTGAATGAGATCTTGACAAATGAAATCTTTACAGATGTGCCCAGGACCATTTTTTCCGTCTGACAAGGGGAAAGTTTTATAAAAAATCTGTAACCACAATCAAAAAATATGATAAATGAATAGACATTCTGTTTGTTATTATTTTTGGCACTTGGTCTTGGAGACCCTTAAAAAATAAAAATGTTTGGATTTCAGAACCCTTAAAAATCAGTGTGATTTGTGTTTTCAATTTACAGACTTTTGGCTCATAAACACATCAGAAACACATTATGTTCATAAATCAAGGGATTCCTGTAAAATACGAGAACCAGACAATCAACCCCCAGAATTCCTTGTCTCTGGAAGGAGAGGTTCTCACACA
Organism: Hyperopisus bebe; assembly: GCA_026777045.1. Classification (NCBI taxonomy): domain Eukaryota; kingdom Metazoa; phylum Chordata; class Actinopteri; order Osteoglossiformes; family Mormyridae; genus Hyperopisus; species Hyperopisus bebe. The sequence continues at coordinate 17,703,144 of JAODJW010000135.1, read as the reverse complement.
TGACCTTCAACAGACACTGACCTTTTCCTCTTCCCTCCCCCACTCTGCCCCCCCATAGAACACAGAACAAGAACCCAAAGCCCCCTCCTTGCCAACCCCCCTATGGTATTAGGGTGACAGTCAAGTCTTATTTCCAGGATGTTTATTTCTTTACTCAACTCTACTGCCGTCCCGAAAATAATCATTTTGAGATTATATTGCCTTTCAAGGGGTTTGTAGAGATTTGTTGTTCTGTCGGTTTATCTGGTCTGATGCTTTACTGCCATCTGGTTTGTATAACTGTGGACGCTGAGGAATACCATTTGATTGGACGAGTGCGACGCGCAGGATTCACCATACCAAAGGCATGGACCATCTTACCCATTTGAGGATTCATTTGCTCTTATAATATTATCCTCGGTTTGCCTTTGAAAGCCCTTTAAAAAATCTTGCAGCCACATAAAACAGATTTTCAGGAATATGTTATACAGATATAAGAGAATATCACACAGACACCACATGTGTACAGGGTTACTTTTTAAAAATAACATTTATTTAAAATAGATATATTGCACTACATGTGGTTTCTCAGCGACATATAAAATAGTTTATTGGGGGAGGAGGGCGGAATAAGGCAATAAATATTTCTGAATCAGTGCCCCTATGTGTGCTGTACACTGCCATTGTAAAACAAGATAGATACACAGAACGGGGCCCCAGTTTCACACCCTGGGCATCAGGCAGCCCCCCCCCCCCCCCCCCAGGAATCAGCTCCCGCCCACTTTGCCTGTCATAAAATATAACAGCAGCTATATATTCCTCAGCTTCCTAAAGTTATGTGTAATTATTCTGAGAAGAGGAATGTACCAAGCAGGGGCATAGCGAGAAATTCCACCCCCCACCCCCCCCAAAATATTTACCCCGAATGTTAGATTTTGGGGCCCCTATAGGTGCTGGGCCCCCTGAATCTGCCAGCGTCTCCACGGCGCCCCAGTGCTCCCAGTATCTGCTCCCGCAGGTCTTCTCCTTAGGCAATAGTGCAGTACAAACAACACGGCATGATACCCACCATTCTCCAGTCCGACCAGTGATCACACCACGGCGACCCTGGAATTTATCTGACCATCAGATGATGGTTATCCAGGGAAAATTTCCAGAAAATGTATCTGATACAGAAAATAAGCCAAGCTCTGTGCCTTCATGTGTCACACAGTGAAATCTCTGTCTTTTTTCCTGTTACTGCTCTCTCAGACAGCGCTTCCCACAAATCCCGCTGGCTGTTTGCAGAAGCCTCTACATAAACCTTCAATCACCAACCCCCCACCACCCCAGCATCAAACCTATTGATATGGTTGCTGGACCTCCAACAGAATTTATCTCTAGCTGCAGGAGGCCTGATACAGGGCACGTCTGGATACAGACACATACACACACACCTACGCATATAACATGAGCAATTCACAGTTACCTTTAAGCCGGGGCCCTAATGGTGTATGAATGTTGGAAAATACAAGAACATCTATGGGAACCTGACCAGAATGTGAGGAGAACCCTACACAAAGCTAGGCCAGATTCAAATGTGTGTGTGTGTGTGTGTGTGTGTGTATTTTTTTTATGCGAAACCATTTTGCAGGTCCCCACGAAGATCTGTGAATGCAATCAAAAAAGTAAAATGCCAAAAGTCTCATGTTTTGTTTGGTTACGTACGGTTAAGGTTCAGGCTGGGTTAAGGTCGTCATGTTGGGATTAGGGTTTGTCCCATAGAAATGAAAGAACGGTTCCCACAGAAATATGAATAGAAATGAGTGTGTGTGGTGTGTGTGAGTGTGTGTGTGTGTGCGTGTGTGTGTGTGTGGTGTGTGTGTGTGTGTGTTACAGCAGCATTGATGTCACCCAGCCATGCTGCTCCACTGGGCAGATAAAGCTAAACACCGTTCCCATCTTCCTGCGGCCCAATGATCCATAACCCTTTTCCTTCTGTCCCTCCTTTATGCTGCATGACCCAATTTGTACTCCTCCCCACTGCAGAGCTCCTCTCCCTTCAGGAATGTTAAAGCGGGTTACTCCCCCCCCCCCCCCCCCCCCCCCCCCCCC
>JAODJW010000135.1:17663524-17678594 GCA_026777045.1 Hyperopisus bebe | reverse complement strand
CCCCCCCCCCCCCCCCGCTCCAGTATCTCTCTATTAATTTAAGAAACAAACTGTAGAGAAGAAAACAATACAAGCCCCCCCAAGTCTGCACTCTGTGGGACTGTAAGGCCTTTTCCCCACTGCAGTCATCCTGTGACACCAGTTAGGGGGACAGAGAGGATATTTCCAGCATCTCTCATTATTCCCCCCCTTCCCCCCCCAGGAGTGAGCATATCCAAAGGCATGTCCGTCCCCTGTTTACCGACAGCGTCCTGCCGCGTCAGTCTGTGGTATTTAAATCTGTCTCTGACCGACGAGTGCGACGGTTTTATCCGAGCAGGAGGGATTAAAGTCGAGGGGATCCAGCCCCCTTCTCATTTTCTCAGGTGGAATTCGTGCTTTCGGCTGCGAGAGCTTCATGTTACTGACCTGCACAAACACCCGGGTTTGTGGGGGGACTCAGGCTGGGCACCTTGAGGTGACATCGGTCATTTTGAATCCTGTTTTTTGGCCTGAAACGCAAAGTCATTACCAGTAAGTCCTGGTCGTTTTTTTATACAAAGGCACACAGATGACAAAATGAAACTTTCTCCACCATTCCTGATGCTTGTTCTGCATGTGTTGTGTTTTTCGTAGCCTTAATCGAATGAATGCCCACACACAGGACAGCTGCTTGACCCGGTTAGCGTGAGCTAATCGGCCGTTATTTAGCACCTCGCTGTCGGTTCGGTCCCGGCCCTCCCCTCCCCTCCTCCGTCTTGTAAAGCGGCATGCTGTGACGTCATTCCCGGCGGATTGAGAGCGGACGCGGGCGGAGGCTGTCGCGGTGACACGGTGCCATGTCCCAGGATGCACTGTGGCATAGCACTGATGTTGCGAAACAATAACAACAGCTGGCAGAAGTGTCTGGCTTCTTATATCATTTTTATTTTAGCAGGATGTGGGTTACCGTTCAATCCCGGCTCTTCGAACAGTACGGCTAGGGATATTTTTTGAGAAGTCAGTACACAGATGCTATAAATCCCATCGGCAAGGTGGAAGGAGCCACCGTAGGCTGATTTGCCCCTTTCCTCTGACGTCTGAGCCGGAAAAGGGTCCTGCTGTGTCCCCGGATGTCCTGATCGTGTCCATCCCGCTGAGCTGACGTCTAAATGGCAGACGTGCCCGTGGTCATGTGGGGCAGTCTGGGATACAGGGACAGAGCGGGCTTCGCTGGGTACAGCGGAGCCCATAGAAGCAGAATCATGTGGGTTTTAATGGGAGGATGCGTCTGCTTCTCTGATGTTTCCTGTAAGAGTGAGTGAGTGAGAGCTGAACCGGGTGGGGTCACCATTCATACTAATGCTCATGGTCTTGGAAAATAGGAAAATGCAGCCTTTAATTTGTTTGTCATGAAATGTGTCTTTTTTAAGAATATCTATCAGCCGATTGTTTCCCCTGAATTTTCACAATGATTTTCTAAATCAGCAGTTACCAACTGGCAGATTCCAGTCCGCATCTGGACTGAAACCGTTGAATCCGGACCACGCAATCAACCCTCCCCCCGAGTCAGCAGATCTTATCGTCAGGGGACCCCCCTCTCCACTGGTCGGCATTTATTGATTTGGACACAACGCGCCTTGGCTTTGTGGTGCTGATGGAATGTGGCCCTTTGGGTAAAATAGTTGGGGACTCCTGGTCTGCACCTTCATCGGGCAGTCAGGACTCCTGGTCTGCACCTTCAACGCGCAGTCAGGACTCCTGGTCTGCACCTTCATCGCGCAGTCAGGACTCCTGGTCTGCACCTTCATCGCGCAGTCAGGACTCCTGGTCTGCACCTTCAACGCGCAGTCAGGACTCCTGGTCTGCACCTTCATCGCGCAGTCAGCATCTTCATCCCGCGGTCACTCCCACTCTTCCTGCCCCCTTTACAGCCCCCCAGCGTACCTAGTGCCCCCCCCCTCGGATCCGCTACTCTACAGCTGTCCACTTTCAGTTATCCCTAAAGGGTTAATCCAATGGGCAGGTGCAGACTTACAGAAAATTCTACACCCTACGTGATTTGGTGAGATTAGTCTTAGCACAGGATGTGCACGAAGTTAGCAAAGCTTAGAAGCATCCTCTGACCCATAAGTTAAATTTCTTGTTACAGTCTGAAGGTACGTTTTCCTTCGTGACCTCGCTGTCATGCTTTGTTCTGTCAGTGGGTCTTGGCGTTCAGTGTTTTCCCATCTTTGTTCTATCGCAGACTGACCTCAGGCCTTTGCTGGTTTTTAGACCAGTGGCCGGTATCCAGTCCTCCTCTCCCATTGGTCAGTTTTCTCCTCTTCTTTTTTGGTTTTTGCTCTTGGGTTGTATTGGAGAGACGCAGAGGTTGATGGAGCGATGAGACGTGTAGCTCAAGAGGAAGAGGTCAGCGCCCGGGAATGCAGAACCCGGTGCCGGGGCTGTCCGGTGCAGAGCGGATCGTCGGCCAGATGACCCAGCAGCTGGTTCTGCTTAATTCCCCCTACACCCACATGGGCTGTAATGGTAGCACTGGTCCTGTGTGCCAGTGGCAGTGACAAATGGCTGAAACACACACTTGGTGATGCCCCGCCTCTTCAGATACGTGAATGTAGTGAAAACGCTTAGGAGTGTAATGTGTGAGCTGTACAGAGCTCTGTCGCTGTCTGGGAGACTGGGACAAGACCAGAGGGAGTCATACCGGTCACATGTGTACGGAAAACACCAGTAATATGGTTCTCTCTTCCTCCCTTTTGACACATCAGTTAGATCTTATTTGCTTAGTATAATGATGCACAGACTTTATGTTCTTTGAAGACTCAGAGGATGTATGTGGGTGTGTCTCTCACAAATGTTGCTTTAATTGGTTGTACGTACGGTAACACTGTTGCTAGGGGGTTGTGGGTTTGATTCCCGCTTCCGGGCCGCGTGTGGAATCCCCGAGATCTCCTCGTGTTTGTGCGGCTTCCTTCCCGCAGTCCAGAAACACGCGCTTCTGTGTCTCTGCACTGCCCGCTGTGTTTGTATCTCAGAGGGCTTCCCCCTGCCCTGAACTTCCTGAGAGAGACTCCAGGCGAACAGCGACCCTGGACTAGATAAGCGTTTCAGGAAGATGGATAGAGGTTGCATGCTTTCTTTCTTGGAGTTCGGGGCCTTAAGGAAAAGCTTGAGACTGCTGGGGATTTTGTCGCCCTGAAGTGTCATCTGTTGGCCACGGCGTTTCCGTTATTCAATTAGGGATTAACAAAGCTCTGATACGAGAAGCTATTAGTTACTATAAAAGCTGTGAGACGGGGCAGCGCCCAGATGGGTGGCACCTCCAATACCGCAGGATTCCTTAATCCCTTCCAGCAGATGTGTAATTTTACAAATTAGGAGGGAATTCACTTTCACTATTCATGGCCTGCAGATAGAAGGGATGTGTGTCACCTGACTACGGGATGACCCTTGACCCCCCCCCCCCCCTTTTTATCAGTACATTAAACAGATTCCTATAAGGTCACGGATACCTGCTTAAAATGTAAAAGTAAATTCTTTGTACGTGTTAAGGTGCAAGACTCCATTTACAGTTTGTGAATTTTCTTTATTCCTTTTTATTTTGTTTGCGGCCTGCGTTAGTATGAGGGTGGATAATTTCGAGTGAAACCGAGGGGTTTGAGGTTGATGGTTTATAAATAACCTCACGCTAAACAAGTCGTGCTTCTCCGCTTCCCGGACTGGGGTCTTGCGTGGATCCTCTCCAGTCGTACTACTTTTCTTAGATGCCCCCGGTTAGTGCTGCAGAATCTGAGACCCCCATTCCTCCGTGTCTCCGTTGGCCGCGAGTCCCAGCTGAAGCCAACGCAACACAAATAATACAGTTTCTCATGTGTCCCAGAGGAACGAGTAGTCTTTGAGTTAAAAGGGAAAAAAAATGTGAATATCCTAATATCGTTCTGAGAAAACAGCGTGACATTTTCAAGCCGAATCCAGGCCGTCGGCGATGAATGGGGAAATTTCCATGGCAATAGCCATCGTGAGGATAAATGTTGCGCGGTAATAAGCTCTCTCCGTTTAACGGTCTCCGCTTCCAGGTTAGTCTGATGTAGTTTCTGTTCTGCAGTCTGCAAAAAAAGTGCCATTTAAAGGACTTTTTGTAATTCTTGGCTGTTGACCTTTCTTGGGTGATTGCCTTCGTGTGTTTCATGCATTGGCGTAGCAGCAATAGAATGAGTGATTTAAAAAAATTTTTTTTAATAAACATTCTTTTGTCTGAGCAAAGGAATGAGTTTCCTGCCCCTTCTGACTAGGGACTTTCCTAAGTATTATTTGATATTATTTATACTATTATAGAATTATTATTTTAGTGTTTAACATTTAAAGATCCAGAACTATGTCCTGTCCAAGCATGATTCCCTGGAGCTGGTGGGGGGGGGGGGCAGGGGGTGTGAGCTGTAAGTCCGCCTTGGCCCGATGGCCGCATCTGTTTGAGTCCTTTTTTTCATGTGACATCTGGCTTACCCGGAGCCATCACTGCCAAGGGGAGCGGTGTATTAGCTACCGCTGGCTTTCACGGCTGTTCCCAACTTGAAAGGGAGCTTTTATGTGGGGGCAGACCATTTGGGGGGGTTGCTTCTCCTCACGCTCACGGGAGCATCTGCCCGAAGCACTCCGCAGGCCGTGGAGATCGGCAGGTGGCCGGTATCCCTTCTGCCGGGGCACACCGACGGTGGACGTGGCTTATTGAGATGTCTTACAGACGTTGCACATGGAATCCGTGTCAACCTTTTTCAATTTACTGTAAATCATACCTGATAAATTATTTAATTACATCACTAATTGCGTTTTGAGAAATGGTTCTTTGAGAATAACTGGTGTGTAGAGTGAGTACGGTTTGTTTATTGGATGCTGTCAGTCCTGAGGGTATGAGAGGTGCACCAGGCTGCTGTAGGGGTCAAAGGTCACAGAGATCACATCTGCTCATGTCTTCAGGTGCATCCAGCCCAGCTGACTTCCACAACCCCAGGGGCTGTGGCCCAAAGGCTGATGGGAAATGCCATCACTCCCTTTGTGCATATGCCGCGGTAGCTGTTGAGGGCTTCTGTGTCTGATGCTTCCTTCAGAGAATCGGCGTCGGCGTGCTGCTGTCACCAGGACGCGTTCTGACGATCGATCGATCGCGGCCTTGCTGGAGATGAATATTCATGGGGGGTGTGGGGTTGGTGGGGTCCACGCCGCTGGGGAAAAGAATCCTTTCAGCAGAGCCGTCTGAAGCTAGCCGGCACAAGTTTGGGTCTGGGCTGCTGCCGTTAGCAGCAGAATGAAGGTGATTGGGCGGTGTTGGATGGAGGGCGGGTCAAGACTCACTCAGCCAATCACAGTCGGCCATCAAACCTATTCATTCATTCTGCCATTCAGAACAGACTCATCTGTCCCCATCCCAGTTAATTTACACTACAGGTCACAGACGGCTTAAGCAGGTTTAATGTCCTTTTGTTCTACTAAAGGTGTTTGCTGTCTTTTTTTGTTATATACCATAATTGGTGAAGATGAAAAAATATTGAGTATAGTAACAAATTATGTTTTTGTTTAATGTAGGGTTTTTTTTTAAAATACAGTTCTTTTAATTGAGAAATTTAACAGGATTTACAGAGAACAAATAAGAACAGTGGGAGGCATAGCCAAGATAATAGGGCCTGTGTGTGTGTGTGTGTGTGTGTGTGTGTGTGTGTGTGTGTGTGTGTGTGTGTGTGTGATTAATGTTGTTGTTTTTCTGGTCTTTTTGTCTACAGCAGCATCGTTATTATGCAGGCCTGACTTGTGCTTTTATTTTATTGTACCCTTGTTATTTGTGTTAAATCAGAAAAATAACCTCTGACCTGAGAATCACAAAAAAACTCCAATTAGCCAGTGTGGGGTGGAGTGGGGGGGGGCAGGAGTTGCCTGTATACATGCTGAATTCTGTAGTAACACTAGAGGTGTGTGTCACGGTGCTTGCAATGAAAATTTATTAAAGGTTAAAGCAGCTTCATTTCATGTGTAAAAATATTTTTTGGTGTTCATTACATTGGTTTTAAAAGCCAGTTGTAATTGAGATATCACAGGAATAAGATTTAATGAATCATCCCGAGTGAATAAATGTCACAACCAGGGGTCACGGCCTTCCGGAAAATGCAGTACATACCAACTGAAGCAGAATTATAACTGGCAGGCCATGTAACCACCAAGCGGCCAATGAGAGAGACACAGCTGTACCATGTGACCACATCTAATGAGCGAGACATAGCCATGCCATGTGTCCACAAAGTGGCCAGTATGCGACACACAGATGTGTCTCACTCATTGGCCTCTTGGTGGTCACATGGTTTGTCAGTTAGGAAGTTATGATTCTGCTTTAGTTCTCATATTCGGCAGAGGTGGAGATTTCAGGTCCAGAGAGTACAAATCCAGACCAAGATTTGGTTTCAGCCGACCAGTTGAGTACTCTGTGACTGTGACTCTTTATACTCAACTGGTTGGTTGAAACAAAATCTTCGGTCTGGATTTGTACTCTCTGGACCTGAAATCTCCACCTCTGATATCCAGTGTATTTCATTACTTACATTCCGCAGACAGTTGATGCAGATTCTGACAAGACTGACCCCCCCATGACCTCGCTAATGTTAGGAGGATCACTCGCTGTACGAGAGGACGCCGTTTACCTGACGAGGCTTTCGATGCGTTAAACGGCCAACTCGCGTATTGATGGTGCTTCTGGTCATTGGCCCCTGACTGCATCAATCGTCTGTATAAATTGTAGGCTGCGCGGAAAGGCTTTGCCACTAATAGATGGATGTGTAATAGATTCAAGCCAGCAGAGAGAGAGAGAGAGAGGGAGAGAGGGATGCAGACTACATGAAGATGACGGACTCTGAAGAGACACAACATGACAAGCCGTTGCTGTGTGCGGCTCGTGCTGGAGGCCTGGGATTTTCATTCCTCATATCAGCATGCTGCCCGGCGCCAGAATCCTGGAAATCTGTCATCCCTCTCTCTCTCTCTCCCTCCATCCTGCGATCATATAGCCGATTAATTCTCACGCCTGGAAGAAACGTGACCCCCATATCTTTCCCATGTGCTCAGTGGCCGTCTGACGGGGACACGTTTGTGCTGAGCTGCATTTTCCATCTTTTATTTCTCCTCCAGGTAGCCTTTTCCGACAGATTATTAGGCTTTGATTCAATTTAAATAGATTTTATGAGATGAAGTTGAGAAAATCACATGTAACATAAAATGCCTTTCATCACCCTTTGTTTTTTATTAGTCAGGCTGAATTTCAGTCTTTCTGAAGCAGGTCATTACCCCTAATCTGAAAACATATTGTACTCCTTTGCTAAATTGTATATTTTATTAAATGTGTCCAGCCAAAAGCACAATAGTACATAATTATTGTTTAGTGTGTAAACATGCCTCAACAGTACATTTTAGATGCCATTAGTGGCTTTAAATTGAATCTTTCAGGAATTGGAAAATGAGTCTGGTGTGTGTATTCTGCATGACCTAATCATGTGTCATGGGAATGAAGTTTTCAGCAGGGATTTTTTTAATACCCCGAGTACTTTGAAGCATTGTTTTCGTCAGCATGCACATGATTAAAGGAAAAATGTGTTTGGATCGCTGCTAGGAAGGTAGAAGTAAGACCTGATTTTCCCCACAGTCTCAAAGTGACTGTGCTGTGAGTTTAGCTGCGTAACATGTGTTTGACATCTGTGACCTGTGCAGTCTCTCATGTTCTTTCACGGTTAAAAGGTACCGTCTACTGGATCTGTTCAGTCGCTGTGGTCAGGGTTCCACATGATCCGTGGGGATGTTTACACGCACTGGTCGTGAACCCTGTTGAACGTTGAAGGAGGGAATGTTTTTTTGGAGAGGGTCTGGGATAAATATCTGATCTGCAGTTTCGCATCTGCTCACTAACGTCTCCCCCTCACTCTACTCTCTGTATGTTTGACCTTTGACCTTTCTCAAGGTGAACAAATTGCAGCCTGAGGTCTAAGGATCACATGACGCGCCTGAGCATTTTTCTAAGCTGACCACGTGGCTTTGTCGAGGCGGTTTGGCTGCCGTGGTGGACAGAAGGATGGCGGAGATGCGGTGGTGTAGGAGTACGGGCTGCCGACGTGGCCGATTAAGCGCGATCAGAATCAGACGTGATGATTGACTTTTCGATGCTGATGGGTATTTGCTGTGGTCAGTCGTCAGCAGGGCCGCTGCCCTTCAGGGTGATACATTTCCAAGCCGATGTCTAGCGTCCGTACGCAGCTTCTGTCTCCTGCTCCTCGTCATTCCTCCGGTGTGCAGATCTCACCTTTCATGCGTAACGCCGCATGTTTGACTCGCAGCCCCCTTTTCCGCTCTTGTTTGGCTTCACCGACGGCTCCTTTATCTCCGCCGTGCAAAGCGGGGAAAATGCGCTCCGTGCCGATTTTACAAAATAAGCAGAGTTTGTCCTGTTTTTTAAAAGGAGGTTTCACAATGAAATGCCGCTCCTTTTGGGGGCGGGGGTCCACGGGGATTGTAATCCGCGGCTGATGCGCGAGCAGAACGGCAGGACCTTGGCACGGGAACAGATAGGCGGAAAGCAGACGCCCGCCCTGGGATTCCATTACCGTTTTGGCATAGATATCATCGGGAGCAGAATGGATTCCTCCCGGCCACAAAGGCGGCACCGGGAATCTCTATTGCCTTCCGCTATCTGCTCTCCGGATGGAGTGTCCGCGTTCGGCGGCGGCGCGGTACGAGCCCGCGCGCGGAGGAAATAATTAGCAGCGGAGTGACAGGGCGCGCGGGAGGCTGTGACGAGGCCGCATTCACAGTGCGGTCACGTGGGTCTCTGGGGGGGGGGGCTTCATTTCACTCGTTTTAAAGACTCTGAGCTACAAATCGAAGCTGATGGATTATATAGTGTTGTGCTTCTTTTAGCCAGACTTGGCTTTGAAAGGTCTGATTTCATTTCTCAATCGTGATGCTTTTATGTGTGTTTTATCTGTAGTGATTTTTTTCACGCTGCTTCATTTAATGTATTTCAGGAGTGTAACTCTACTGGGGTAAGTTTTTATTGCCATGTGTGCAAAGTACAATGAATTTCTTACTGCCGTACTTAATATTACAACATCAATAAATACAGAACAATAATAATAAATATCAAGCAAGTATCAGTAAGTAGCAGCATTCCCACTAATAACACCTCACGTGTGAACTGGTAACCCTGATTCCCAGTACACACTAGCAGATATGTCCTCCATTCTTCAAACATGACAGACTGGAATGTTCCATACTTCATCCTTCCTGTCTGCATGACGCTGTCGGATAACTGTGCCCCAGACAGACAATAACGTGCCCCAAAGGGCTGTGGGTTGTTGCCACAGAAATGGCATTTCACTTGGCCTGGGTCTCATTTTTGGATGGGGTGTGATTATGGTTAAAGACTGCAGGGGTGATTATTGCCTATAAGGAGCATTACCTGTTAAATGAGTTTTTTCTGTGGGTGATTTGAGCGCTAATTGGTAATCTGGTTTTATTTACTGGTACAGCACAGAGCAGAACAGAAAGGCTTTTTGTTCTTAATGTAGCCGTAAAATTTGACGGAGCTCAGTCTCTGAGCTCGAGCTGGAAGCGGGGCCAGTGAGCAGCCTAGGTGGTACATCTCAAAACTCAAAGACCCCGTATCTGTACACAGACCACCCTCTCAAAGACCACCATATCGGTACACAGACCACCCTCAAAGATCCCATATCTGTACACAGACCACCCTCTCAAACATCCCATATCTGTACACAGACCACCCTCTCAAAGACCCCATATCTGTACACAGACCACCCTCTCAAAGACCCCCATATCTGTACACAGACCACCCTCTCAGGAAACCTTTCTCTTCGCCCTGTGGCTTTAAAACCTCCAAATACCATTAAAAAATTGTGTGCATTCAATTTTTATCACCATGCAACGAAACCTCGGGTTTTCGAAATAAACATACACTGACACGCCGCCAAACATCCTGAGAGCGCCCTCCACAGCCCGATCGAGGACGCGCACGTGTCCCTGCGATCAAATGTCATTTTGGGGGGCTGGTATCAAGCGACTGATCCTGCCTCTCGTCAGTCATCACATGAAGGGAAAACGCCATATTAAGCTGAAGTATAATCCTTCCTGTTGATACCTGGGCCATATGCAGATAAAACAGGGGGAGGGAATGACCCACAGAGGAGAGGGGTCTTCAGATCCCGCCGCCCCACTGTCTACTGACTATTCCCACTGTTAGCAAGCAGGAGGTGACGAAACTTGGATCGACGGTGACGGGAAAACAAAATCCATTTTACAAATCCCTCAGCCTCCACCCCCCCCTCCCCCACCCCACATAGGTAGGCGGATAATTTATTCTCTGGTTATCAGGCTTGAAAACAGATCGCAGAGATAGTAACGCTTATCCGCTGTCCCGCTTGACTCCAGGATAATTGCCTCACCAAGCCTGTGTTGATATACACTTAGCAGATGCCCCGTGCGATTGTTCCAGGGGGCGGTGATTCTGCCTGCGCAGGGCTGTCGATTTTAACGGGGGAGGGGGGGGGGAGGAGGCAGCCCGATTTCAAAGCATGCTTAAAATGTCGATGTCCTGTTGAGGGGGCAGGGGAAGCTGGATGTATTTTTATTTTATTTTTTTACATATTTTATCTTTTTCTCACGTCCGCTCTCGTTCTCCAGATGGGGGTGGTCCATACAGACCGTATGGGTGCTGTCAGTGCTAGCAGGAGTTTTGTGTCTGCAGGGGGGGCTTTTCACGGTTTGCCCTTGTTCTGGGTGTCAAGGGAAAGATAAGGAAAATTATCAACTGGTATTTAACCCCTGCATGCCTTTCATGAAGACAAATAATTATTATGAAGCCTCTAGAACTTGGGTTCGAGTCTCCTGCATGGTTCCGTGTGTGGAGTTTCCAGGTTCTCCCCGTGTCGTTGTTGGGTTTCCTCCAGGTGCTCCGGTTTCTCTTCACAGTCCAAAATATGCTGATGTTAATTGGAGTTACCAAATTGCCCTTAGGTGTGAATGGTGTGTGAATGGGTTGTTCCCTGTCTTGTGCCCTGCGATGGGTTGGTGCCCGCTACTGGGTTGTTCCCTGTCTTGTGCCCGTATCCCCCAGGGTAGACAACTGACCCCCAGTAACTCTAAATAAGACAAGCGGTTACAGAAAATTGATTGATGGATATATCATATAATAATAGTAACATGTATATATATTTTTTAGTTAAGGGCAATAGAAATCCAAGGAGCTCTGGCTTAATATTTCTAAAGGTGCACAGTTTTCATGGGGCTGTGGGTGACTCCATGGTTTATGACTTAACCAGAAGGTCACTGGTTCAAATCCCACAACCGACAAATTAGTCATATCACAGTCGGGCCCCTGAGCAAGGTCCCTAACCCCAGTTGCTCCAATTTTACGTTGTTCTGAAAATTGTCTGCTAAATAAATAAATGCTGGGTGTAATTAAATGGATTTCTCTCATTCATGTTCCCTGTGCCCATCTGTCACAGTGTAGACCTTGACCCCTCCTGTGCAGCCGGTCTGCCTCCACACGGGCACTGTAACAGTCACGGTGTGGTGCAGTTCCTCGTATTTGTAATCAAACTTTCGTTTCCCCCACATATGTATGTACCTTCATATTATCTCCACGCAGCAGGCCGCTCTGGGGCCTAGTTCCGAGCGTGGGAAGGCGGGCGATTTTCGGGGCATTCCTCTTTCTGTGGGGTTTCTGAGGCCGGGACTCCGCTGGCATGGGTGACTCTTGCCAGTGCAGTAAAAGGTATCGACTGTCCTGGTTTGGGATTGCTTAGACCCCGCCCACTGCTAGCCTGTTTTATTGCACTGCACACTCAAATCAAACAAGGTTAATTTATCTCTTTGTCTGTGATGTAATGAAAGCTTAAAAAGAATGTAAACTTCATCTGAATAAGGCTCTTTATTGCACAATAATGGAGGCAGGTGTGGGAGGAGGATCTGTCATTATCTGTTGTGGTTTTGGGGAATAAATTAAATAATCAATGAAAAGCACGCCCGCTGGTTTTAATGGGAAAAAAAAGCATATTGACGATTTGATATCGGCCGTCTAGAAGAAAATCCCCCTCAGCACTGAACGATTGTGACATATTTTCAAAACGGCAATTGTGCGTTTCATTAGCATTTGAAAAGTGCGCTGCTGTCGCCGCCCGCACGACGGGCCGCGTGTCCTTTCAAAGCGGCATTTTAATCCCGCCGCTTCTGTCCGTGAATGAAGGTACCGTGTGTGTGTAGGCAGCGTTAGTCGGGCTTTCTTTGACAGAAAGACAAGGGTGATTGAAAATTCGCTGGTTTGATATCGTCACATCCAAAGTGAGACTGACCTAAAAGTCACATCCTAACAGACTTTGAAAATAAATTAGTGAGTTATATACCGGTGGCCAGAATTGTGGACAAACCCAGCATTTTTGGCATTCGCTGTAAAAATTGCTACATGAATATTTCAGTAATGTTTATGAACAATCAAAGAATGTTATATCATACATTGGACAATAAGTAACGGGAGTAACTGGGATAAAGTTCTGCAATCGCTAAAAATTGGACGCATTTTCACAGTTTAGGTCACTAGTGTATGTGCTTGAGATTAAGTTTAAAATTTGGACATATGTGTAAACGGAGGGCTTTTACTATGCGCTGTAGCTTGGTGGATGGTACTTCCCTCACACATCCAGGGTTGTGGGTTCGAATCCGACCTCTGCTCTCCCTGTATGGAGTTTTCATTCTCCCTGTGTCGAGTGAGTTTCCTTAGGTAGCCGTCAGGCTCAGTGCAGCCCTGCAATGGGTAGATGGTGATAAAAAATGGAGAGATGGATGTACTTGTGTGTATGACAGAAGGTCATCGGGAGCCATGGACAGCGACTGAGGCTCAGCCTTTTCAGCTGATGTGGAGTGACTGTGTGTTTTGAGTCACATCCTGCTAAAGACTATGTGTTAAGCAGGGCCTGACTGATTCCATACATTTCATATGGGAATGTATTTTAAGGAGCAAAAATTTTGATGGTAGATAATATCGGCTGATATAATTTTATATGGTCGGGAAATAGAAAACAGGCAGCCAGCAGTTTTAGTTAAGCAGTGCCTTACTAAGATATGATTATGCCAATTTGACAAACTCAAACAGAAGAGTCCTAAATGCAAATACAAAACCAGCACCTTATGATCGTCCATTGCTCACGTCTAACCACTGTAGCTTAAGATCATTACACAACTAGTGGTCCTTATTTGTCTATAACTAAAGACTCATTGTGTCACAGCTTAGACTGAAACGTAACGCTTCCCACTCAGCTTCGTATTATAGCTGGAGGTACAGCTTCTCCACTTTCTCTCCAGTGGGAGGGCTCCTTTTCGTATCATAAATGTTTAAAGAGACATTATTGGTCTTTTATCGGAGGGCTTTCCACCAATGGGTTCGTAGAACATTAATAAAAACCGATTTCATCAACCAACCAATATATCAAGCCCTAAATTTAATGGAGACTTTGACATATTTCCTGGTATTGAATTTGTGCTTCATCGAGCGCTATATATACACAAACACACACACATATACACACATATATATATATATATATATATATTTAATTTTTTATAGAATTAATTTTGTTTGGTAATGCCTAATTAGTGCTAGCTAAAGTTAATGAATCTCAACAGAATTATGAACTTAGCTGTAAATCTTTTTATTTCTAATTGAGCATGTTGCATTACCTAATCCATCGTTATTTAACACCGCTGCTTAAGACACTGCGCGGGCAGGATTCCCAGGGGTCAAATGTTGGGAGTATTTTAGTGTGAACCCTGCTGAAACGCACTAAGGTTTGCACACCGTGGTTTTTAAACTGCCTTTTAGTGGAGCAAAGAATCATGGCATCCAGCTCGTTCAGAATCTGGCCAAAAAGTTGTATATTTTTTAAATTTATATGTCAGTGTGTTTTAACGCACAGTTTGAATGCAGGGTAGCTAAAGTGCCAAATCTGATTTAAGCCTGTTCCAGGTTTTTACTGGATAAATGATTACAAATTTGTTTTGCCCCTTAAGCAGCCAGAGACAATGCCAATGCAAATGTGGGTGTATTATTATTTATTTATTTAGTTTAAGAAATTGGGTTTGTTTTGTGTATATCACTGTATCTTAGGAATTAGCTCAGTGCTTCCAGAGAAAAATGAGAATTCAGTCATCGATCCAAATGGCAGAATACTGCTGCGTGCTCAGTTTTATTTATTAAGGCCTAATTGCATACATACAGGTTAAAGGTCTGGCACTTGACTGTATACAAATGGCTGCTGACCATTAGGAGGCCCCTGAACCAAATTTAGCTAAGGCTTGTTAACAGAAGCTACTACAATAATGAACTTGGAACATTGTCTCTGGAAGCTGAGAAGCTCATGTTTTAGCCCAGATATTTGAATAGTCACTTGTAAGCATTAGTTTTGGTGAATGTCACAAACGCAACAAGAAAAGAAGTGTGACAGTGTGGCTTAAAAGGGATTTGAGATGTACAAGCTTGGGGTTTTTTTTATCTTCAAACTGGGAAGTGTGCCAGTTCCCGCTTGGAGACTAATGGTTTTTCCCTACTGTGTGACAGACAGTTATTCTGTTGGGGTCAGAGTTCATCAGTACCTTCTTTTTTTTTTCTTTAATAACCGAACGGGGACATCCATAGGCCAAGGTGGTCAGAGCTGCGGCTCTGCTGGGGGCTTCTGGGTGCGGGACGGGGCCAGCGACTCGGGGAGAGGGAGTGACGGGGTTTCTCAGCGTGTGCAGACACGTGGTGACACGTGGTGGCCATGGCGGATGATGGGGAGCAGAGGGGGTGCTGTGGCACGTTGCAGCTACCTGGAGGCCGGTCCGGTAGCGGGCGTGGGGTCAGAGCGTGGGTGGGGCCGGGGGTGGGGTGTAGCTGCTGGGAATAAACAAACAAATATATCATTTAATTAACGGAAGAAATTATAGGAACTGCTTTGTTATCCAGTCAGGTTGGGTTGCGTCGGAAACTCCCCTCGATGGGGGGGGGGGGTTTCCTGCAGGGGGGGGGGTGATCCAG
>JAODJW010000135.1:17613045-17638996 GCA_026777045.1 Hyperopisus bebe | reverse complement strand
TGTATGCACTTTGAGATTTTCTTTGAAAAATGTAAAGTGCATTATAAATTAAATTTATTATTATTATTATTATTATATAGGAAAATGCCATCTGCATTTGTTTCTTTTGTGGGGCTGATTTAATAATTTCTTACTGTCACGATGTATTGATAGTAAATGTTAGCGGATGCCGTATGACAAAGCCACAGCACAAATGAGATCTCACTAGTTTCATTTACGGTGGTTGTCCGCAAGACTGTCATCATGATAAGACCTGGCAGCTTTCCTCTGTACTTTACTCAAGCAGGGACCGCTTGTGAAATTACTCAGAGCTGTGATGATCTGTGCTTCCATAACACTTAAGCTGTCTTGTGTTAGTATTATATTAATGGCTGTTCTGTGAAGAATGGTGAACACATCTTTTTTTTCCTTGTCCAGCTGACCCACTGGTTGGAAGCATCGCCACGCAGTACACGACAAACAGAGCAGAGCACGACAGAATAGCCAAACAGTGGACCAAACGGTATGCCACATAAGCAGCAACCGCGCAGGTCCTGCGCTTTGACAGCCGCTCATGGAACGTCGGCTGGGCTGGGTGGGGTGGGTGGGTGGAATTTCTATTGCCGATTTTATTGCAGTCTTTTATTGCCCGCTGATTGTTGGGTTTCACCATTGTAAGTCATCGTAGTCCTGCTAGAAGGTAAAAACAGCAATACGCTAGATTTGTCAGTTACTCTCTTTGTGTTCATGGATTTCAGTGAGTTTGTGCTTTGAAATTTAAAAATACATTTTTACATTGACTACTTGTAAAGAATATTAAAGCATAAGTTTTTCCTGTTAGGAGATTTTCAGTTAAATATGAACATTTTAATAAAGCCTCTTGATGAATAATTTATTACACTCAGCTTATTTTGATAGCAAAAAAAATATTAATATGCTTGGTTGCCAGAGCCTATGGTCATTCAAAATTTTCCGTTCCGGTTGTTTGTGGAGACAGAGTAATCTATTTATTACTACTATCTTTATTTATTGATACAAGAAATTAGGGATGTCGGGGTGTGACATGAAGTCGTACAAAGAAAACTTAAATCCTGTATCTACTCCTTTTTAAGTGCATGTGGAACTGCTAATAAGTTTGTAAATGGTAAACCACTGGAATCCCACTCCCCCTTGGATGTTTTACATTAAATTTTTATTTTTAAAATTTAAGGGAAGTGTTCAGGTCTTCACACACTTTTTTTGTTGTAGCTGTTGAATATTCAAAATTAACTCTGATATGAATCACTTTACCTTGATTGTTGTGAATGAGACTTGGAGCTTTCTGAAAGAACAAGAATGTGTAAATGCTTAACTGTAAATGATGTATCCCCAGTATCAAATAAAATGTGTGTGCTTTTGCAATGTAAATATTGCAAAGAATGTTTATTATTAAATTGGGGCAGCAGAGCTTAAGAACATTGAGTAAAGATTGCTGGCTTAAGTCCCAGGAGAAGCGCTGCTCTGAACAGGAAATACTGGGGGGTTTCTGCATAGTCACCAGATAGCTGTATACATTTTCACCAGTGATAAAGAAGTTTTAAGAAGCAGTCATGGGTGATATCCCCCACACCGTTTCTGTAATCACGTCCTCACAGCATCCTCAGCTTTATCTCTGGATGCGTAGCGGTGTCCTTGAAGGTCGTCTTCTGGTTTTGGTATGAGTTTGAATTTGCAGGGTGCCAAACATGGGCTCTGGTGGAAGTGGTAGGATGCAGAGATTCAGCCTCAATTATTGCTTCCATGGTGGTCAATGAAGTATGTGGCTTGGCGTTGGCATGTTTCAGAATAACCTCTCTTTGGCCCCTTCGAATCCTTCATAGCTTTTATACCTTTGAGCAAAAGTGTGTTAGACCTTCATGGACGGAACTTAATATCAAGTGCAAAAGCTAAAAATGTAATGTGATGGCTCCACAAAACTTCTGCATCATTGGCAGTTATCTGGTGACTAGAAAAACAAATATAAGTAAAGATTAAAGAGCATATTATAAGAATCCCCATCCCAGTTGCGAGTAATAGAAATGGAGGCATCATTTTCATTCAACCCTTGTAATTATTATTTTTTTTTTTTTGTAATTTAAGGTTGCTTTGGATTAGTGTCCACAATTGAACTAATACATGTTTAATGAACAGAGCTACTTGCGCTTTTCTTCCAGCCTGCATCTGTCAATTGCTGCATTTCCCAATGTGAGTCTGGTCTCCCTGTCTAAAATAAACCAGGCTTTTTTGACTGCGTGTGAAATTGTTTTGATTTGGTTCTTTTATTTCAGAAGGATATAGGGGAAGTACTGTAGCACACACAATTTAAAAAAAACAATAAAAGCATTTAACATTAAAAGGAAATATTTTCCCTTTTATGGTATGAAAGTTTTAATTCTGTAGCTAGTTGCATATGGTGGTTATCACATCTATAACATCTAGTTGTCAGTGGTTTTTCTGCTATTAACAATATCCATCAAAAGTCCCCCCTAACAACAAAATGAAAAACTTAATGGAAGTACTCAAAAAAAAAAAAAGTCAAATATTGCAAAAATGTTTGTTCGCTTGAGGTTTTTGTGGTGAATCGCAAAGAATTTCACACAACTGCAATGAAACAGAATTTGTGAAATGGCAAATACATAGGGCAAGATGATTGGTTTTTCTGCCCTGTTTGCAATTTTACTTTGTAGACTTAAGATTTGTGTTTTTTCGCACAAGTTCAAGCTGGCGCTGCTGCAGTACGCTGCTGTGAGAACTGCTCCGTCATTTCCTTGGAGCATTGCAATAAGCATTTCACTGCAGGTTGTACTGTGTATGATGATGCATGTGACAAATAAATTTGAATTCGAGCAAGTTTAATGTAAACGCAGCTGTCTGATGTTAGCTTTGCCCAGGCTTGAAGAGAGGGAAATGTCAGCTTGTTTATCCTTTCAGGGGAGAGTCTACTCTGCTCTTGATGGTCGTCATTCATTCATAGTTGTGCTAGGGCACACTATCCAGGTGTGAACCTCCTTTGGCGGGTCTGTGAGGAAACCACTTGGCCTAACCCCAGTTTCTGAGTAAATCTTCAGTGCCCTGTGAACAAATGAAGCAGATTTGCCGCTCATGTCTGGGCCAGTTAGTTGTCAGTAACTAATTTAAACTGAACAGAGAACATTTTACTGTCTAGATGATTTTAAATCAGTTGACAGACAGGACCAGACAAACACTTTCCAGAGCCTGATTGCCCAAACACATTGAAGATGGCCCAACACATCGCAGGTCCTCCCGGGCCTTCGGAATGTTTGTTGGAGGACAGCCCACAGCGTCATTGAGGATCCTACGCTTCTCAGCAACAAGCTGTTCTTCCTGGCAAGCTGAACATACACTAGGACTGCCAAGTTCAGAGAGCACTCCTATCCAATCGATCAGAGTAGGTAACAATGTATTATAAACTGAACTATCCTGGACTCCCATGTCAGATAACACTATTGCAAAAACATTACAGCATTTATGCAAAGACTGTGGGCAACGTCACTGATCTTAGGAGGTTCTACATAAGTGTATACCCATGTTTCTGGTTTACTATCCCATTGTATGTGTGTTTATTTTAAAAGTGTTTTTCCCTCTGCTTAATCCACAGATTTGTCATTTCAAATTTTCACATTTATGCATTTTTTTTTGTGTTGTGTATGACAAAACTTGAAACATAGGCCATCGATTGCAAATAAGGAAAGGTAGGTATCCACCAGTGTTATAAAATGTGTATAAAATGATAACTTGCCTCTTTAAAATTCAAAGCGGTCAGTAGGAGTAAGATTGACTATTTACATAACAAATCAGGAAGTTGTTAAAGATAATTAATGTGGTCTATCTTCTGATATTGAGGAACCAGCTATACATGAATATAGCACATCTATAAATGGTTTCCATTTGTCTTTTTAAATCCTTATCTAAGAGAACTTCTTATCCAGGGGTATAGCTAGAAATTCTACCTCCCCAAAACCCCAGGTTGGCAGTGGAGGGGAGGGGGTCTTCACAGTAGATATCAATGATCAAGCCCTTCATCTTGGGCCCCAAAGATACATTCCGAGGCCCCTATAAAGTTCTGGGACCCCTCGAATTTTGCCAGGGAGTACATGCCAATTCAACTCTCCTGGTGTTACCAAGGAAGTGTCGAGGTTTTGCAACAAAACATTTAATCATTTTACAAGAGCCACATCAGTCTTGTACTGAAATCACTAAACATTTAAAACTAACAAAAGCATCATTTGCATTT
Source organism: Hyperopisus bebe (assembly GCA_026777045.1). Classification (NCBI taxonomy): domain Eukaryota; kingdom Metazoa; phylum Chordata; class Actinopteri; order Osteoglossiformes; family Mormyridae; genus Hyperopisus; species Hyperopisus bebe. The sequence continues at coordinate 17,634,744 of JAODJW010000135.1, read as the reverse complement.
AATCTAGTTTATCATTCAATCCATAGATGTCCTGACTATAAATTGCATAACATTTGGTTAGCACTTAAATTCATAATTCATAATTACGTTTATTCACCACAACCCTACCCTGTACATATTCAATCACAGACCTCTGGTTTTTTTCCAGAATGCACTTAGTAAATTTTAATTCAAGGGCAAAATTTCAGCTTCATCTGGAACAAAAAGAGTTTGTATCCTGACTATCCTCCTCTAATGTATGTATCAGAGTGACCCAGCTTTTAAAAGGTTCTATAAGCAGTTGATGTTGGGGGACCGTAGCCGTTTTGTTCCACGAGGAGGGTTACGTCATTGTGCTATAGGGGACAAAGGTATAAATGTGGAAACGATTGTTTCACTAGGTCATGCTTCACACATTATGCATTCAATATGTTTTTGTCGCACCAACCCACTTCCTGTCAGTGCAGGTCTCTTCCTGTTTTTAGTCCTCAAGCCAGTGTCTCTCTGCTCAGAGTATTGCGCCACAATGATGCTTGGTATTTATTATTATTATTATTATTTTAAATACTAGCATACTACCACAGAGTCAAGAATTTTCCTTTAGTTTCTGAATGGGGAGATTGCCTTTAACCTTCAGTGATGGTAGCCTTAGGCATTCTGCCTTAAGTGATATCAGCGATTGTCAACATGAGTCTGCTCCATTTTCCAAATAAGCGCTCATGCTTAGAAGCTCCATAACAACAGTCTGCCCTTTGCCCGCACCTCGGGTGCACAAACCGCTGGAGCAGACAGTCCCTTTGTTGAAGCAATTTGCTCTGGAAAACTGTGACCCATGCATGAGCAGCTTTGCTCTATTTAAAAGCTGTTTCCAGTGCTGCTTGCAAAAAAGGGGCCTCCTTTTCCTCAGTAAAAAGGGGAAATACCTGGTTATACGGTTAACGAATTAGTAATCGTGATCTAGTTATCGTTTGTATTTATGAAAGTGAAGAATATAGTGTATTTCTCGCAAATGAGTAGTTACATAACTTTGCTGGCATTTCAATTTCTGATAAATATAAATCTTCAGTTACTGTAAACACCGCAAGCACTTAATTTTTTCACCAGGTAAATAACAAAAGGGTCAAAAAACCAGCACTACCAGACTTGTTTAAAGTCTTGCAGCTTGAATTACATCTGTTTATAAGATGGGCGCATGATTTATTGTGTCTATTCCATGTTTTCAATGGAATATATTTTACACTATCCATTTACAAAATACAAAGTATTTCAGATTAAAACTAAAGTTGTTGCCAGCAGTCAGGTACCGTAGGAGCAGTCAAACACAAATTAAATATAGGTTTAACAATCTGAGTAATACTTTTGTGGGCCATACCTGACAAATGAGCTTCCCTACGAGTACAGAAGTAACACTGGCTGGACAAAGAGGTGACGTATATTTTTTGCGGCGGTCCATCTCAGCTCTGAAGTTCAATTTTAAAAATTGCACAACTGCACTGATGAGACCCAAAGACTTGGAAGGGTAAGAGCAGCTGTTATATCATTACTGGGTATCAGGCGTTTTGCAAAGCAAAATTGTGGATAGGCACCATTTCAAAATCACATGTAAGACATAAAAAATATACATACGCAGATATTAAAACTCTTGAAACTTTGTCACTGTTATACATTGAATCATGTCTAGCAAATGACAACTGCTACTTAACTCCTATCAACTAATGTTTAAAAAGCATCTCTTACACTTCCAAGTTTTACTGAGTCACACACATGCGCAAAAAACAACTGGCTCATAAATTAGTAGGCAAAAACACCCCACGTAAGTACAACTATTTGTATGATTCTCATGAAACCATCAACCTCATTTCCGAAATATCTGTATCATTACCACAAAGGTGTCCATTTCATGCTAATATAATAAATGCATGTGTAAAATCTATATGTTGTCTTCCATCAGAATTGCCACATTATTTCAAAAATGTGTCGTTTCAGTGAAATATGAAAAATATTAAGTTGTAGATTCCAGAAGGTGTTGTGGTAATGACAGAAATCAGTCAAAATCAAATAAAATGTTTATTTGAAAATATACATTATTTCAGAGTTTAAACTGAGCATGACTGTTAATAAGCAATTCTTAAAAATGTGAAAATGTATTGGCTTTCTTAATGGTCTTGATGTTTTCAGACTGTAATGAGGTTTTTAAGGACTTGTTTTAGGAAATGTCAAAAAACGTTAAATTTTCTTTAAATGATTTTAAATTTAACCTTACAAATACTTCAAAACTTTAGAATGGCTAAAAAAGAAATTTTTGATGTGTCTTTTTAAATAGGCCTAGTTCATGATTGAAATCCTCGAAACCAAGATGACGTGAGAATCACCTATTTACGGTTGGCGTGCATTTTGCGGTGATCTAGAAAGCAAGTAAGCAGATGCAACGTTATACTTAGCTAGATGACTAGCTAGTTAACGTCAGTCAGAAAATAGTTTGCTAGATGTGTCCAAAATGGTGAGATGTGGATGTAAAAGGCTGTGCTGTGTTGGTTTATGTGTGGCTAGCCAGCAGATACTGAAGGACAGTGTAATTTGTACAGGTAAAACTACAAGCGTAGTTGACCTGCCATCTACTTACAGTATAGCAGCGTCACGGGATCTGGGTTAGCACATTGATCACATAGATATCAACGCAGACGTGCGACATATATTTCGACAGTTTTAGGCTACAGAAGCATATATCTGTAGAACAACAACAGAAACAATTCAGTCGCCCTATTATACTTGCAGTAGCACGTTTATGTGACTAGCCATTGTCAACAGCCAGCTAACCTTGTTTACTGCCGCTGACGGCATGAACGTTCATCGACGGTGTGTAGAAGATACCAACCGCTCCTTACTGCAAATATAACGATGTGTTATTCACGGTCAATGTAAGCACGTTACTATGTTATTTATTATATGAATAATTTATACGTTACATTTTTATTAAATATTGTGCAGGCACGTGCACGTAATTCACTGGCACCACGCCACTGCTGGGTTTAAACAGTATTGCGAGATTGTTGGGGAGAAATTCGGTTTACATTCACTGTGAGAGCTTAGAAACTATGTCAGAAGGGGTTTGAAACTTTATTTCTGCTAGGTGGCGTGGAAGACATGGACTGGCCATTTATTCAAATAAAACTACTCAGATTCCTTTCCTGACTGATTTTTAGTGCACAGTTAAATACTAATAGTTTACATTTTAGTACATCAACACTATGTACTTGGATTGGTTTAGTTGTCAAAAACCATATGAAAAATTATTTTCCTGAAACACCCATATCGTTTAATATATGTGCATCTGTAATTTCTCATTTCAAAATAAAGCTTTTCTTTATCAGCTTATTCCACTTCCACACCAAACTAGTGCAATTCCTTTCCTAATGTCAAATATCATCTAAAAATGTATTTTATGCTTTAACCATTTAACCCTTATAAACTAGTATGGGTTATACGCATTAAATGATTAAACGATGGCCTTTCCATTTGTCCGGGTATTTTAAGATACCGACATACGAAATCTGATAACTTCACACACAAAACATCTCAACATTTCGTGCTATTGGAAACACCAAACACTTTTCAATAAACCCACACGAACCCACACGATGAGATCGGTACCGAGTAGGAGACAAACCGAGGCGGGCGAGACTTGAGGAAGTTCCCTGAGGATTCTCGTCTTTGAACTGCAGAAGTGTGTCACTGGGTTACAGTGACTCAAGCGCGGGGGCAGGGGGCGGGGCCGGGTGCTGGGTCACGTGGTAGCGCTGCTTAGAACATTCAGTCCCGGACAGCCAGTGCAGTTGTTCTAAACAGCAAAATTCAGTATTACGGTCGAGGTTACATTAGAGCAGTCAAAGTCACAACTCTGATTTCCAGCAGCGTCCAAGTACCCATTTCGTTTATCGAGTGGGTTATTTCGCAGAGGGAAGAAAGCATGGGCCAATGTTGAACTGTCTATTCAGCAAGTCGCCGGTGTTTGCTTATTTTATTCAAAATAGTAAACTTCGTCGACTGCGGGATCACATTTAAGTGTAGAGTGTTCCTGGCTTGCTAGGTGTGTTTACGAGTCAGTGCCAACCTACAAATATAAATAGCGTCGATACAGAAAGACACGTACCGTCTTTCTGTTTCAACTACTACAAACTTTGGATTTCGGGTCTTAAACGGTCGGAAGATATGGAATCGACAAAGGCTGGTAAGACTGAAAATCGTTAATATTGTGAAACAAATGGAAATGTGTAATCCATAGAAATGTGTCATTTTAATTTGTTGCACTTTCCGGGATTTTAGAGATTCAGTAGCCTGTCTGTAAAGGGAAATAACCGTCAATGACATTTTCTTAGGAGCTAAATGACTAGTAACAATATATTTCTTCAATTTACGCGCAAGGTTTTAACGCACTTTTTTCTGTGTCGCCATTATATCTCTTACATGCATATAAGGCTTCAGTCGTCTTGTTTTCTTTATTCGATGTCAGACATTATGTATTTATTTATTTATAAATGTACGTTCGTAGTGCACTCATAGCTCCCTATAGAAGCACATTTACTCACATGGACCGAACACGCTAGCCATGTGCGACTGTGTACACGCTCCCAGCTCGCTGTCGCTGATTGGCCGAGCGCTGCGTGTGACGTAGACGTTGCATAATTGCGCGAGGTGTACTGGTGCGGCGACAAGCTGCGAGTCCACGTGAGGGGTGGGAGCTCGCGGCCATGACCTAGTTTTCCGCTTTCCCGGAGAAAATATGAGCGTGTGAGAGGCGCGCGCGGAGGCGTGTCCGGGAAGCGCGTTCATTCATCTGCGTGTCATGCGTGACCTCCGCGGGTCCGAGATGGGGCTGCCGCAGTCTCTCTTTCAGACTCCTATGCCATAAGGCACTTTAAATAGCCGTTAGGGAACCCTTGTTGTTCATTCATAAGGCAGTTTATAATCCACTGTATCCATGGCCTTAAATAGAAGCCACAGAGGAGACTCACATCGTCATCGTTTTGTGGGAACACGCTGTACAATCGACAGAGATAAACAGCAATGAATTGTTTTATTGCCGTGATAAAATGCTTAACCCAGTGGTTAAATCATACTTGCTACTTCGTCTGTTTATGTTATGTCTTCTATGTTGGGCAGGCTACAAGTCATAACTAGTGTCATTTATTGTTACAACTTGGTTGTTGAGAAAACTACAGTACATTCCAAAGGTTAAGTCAAAAACAGTGTTTTAAATTGCTCTCCATAAACCCATCTTTTCTTTGCATTGGCAGTAACTTTGCTTTTAACTGTAGTGTAACAATGTACATTGTCCACAAATTACAAGGGTTAATAAAGTTATATGGAACAAGGTCTAAATACAGAATCTATGGAACTTATGCAGTTTGAGACTGCAGATTTGTCTTTGTCATCATGGGCGTGGGAGAGAATTTAATTTGATATTCATGGAGGGGGTGGGGAATCAGCATTACTGAATAATTTAAATGCAAAGTTCTACTTTTGGTGGGATGAATGATGCCAAATTAAATCTAGGAGGAGCACCTCCCCCACCCCCTGGCTCCTACACCCCTGGTTGTAATGAGTACCTCTACAGAAGTAACCAAAAATAAACTTTAAAAATATACATTGCCATTACACTTGTCATTAAGGTGAACTACGAAAAACATGGGAAAAACACGGGGGGGGGGGGGGCAGTCAGCAGAAGCCCTGGCGACAGCTTTGGCGACCCGCCTGAGGTTCTGTCCGTACTGACACCGCTTGTCCGTCACCCCTGTCCTCCAAGGAGGAGTCATCGCGTACATCCACTCCTCAAGCTCCTCCTCGAGCCCGGAATCGTGTCTCAGCGACAGCTCCGACAGCGGGCAGCAGCCATCCCCGCCGCCCCCCCACCCATCCCTGAGCCAGAGATGTGACGTGTTTGCCAAGACTCCTTTCACCGTGACCAGGCCCCCTCACGGGTCAGAGAGGATGGCACGCTCTGTACCCAACACTGATTGCGGCGCTTCTAGTAAGTCATCCGATATCGTCACGCAGTCCAGTAAAGACAAATAAACTGCTTATGCATGTCTTAGCCTGTTTGTGGTGCTGCTGGTATGTAAATAGATTATACGCATTCATTCTAGTAAATATATTTACAGTTACTTAGGTAGCAGACGCTTTTATCTAAAGTGACATGCAATTGAGAACACAGGGTCAGCCAGTCCCTAGAGCAGTTGGGGTTACGGGCCTTGCTGAAGGGCACACTGGGACGTCACTCTGCCTACTGTGGGATTTGAACTGACGACCTTCTGGTCACGGTGCTAACCGGCATTATCACACACCATACCAGGGGAAGCAGCACCCCATGTTGGATCTTTACACATATATATATATATTAGGAGGCACACATTGCCAGTTCAGTGAGCAAAGTCTGTCATCGGAAGGTCTTCTGTTTGAGATCCAGCCTCGGCAGAATAGTCACATGTCTGTGGGCCCTCGAGCGAGGCCCTTAACCCCAACTCCAGGGGAGTCACACACTGGCCGACCTTGTGCTGTGACCCCCATGCTTGTGTCTCATGGTGAGCAAGATGGGGTATGTTTTTATGGCATGTTCCTACTTGACAAAGACGCCTTATATTGTGTCTGTAGAAGGACCTGGGACTGAGCTCTGTTATAATATGGGTGGTTTCCCTTCCTGTGTTGGCAGAGGTCAGTGGCTTGGTGTTACTCTGCAAGGTATGCGGTGACGTGGCATCGGGCTTCCATTACGGCGTCCACGCCTGCGAGGGCTGCAAGGTGAGGAGGCTGGGGGGAGACCATCAAACTGAACTTTGAGACAAACGGCCAATGGGTGGCCTGTCCGCTCAGGACCCCTGCAGCCTGCACATGTGCAGACAAACAAAAATAATTAACCATTTAATTCGCAGCTTCATCTTTAAAAAAGGGTGAGAGCTGCCTTCTAACTAATAGAATTGGTGATGTAAACAAGCGGCATAGTAGCTTAGACGAATAAACTAGAAAGACAAGTGGCTCATACTCTGAAGAAGGTAATTGTACTTATTGAAAATAAATATACTGTAAAGATTATTTATCAAGCACTTGCAAGCTGGGACAAATATTTCTTAACGGGCCTCTTCTGTATGATGATGACAATGATCACATTGAGAGTTGTCGTTGATTGGCTTTTTTATCCACAAGAAATGATATAAATATGATATGACATTTCAGAGTGCAAATCCATTTTCCTTTTCAAATTAATGCAGGATGGGTGCATATCTTTCCCGATTTGAGCCTCTGCTCACAGCTCCATTTATGAAGAAAGATGATTTACAACACTCATAATTAGACTTTGAAATGTGGATTTCCACTTATAAACATAGTAGAAGCCGTTTTTGTCTTCCTTGATTTATTTCAAGTTTGGCAATTGATGATTATGCGCGTTCCAGAACGCACATACAGGTCACAGATTTGCAATTGGAGATAAACAGATGGTTTATTTTCACTCATTTCTGCAGACGAGCTAAGTCACATGCTTGTAATGTGGGTGAAGGGTGGCGACGCAGCCAGTGTCATAATAAAAGACCTTACTGTCAAATCCCACAGGGCTTCTTCAGGCGAAGCATTCAGCAAAACATCCAGTACAAGAAGTGTCTTAAGAATGAGAATTGCCCCATCATGCGAATAAACAGGAACCGATGCCAGCAATGCAGATTCAAGAAGTGCTTGTCAGTGGGAATGTCAAGAGACGGTGAGCTGAACAACAGTAATGCTGGATTATTAGGGCAAAGTGCCTTCACCTGACTCCAGTGGGGAGTAAAACTCACTCAGAAAGTGGCTCCTTCATATGGCTTCAGCTTAAAATGTCAAGATATGTGATGTTCTTGTTTTGTTAGGTGAGATTGTACAATGAAAGAGGTGTGGTGGTCTTCAGATTGTGCTCTCCTTTGCTTTGTATTACTGCAAAAAGTTTATGAAAGCAAATACATCCTTAATTAATCAATAACACGAGTTATTAGTGATCAATTAATTTTATGGACCTATTACTGAAATGTAGAGTTTTAGAATTTCTCACCCACATAAAGGTTTTAGGAGGTCGTAGTAATAGATGATAGAATCTTCAACTGAAAATGGGAAGTATTTTTGCTGTGAAATGTAAAAAATGACCTAATCATGGCTGAATATTTTGTAACATCGTACCTGCTATTTGGTAACGATGTCCCCTGTTTTCTTTTTATCCCCTGCACTCCGACAGCGGTAAGGTTTGGCCGCATTCCCAAGCGTGAAAAGCAGCGCATGCTTCTGGAGATGCAGAGCGCCATGAACAGCATGATGAGCAGCAGCCCGCTGCATAATCAGCTGCCCGGCAGCCACGCGTCTCTCTGCCCCACGGATCCCAAAGGCTCCCCGTCACCAAGCCCTCAGGAGAAGCCCTACAACGTCAAACCCCGAGGAACCATGAGCGCCTCCCCACAGTCCACGTCTTCCTTCTCTTCAGACAGCGGGGAGGAAGAGGTCATCGGGACGGTGACCACAGCGCACAAGGAGAACTTTATGTACAACCAAGAGCAGTGCAGCATGGAGCCTGAGATCCCACAATCTCCTGGCGCCCCCAGTGATGAGCAGCAAGTGAACTGGAATCGCTGGAACGATCACGTTACAATGGGACACTGTAGCCTGCCCCCCCAGCAAGACCAGCAAGGGACCAACAGAGTCTACAGGGACAATTTCCTCAACCACTGTCCAGACCAGCAATATAAAAGCCCCCCCACCAACCACTGTGCCGCCTACACAGGTAGCCAGCCATTCAAAGGCCATCAAATCGTCGAGGCTGGTAGAGGTTCTGCTGGGTCGTCCTGGACCACAGCTGGGAACAGGATGCACCTGGTGAGTGTACAGTACAACTGCCACACCTGTTTCTAGGTCCAGAACTGGAATTTTGGGCCAGGACAAATTGATTTCCATTTTGCTCATATCGACATCAAGTAAACGCAGCAATTATTATTTAAACTTATTTAATTACTAGCTAACTTATTGGTGGTTTGTAATCTGTTGGACTGTTCTAAAATTATTCAAAGGAATCAGGCTGAAAGTATAGTATTTTACCCTTAAAGTTTTATAGTATTAAACTGTATTACTCTATTACATTTGTGTTTGTTTAACGAATTCTTGAAAGGACTGAATCTTTTAATTGGTTCATTTGATTTAAGGGGTATTTCACATTATGACACAATATGTGTCAGGATATTATGCAACAGAGTGGAAGGCACCTTGTTCAGAGTTGACTTCTTATCAATGATATTGACTTGTTGGTAAGGAGGAATAGCGTAAATAGACGTTTGTGTCACTAACACCACCCCTGCTGCCGTCATTCCTCCACAACAGGTATGTCCCATGAACCGGTCACCCTTCGTGAACCCATGCAAATCCAGCCATGAAATCTGGGCGGAGTTCTCCATGAGCTTTACTCCAGCCGTTCGCGAGGTAGTGGAGTTTGCAAAGCGCATTCCTGGATTTCGGGACCTCTCCCAACAAGACCAGATCTGCCTGCTGAAGGCTGGAACGTTTGAGGTATGAGCGTCTGTGAATGTGATAAATAACACATGTACAGACTTAATCTGGACTTTTTCTGTTTATGTTTCTTTAATCTCTTCCTCAATTTTAACCCCAGTTTTTTGTGTAACTGCTGTTTATGCCAATAAATATTATTTTGATTTATATCAAAATCAGATTATATGCACGAAGCATATAATCACAACAGCATGGAGTTAATTTCTGGGAATATATTGTGTTTTTCTCACTAAATTGTAGACCCTTCTAGAACTTAGTCAATTACAGTCAGCCAGAATGGCATAATTACTGCAAACAAACAAATAAATCTTCTCAATCTGGACTGAGAAAGGATTTGTTTGGGCAGGTGCTGGTTGTACGTTTCGCGTCGCTGTTCGACTCGACGCAGCGCACGGTGACCTTCCTGGGGGGTGAGACGTACAGCGTGGAGACGCTGCGCTCCATGGGGGCCGGGGACCTGCTGACGTCCATGTTTGAGTTCAGCGAGAAGCTGGCGGCCCTGAAACTCCGCGAGGAGGAGATGAGCTTGTTCACCGCCGTCGTCCTGGTTTCGGCAGGTCAGTGCATGAGCCGCATGTTCATGAGAACATACTTTACTGCGGAGTTTCTCTGTCTCAAAGCAAAGATCCTCTGAATGCATCAAGCAGAGAGAAGGTAGCTGTCTGACCAAAATGTTACCCACAGTATCACTGTGTCCCAATTGTATGTGGACATTGAGTATGTTTTCCTTGCAAAGATAAATAAATGTGTTTAAAATATACCATAAATAGGGATATTATTTAATTTTTTCCTGCGGTAAACCTATACTGAATCAGCAGTAATGGAAAATGGATGGATGGATAGTTTTCTTGCAGGAGGTTTAGCTGACATTAGTTATATAATCGAAAGGCGTGAAGTGGAGGTGGCACAGAGGTTCCCACTGCTGCTTCACATCTGTGAGACCAGGGTTCAAGTCTCTGCGCTTTCACAGGGGTGCTGTCTGGCTCAGTGGGTTAGGACACTGTTCCTGTCAATCATACGGTCACCCAGGGTCAAATCCCAAGGTCAAATCCCAGGGTCAGCAGAGTGAGCAAGGCCCTTAACTCCGCCCACCCTGGTTGTTTTAGTCTCAAAAAATGCACATCGATTCGAGAGGGGAAAAAAATGAGATAAATACTAAATTAATAAAAACATAAATGCCTGTGACTGTAGCTAAATTATAGCTACATGACCCGGTATCCAGGTGTCCTGGTGTAACCTCAGCGAATGTGTCCTCCTCATCCAGACCGCTCGGGCATCGAGAACGTGAACTCCGTGGAGGCTCTGCAGGAGACCCTGATCCGCGCCCTGAGGAGTCTCATCATGAAGAACCACGCCAACGCGGTGGCGACCTTCACCAAGCTGCTACTGAAGCTTCCGGACCTGCGCTCCATCAACAGCGTGCACTCAGAGGAGCTGCTGACCTTCCAAGTGCACGTCTGACCCGCAGGAAACGTTCATGCAAACGTCTACGTTCGCTTTGTACAGAACTCTTAGAAAAGGGGACCACGAGTGAATGACAGCGTGTGCCTCACAGAACCCCCCCCCCCCCAAGCCCAAACAAACGCGCACATTTATCAAAGGTTTGCAGATCTGTGAACTTGAGAAGCACTTTGCTATCGTTCAGTGCAATATAAAACCATCCACTTTCCAGTTATTTCCATTTTGATGTTATTTCTTTCTGTTCCTGAGACATACTGTACTTAATAAACATGAATGTAAGTCCAAGCCAAAGTAGAACTTGTAGAGGTTCTGGGTTCACAGAAGCTGGTGTGGTGCTGAAGAAGTAGTCTGTAGTGACCCAGCACTTTCTCCGCAGGAAAAGCTAGTTTGGTTTGATCGCGGTGCAGATTTCTGTCGGCGTGCTGATTTCATTAGAAACATTCTACCTCTGTTGGAAATTCAGACAGACATATTGCGGTTTTGCTGTTTCAGTAGTATTCAATATTATATCACACGAGAGTACTGTTGCTGTTCTGGGGAGTCATTTCAGATATCATGTTTTTCTAAAGCAGAGAGACCAATGTGAAACACATAACTGCAGGTGTGTATATATATATATACACTACTCTCCTCTTTTGTTGCATTGCTATGATGTGTAATGTAAAAATATGGGTTCTATCTAGATGGGCATGTCATACTGGTGCCTAACCTTAACCCTGGCAATGCCTGATACTGCTAATTCAGTGCTGAGCTTCTTTCGGAGATGAGGTTTGTGTGCGTGTTGCATCTAACTAGGCTAGTTCGTCACTGACACTTGAGATGTACGCAGGCCCATTTTGTGCATCATGCGTTTCTGTGGCAAGGAAATTCCTGGCAGGTGTGTGTGTGTGTGTGTATGTAAATGACATTCACCGCAAAAACTCAGCACAGCTACAAAAACCCAGACCTCGCAGCGTGGTCCAAATATGAAGATGATTTGCTAATTTAATAGCGGCCTTTCTATTTTTGGAAATTGTGTTAACTTCCTGTTCATTTTTCTTGCGATCTGCCTGACAGATTGTCTGATATTTTGCGTGGCTCTTTATCACATTTGCTTTCCCCGGTTCCTTAAGTATACACACGTTTTCACATAAGTATCAGACACTGTGTCTTTGTCTATCCCTGTTTCACACCCTATTTTGTCTGTCAATATATATGTATATATATATATAATGTAAAGGTATAAATAAACAGAAGAGCAAGTTCTTTTGTGTGTTTTTTGAATAACAGGTAACATTAAATGTTTGAGTGTTTGTTATAATTGAAACAGCAATAGTTTATGGGGTTTGATTAAAGGTTTATTCCAAATTGACTGTACTCTGAAATGACCAGAAATATGTACTAAAACAAATAAAAACATAAACACACAAATTTCTTCACGAACAACCTGTCCACTAGGCATACATTCCAGTATAGTCAAAATGCCTTAATAGAACGCTGCTATGGTGACAAGAAAACACAAAATTCTCTTTATTCACCATGTACAAAGCTCATTTAATGAGTCACAAACAACATGAACAGAAGGAATCCATCAAATATTTAAAACATTCACTTTATTGTTCTACTAATACTCTTGAAGGTTTAAACCAATGCCAATCAGATGCAACCAGATTACTAAATCCGATCTAAAAGGCTGCAAGTCAGCCGGTAAAAGTGACTCTTTCTTTTGTTGTTCTATGAAGTCTGACAAACCTAACTGCCACACTAACCTGTTACTGTAAAAATGATTAAATCACCGCCTACCCCAAGCTATATTGGTCACTCACTGAATCATTTTTGCTTGTTGCAGTGTTCTTTGAAAATTCTGGTAAATATTCACTGATATTTTCTGAAGTAAAGTCATTCTTTCCACTAGCTGGCTTTAGCATATAATCATATATGACCAATTCATTTTGAGGAAATAGATGCTACTACATTTCCAATTAACTCAAGGTACTTCCTGATGCGTGAAAGAACATTGGCATTTAAATTCTTTAAACGCCTTCTATGCTATAGCTAACGCTATGTTTTGACATAAGCTGTTTAAGCTGTACAAAGACTCATATCTTCTTCCTCATTCAGATTTATGTTGCTCTTTTATACAAATAATGGATTACAAGATATCATGAAGCACTGCACCAGCACCAGAGTTGGGTAATTCAGATCCAGAGAGTAAAAGTTCAGACCAAGATTTTGTTTCAACCAACCCGTTGAGCATAAACAGTCACAGTCACAGACTACTCAACTGGCTGGTTGAAACAAAATCCCGGTTTGGAATTTTACTCTCTGGACCTGAATTACCCAACTCTGACCAGCACAATGGAATTGCAGGGGGAACCGACCTTGCATAAACAATGATAGATTAGCCGTGTGCCACACAAGGTACAGAGAAACCTCTACCTTGGACCACTCACAATTCCTGTTCTGCTTATATGCAGTAACTCCAGAATCATAGCTGTGGAAGCCTTAACAAAACACTGTTTTTGACAACGTAACCCGTTGCATTAACAGGCCTACCTGAAAGGAAAGATTCAAGGTGTTTAATTTAAAATATATGCATTCAAGTAGCAGGGTTAAATTATTTTTATAGTCGACCAAAAAGGAACCTGAGAATTTTATGTTCTGGTACTGTGATCTGCTACACAGATCCATCGCAGTAGTAAAAGTTACAGTTTGTGATTGAGAAAGTGCTGATTTTGGCTATAAAATAGATCTTTTTAAAGCCATTGCTTTGAGGAATATGATTGTTGGCCACGAGGCAGAAAACATGGTGGAAGTAGCAGGGCTCGGCTGTCCTCTTCAGGCTTTTTCAGCCAGGAGTTTAGCGCCCAAGATGACAACCCCGCTTACTCCAGCAAGCACACCTGGGCTGGCACAGGCCAAGGCTGCAGGGCGAAAAATTTAGCCAGGAGACACATCTGGACCCATATGTACATCTGAAACTCTTGTCACTCTTGTGTAATGTGTTGTTTTTCTTCTGTTGCCAGTAAAGTCAAATTCCCGAACTGGTTTCTATTTAACTCCAGCCCACAACTGTTCAGGTCCTGTCAGAAGTGCTCATACATATTTTAATTCTTTTCGAGTCATAATTGACGCTCAACACTAAGGCGCCTGTTTGTATCTCTTAGGTTCCTCCCACATCCTGTGTCATTGGCACTTTCAATAAATGCTCTGCAGGCCCATTTTGCTTTGGTCTTGGGCTCTCTTGGAAAGATACGGGTAATGGGTTTACCTGCAAAGAGCCTGGGAAGTCAGTCTGCCTAATTTTAGTAAATAAATATAGAGTATTTTGTTTTTCCTCGTATTGTATCTGCAATCGTTCCTTCCAGACTTAGTTTAAAATGTATGGCCAAGAATGATAACATGGGTCAACAGACAACTCTTTACTGCCTCCATGTGGTGAGATATAAGAAGTGATATGCGATGCGTACATGGTAGGTCGTGGTTTTATTTGTAATGAATTCATGTCATGGCATTAGAGACGATTGAAGAAAGTCAACCAGGTACATTTCTAGCTTTTATTATGACAAGCATTTATTATAACAAATATTTGCAGCTCTAGCTGTAGAATGTAATTTTACACACGCTCAGTCTAAAGTATATTAAGTAAATTAGTTTTAGGCTTAAAAGGATAGCTTAATATTCCAAAGAAAAGAGAAGGCTAGAATCCATTTTTCAGCACAGAGACGGCTTCTGAAGTACACATACTTGTATAATTAAGTGCTGTATTTCATCGTAGAGGAATTATAAAGAGGGAATCTTGATGTTTTCGTCCGGGTGTTTATATGTGCTGCTTTACTTCCTCGAGGAAAAAACCCGACACGCGCGCGTCTCCTTGTCCGGGCGCCGTGACTCCTGCTTCGCTTTTTGTTTGGGGTGTGGAGGGTAAAATACCCCCCAGACGTCTGTCCCGCGCCCGATGGCGTGGCGTCTGCCAGTCGCCTGGATGACTGGGAGTGGGATGAAAGGCGACGGGCCGGCGGCGGGCTCGGCTCTGCCTCATTCCCACACACTAATAAGCAGGAAAAACAAGTGCTCAATACCGCTGGCACGGTACCATTGTTCATATTTCGCAAAAAAAAATCGTGCCCCACCCAGTAACAAACCCTGTGAAGGAAACAGGTATGCACAACCCGCCACGTGCTTATTATTACCACAGGTGTACTTCGAAACCCTCCCTAAACAAAGTCTTAATTACGACTCATTAGGCCACTGGTAGAGTTACGTCTTTGATTCAACTTTATTGAATTTAACTTGATTCAACTTTATTGAGTTTATTACTGATCCTGTTGCAGAAACCACTGCAGACTCCAAAGAAATCCGCAAAGGATTTAGTCTAAATGCAATATAATTATGAGGTGGAAGGCCTTTGAAAGCAGTGTTTGTCAAAATGTGTATTGTTGACATAAATTTGCTTCTTGGGGCTGCTCTCATCCTAAGGATTATTTTCATTTTTAAAATTAACTTAATCCCACAACCATGGATGATGGTAATGCTTTACAATGAACAGACATCCTGTAATCCAGGGTCACGTTCAAGCTTAAAACGATGTGCAACGTTTGGTCACGGTTTCCGGATCGAACGACGTATTTTCTTCAAACGCTGTGCAGCTACGTTCTCTCTCGTTTGGTGGGCGTGTCAGAGGCGTTACCCAATCAGCAGCCACGTGTTTATAGACCCCGCCGAATTAAAAAGACAGTGACCGCGATGCTGAACGTCGCCCCACTGACACGTCACCCGATGCAGTCAGGGTCATCCTCCACATCCACCAAATATTCCCAGTCAGTCTATCAGTCTGTTTAAACTCTCTCGTCGGTGCTTTGATCTGTCTTGGCATGGCCTAGTCCGGCTTGCTGGACTTTTATGTGTGTGTGTATGTTTTTTTTTTTTTTTTTTAGCTGGCTTGGTGATTAAGGTTTTGGTTTGGATTGGATTATCTTCTGGTCCAATCTCTAACTTAGAGTCCTTGATTTTTAATTTATTTATTTTTTTTGCTTACCTGATCCTGCTTTTACCTATGATCTCATCCTTGATTACTCACGCGAGTCTAGTGCAGCCGTCTCATCTGCGAATATCACAGTCTGTGGCCCCAGGTCAAGTCAGCACTGAGCACTCGGGGACCAGGAAGGTCTGACAGGCAGAAAAGCTGGCATCATGCGTGTACGCAGTTTGGGGTGCATCCAGTTGCTGTTGCCAATATTCCTTGTTCGAGAACTTTTTAATAAACTTCTTTTTTATAATTCTGTCAGGTGGCCATGACAGTGCCTTATGCTGCCTGGGATCCGCTCCAGGCCCACTGTGACCCCGTATTGAATAAGCAGTTATGGAAAACAGAGGATGCTCATTGTTTATCTTAGGCTTGCCCGTGACCTTGTAGAAAAACACCTGTGGCAAACTTTCAGTCTGGTTTTGCCCCTTTGTGTTATGCCAGTGAGACCAGTCTGCATTTATGGTGAGCACAGAACACAAATGTTCTGTAGTAAATGTAATGTGTTTTTAAACTGCGTTAATGTATAGTTTTGAAAGCGAGAACTACAGAATTACGCATGTTAAGTTGTAGAATTTTTTTATTTTATTTTGTAGCCTACGTACCAAGACTACTTAATACTGAAATGTATATAGTTCTTTATAAATGTATTTAGAATAGTCTACAAAATAGTTTAACTGTAATGATGTATTACAAAATGTCTATATACGAAAATTTATACATTCATGTGTAGGGATAATTATTTAAAAGAAAGGCATACTTACGAACGATGTCGTTCAGCCTCGTGCAGTTACAACATTTTATCAGCAGGTGGCAAAACATAATCAGACCAAAACCATGCAGCGTCACAGCAAAGAGTATTTGATGCACTTTTCATTCTTTATGAATGTGCTCTTTAATAATAGTTTTAAAATTCTCCTCAAGGTGGACATCGCTAAGCCAGTTTTTATTTCAATTACCTAGTGATTTGCAAGCCTACTTTAAAAACGAAATCCTCTTCAAAATGTTAACGGATTTGCACGTGCTGTTTTGCACGTCTGAATAACAAAAAATATGGTTATTGTTTTATTGCTGTGCCTCCTCTCAAAGTGCAGCGAGCTGAGATCCTTATGCTTCGGCATGCAAAGTAAACAGCACAATGTCCTCTCCATACTTTAGCAGCTGAGGCAATATTACAATTACAGGTGCAAGTCCAAAGAGAACAGCAAAAGGATACCGAACTTAACCTGACAGTTTTCTGGTTGAGTTGCTTTGAAAGGGAGGCAGGTTGCCCTTAGAGATGCAGCATATGCTAATTCATTACAAAATCTCCAAATAAACCCTGGTCCCCTCCCACTGGGGCAGAGTGGAACTCCGGGACCTGGCAGGTGAGATGAAAGAGAAGGGGCCGTTTTGTGAATGTGACACCCAGTTTATCACCAGGCCGACCTGTCAGTGTTATATAACCACCAGTATGTCTTTTTTTTGGGCCATAATCTATAAACAACCTCCAAATCTACCTCACTGACGCATTGAGGCTGGAAATGTTTATGTCGCTTTCCAGAGTTTTCTTTCCCTTTTGGAAGCCATATGTTTTTGCTGCGGATTACCGATTTTTCTCAGGAGAATTTGATGCGAATCATAGCAGGAGTCCTATTTCACTGTCAGGGTTTGTCTGTGTCTGTGTCTGTATGTTGTCCATAGTTCCCCTGTCATGTGCCCTATTTTCCGAGACCAGCAGTAAACCTTGTCATTATGAACATGACTGTTTAAAAATCTGGAGGTGCATGGATGGATAACATTTATTAAAATATTCACTGATGGTGCTGAACCAGGATATCAGTTAACATTTTTGTGTGTGGGGGGTGGAGTGTTAAAGTACATACATAAATATTGCCACCTATATTGAGTAGATGATGGTAAATTTTAAATTGCTGGCTCTTATATGTTCAGTTCAATTCAGTTCATTATTATATAGCGCTTTTCACAACAGAGGCGTCCCAAGGTGCTTTACATGGATGTGTTTACATTACATCATCGTTAGAGAGTATGTATGTAACTTATGGCCAAGTGAAGTGCAGGTAGGACAGAGGGGCAGAAGGTTTACTGCAGCTCCCAGGAGCTCACAGCTGCCGTCGACCCATTAATAGCAGAGCACAAAATTTTTAGTGCAGAACGAGTTAAGTCAATTCAGTTTCTGGATGGTTCCTCTCCTTAAAATCAAGGGGTTTGTCCAACCATTTAAGAAAACCAAATCTGAATGAAAATAGTGGTATATAAAGCAATGAAGTGAATCAAAAGGAAGCTGGATTACACATTTATTTTTAAACTATTAAAATTCCCGAAGACATTCATATGTGTTCAATAAAAATAAATTCTAATTCATGACAGTTCAGAAGACAGCGTTATCTGTCTATATTGTATATCATTTTGTATCATATATTTTTGTAGTGGTCCTGTGACGTCTTGCATAATTGTGGACCATCACAGATTTGTGAGGTTTTTTAATAATAAGAGACCACAGATTTACAACACTTGACCCTTTGTGTCATATTTGTTACAATTTGAGAGTAGGATTTTAAGTACAATCACGATTGCTGAAGATTTGACCTCTGAAGTGATCCGTAACCCTTCCCTTCTGACATAAGGACTTATGCAAAGTCTTGGTTAATTAAAAAAAATTCTTCTGACAGCTGAAAGAGAATCAGTGCTTTCTTAATTCTGAGAACTAGATGGTTGTCAAACGGCCAGTTCAACAGGGTAAAGACCTTTTTTTATATTATTCCAAGGACTTAATTTTGCAGAATTAGACTGTTAGGTAAAAAACTATGAGTTTCACTTAAGTTTCACTATAAATTTCAACCCTTAAGTACTGAAGAGAATAACTTGAATTACCTAAATTGATGAAATGCTTAATTTGAAAAGCATTCTATTAATATCTGTAACTCCTGACAAACAAAATCAGACTAAATTATATAAAGCTCTTTAAAACCTTGGATCCTCCTGTGATCTGTTACATTTCCTGGAATGTCAAGCAAGCCTGAATTAACTAAAATTAACTGCCTCCCCCCCCACCCATTGTCTGAGCTGTGTTTGCGTCCTTGCATATTTATCAAACCCAGGTGAATTGTTTAATTTGTGTGTTTAGCGTCCAATGAAAAGTAGGTACCTTTGACATTGGTAGAATGACTGCATTTTATCTAGCATTTAATACATACACACCCAGGGTCTGTCTGCACATGTTCTTACAAAGAAAGTATCATCTTTGATCAAATCTGCATGTATAAAAAAGAAAAACGACATTTTGCATAATGCTTTTCATCCATTTGCTTTTCTGTCTAAACCCACCCAAAAGGAGGTTGCAGTCTTGGCATACTTTTGCCCTCAGTTGACCATGTCCTGAACTGAGCACTGAAAGTTCATGTGCAGTATAATCAGGGCTGGAAATGAAGCTCGCCCTCTTGCCTGAGGCAAGTAATTTAGACAAAGGGAGAGTACAATAAAATTGAACATTAGTACAAAAAACTGAACATTAGCCCACTAACTAGTATAAAAATTGTATGTCAGACTGCATTTTTCATTGAACTAGTCCAGTTGACTAGTAGCAAAAATTAAATTTCATTCCTGAGCATAATAGTTCCAGTACTCATTGTTTACCAGTAGTACTTGTCTCCCATTGAAGACTCATCTCATCAGACACACAAATCAAGGATAAATGCCAGTCTGATTATTTATGCTGTTATATATACTGTACAAAAGTCAATGGTTATTGTTCATCAATCGTGGTACACTACCGATCAGGATCACAGGAGCCTTTTTAGGGGAGACTGGGAGTAATTGTTGAATGGGGTTAATTGTTTGAAGGGATACAGTCTTCCTGCATAATTTAGATTCCCCCAAACACTACTAATGTTTAGCAAACTAGTACAACCAGAGGTGTAGTGACACGACAGGCAGGTCAGGAGTCCTGAGATGGGAGGGGCCCCGAACTGGAATGGGGCCCCCGAGGTGGGATGGGGCCCCCGAGGTGGGATGGGGCCCCCGAGGTGGGAGGGGCCCCCAGGGGCAGCAGATTACATGGTACATTGCAGCAGCAAATCTGCTTTATTTGTGTATTCTGTTTTTCACAAAAATAAAAATGAAGGATTCGTGTTTATTAATGTCCCTTTGTTTATATTATTAATTTAGGCTTCACCATGTCGGGGGAGGGTGAGTTGGAGGGGCCCATGGAGGGGTAACAAGAATCGCCTCTGAGAACATTACTTGGGAAGGAAAAAATGTTATTTTCCGTTGACCTATTTCTACTTGTTAAAGAAATTAAAGTTAAAAAATGTAACAATCGTCCCGTCTGTGGTGAAGATATTTCACAAGACCAGGCTGTACTTTCAGGCACTGCAAATTCCGTAAGTTATGTGGGGGACGCTAAACCCAGCGCTACATACTAAACAATTCACCATTCTAGGTTCATGAAAGTCACCTAAACTGTGTGCTGCCCAGCTTCTCTGATCTACTTTGATGTAAAGTGAGAGAGAGAAGAAACCCCTTCTATAGTCCATACCAAGCTGAGTCTTGTCAGCACAGAGAATCTCTGAAGTAATAATTAATCATGAGATTCCCAACAAATGAGGTTCCCTTCTCCTTTGAGAAAAAGAAAAAAAAACACATCTGGATAACAATTAAAAGGCCGACCCAGTGTCGTGATCCCCGGTGACAAGATCGCTTCACTTGGGCTCTGACAAACCAGTGTTGATGAAATAGTGCTTCTCTCTTCTGAAGCTTATTAAGAGGCCGTGCTATTTGTGACGGACTATTTGTACTGAGCGTATTGGATAATGACAAACATTGTCCATTTCACCGTTTCAGTTGATCATGTTTTTTTGTTCTTGAAGAAATTGATTTAGAACTATTTGGATTAAAAATTATATAAAGAAAAAAACCTGAAAACGGGGCAGCTTGTGACTTTGGGGACGTCCGGGTGGCGTGGGATTTTGCTTCAATTCAAGTCTGAGAAAAACAGGCAGGGATGGCATTAACCCTGTATGCGACGTAGGCGGCTGCCTAGGGCCCACTACTGAGGGGGGGTACCGACTTGCTGGCCAATTTCCCATTGCCTCCTACAGGGGGCGCCAGCAGTGATGTTCAGCTGCTGGAAGGACATAAATGTCGTCTTCTGGCCAGGCAGCCGCCATGGCCCTGACCACCCAGTTAACAGTCCCAACACAATTTTCCACTAAATACTGGAGAGAGTCAAAAAATAAATAAATAAAAAAACAGCACTTACGCTTACGGAAATGATAGTATGCACAAGCCCTTTGTATAAATGCTAACTGCTCTCCGGTAACCAGATGCATCCTGTTGTTATTGATTATTTTGTCATGATTCAACCTGCTGCTGGTGTGAAAGGCTGTATATAATTTAGTTATTATTCCAGCTATGATGGAGAAGTAAACCAGGCAGATTGATTTAAATGTCAACGCTACTCCAGATGACATCAGCTATCGGCCCAGCTTGGGCAGTTACGTGTGCAACGCCATCTGTGAATGGCGTGAAATCGCTTATCGGAGCCGGCGGTGAGTTTACCGCTTCGGAGCTGTTGTATATTTTTACACGGGGCCCGGTATTCCTCCGAGCCAGCTGCAGATGCCCCCCACTCCCACCCCCCGCCCCCCCAGACCAACACCGTACCGTCTAGTGATTGGACAGCTGCA
>JAODJW010000135.1:17552104-17577157 GCA_026777045.1 Hyperopisus bebe | reverse complement strand
GCGGGTTTTTTTTCTTCGTTTTTTTATTATAGGAAATTACTTTTTTCCCGTTATCGCCAGTCCGTGCGCTTTGTGTGAACTTCGATGATTCAGCTTTCGCTAGAAAAGCACACTGTGTGTAAATTGTTGTGCAATGAGCCTTCGTGTTATGTGAGATGTGACAAGCCCCAGAGTGTTTATATATTGTAAGCAAGCCAGAACAGAGGTCTGCTGTTTTTTTAAATAACCCAATCCAATGCAGAAAATGAACAGTACTGTGCAGAAATGGACGCGCTTTAAAGCGGAATATCTGGGGCGCATTTTGGACGCGTCTCGGTATTAAACCTTGCGGTTTCACAGTGTAAGTCGGAAAGAATAAAACACCACATTTCGTATCTAACAGAAGACGTCGAACTCTTAACTGACAATTACTTGTCCACGGCAGGTGTATGTCTTTAAAAATTGTGACGCATTTCTGAGAATCCCTTGTTATTGCCAGTTACGGTAAAAGCTTATTGCTCAAGGAATAAGGGCGAAGAGAAAAGTCACAAGAATAATTACCATGGAATTGGACCATATTTTTTCTCTCCCCGCACCGTCTTATCAATATTTAATGTGTTTATTTTTAAGCGATTTACTCTCGCCAATTATGCGGCTCACTGTTCGCGGGAAGGAAATGCGCCGAAATGCGAGTTTCAAGTGACCCGAAGTGACCCGAAACGAGCTTCTTCAGCTGCGACTGGCCTGGTTGGTTCACCCCCTGGGTGCCGAGCGGGCCACGTCTGGAACCGGGCATGAATGGCGACACATTCCGCTCGGTCACCTCTCCTGGTGGCTGTTTTTTGTTGAGATTCCTTCTTTGCCTTTCAATGTGACATTACTAGGTCTGAAGTAGGTGTTGCACCAGTCTGGCCAATGGCTTAACTTTGGATTTAATATTGAGGTGGTTGAGGTCTTCACCCATTCATCATGACAATATGATTATTTGGGGGGGGGGGGAGGGCTTTTTTGGCCGGTTCTGATAATTTACACCCATGAGTCTGGCCATTCATTATCTCCAGCAGGGACTAAGCAGATTTCAGCCAGCTTGCTTGGATCCCTCTTCATAAAATGGTTTATTTTCATCCGTCCCATCGTCGCTGTAAAAACCCATGCAAACATAAACTGAATGTCACCAAACGTTACCTTTTAGGTGACCTGCAGATCCAAATACAGAGGCAGGTTAACTGGTTTAATTTAAATACCCTGTTGTCGGTTTTCTATTTCCAGTATTTGAGGAATAATGGCATTAAAAAAAAAATCAGTTTCCTCTTTTCCACTTGTTTTTCGTCTTCTAGTAGCTGAATGTTCTGTTAAGCAGTAAAGGCTAATGTTTGACATTAATGTTTCTTTTTATTTGCATGGGTTGATGAGATGAGCAGCACTATCAGCATTCATTAGCACGGGTTGGGCCTCTCTTGCTGTGATTGGAAGGTTACTGGTTCAAATCCCATGGCTGCCAGAGTGATGTCACCAGTGCGCTCCTGAGCTTGGCCCCTAACCCCCAGCTCCAGGGACAGTACATGCTGGCTGACCCTGCACTGTGACCCCCCCCCAACCCATCTCTCACCTGTGTATATGTCTGTGTGTCTCATAGAGAGCAGGGAAGGTTAAGCAGAAAGGGCGTTTATCCACAGGGACTAATAGGATATCATTCTGATCTAATCATACTCATGAGTTTGAACCCAAGGGTTGTTAGCCTTGCCTCACGTGGCCCGTCCACTCAGCCTGCCTCAAAACTAATGAGAAACAATCCAAAGTTCTGCTTATTTAAATGATTTGACACAAGATGAAGCCCTTGAGAAATCTCACATTTTAATAAGTATAACGGAGCATATGGAGGCAGCAGACGCTTAATCATATTCAAGGATGGGCAAGCGTCGTTCCCAGACTCTGCTCTGAGCTTACGGTCTGCTGCTGTCGACATAAGATGGTGTGCAAGTGCGTAGAGTCCATCCATCCATCTTCCGACCGCTTGTCCTGGGTAGGGTCACTGGCGGACCTGGAGTCGGTCCCAGGCAGCATAAGGCGCAGGACTGGGGTTCACCTTGCATGGTTCGCCAGTCCGTCTCGAGGCGCATGCATACGGTCACGTTACAGGCAATTTAGAAACACCTAATTCAATGTTTCCTAATCCAGTCCTTGGGGACCCACAGCTGGTCCATGTTTCTGCTCCCTCCGTGCTTCCTGCCAGACAGTCCACATTATGGTAGCAAAAAGTGTAGACTGTCTATGGTCCCCGAAGACCACACCGGTCTAACTGCATGTCTTTGAACTGTGGGGGAAAAGCCATGAAACACAACAGAGAGAACATCCAAGCTCCACATGCTGCCCAGGCAGGATCTCAGCCCTCAGCGCTGAAGGTGTGAGACAGCAGGAAATTGCCACAGCTTCTGCGCTCGTCCCTGACCACCGTGACCCAGCCGAGGGCGAGCAGCCTTAGAAGATGCAGGGATGATTATTGCCATCAGTGGAACCTTCTGAGTTAGTATCTCACTGCGTAAGGTGAGGGATGTTAAAATCACAGCTTAGTTCAGGCGGTGCTGACTTTTGTGCTCGCTGTGGCATGTACAAGTTCAGAATTAGTAAAACTTCACGTACCTTCAGAAATAATCCAAAATGGTTTGCAATACTATCTCAGTGTTCCTCTTTTCACTTCTGCCATCCTGGACCGTATTTCCATGTAAAAGTTTGCCCTGGATATGTCAGATCAATTTTTGATTTTTGAACTTAGCCGTGCTACCAAGCGAGCGTAAAAATGAACACGCGCCAGGAACCCTGAGGAACGACTGCTGAACTTCTGCTTTGCTTTTTCCGTTTACCCACAATGCACTTTTGCCTCCTTTCGAGGAAATTGGCTCGACCACATCGCTCTCCTTTCCGTCGAGCCCTGTGCGGTTTGGGAAAGCGCAGAATGGCAGATGTCAACGAAGGGGCCTCGTTTCGTCATTTTGGGGAAATTGAAAACTGTTTATCTGCACCGTGGGTTACACGGGGACTTGTCGGTACACACAGACGACAGACATCTGTTATTCATTTTCCGCTAGTGTCCGCGGGGCTCTCTGAAAGCTCTCCATTTTGGAGCCAGATATGGGGAGTGAACGAGTGCGCGGCAACAAAGGTGCAGCCGGG
Source organism: Hyperopisus bebe (assembly GCA_026777045.1). Classification (NCBI taxonomy): domain Eukaryota; kingdom Metazoa; phylum Chordata; class Actinopteri; order Osteoglossiformes; family Mormyridae; genus Hyperopisus; species Hyperopisus bebe. The sequence continues at coordinate 17,574,007 of JAODJW010000135.1, read as the reverse complement.
GCAACGAGTTAGGGCGGCATCGGCGGCTCCGATTAGACAAGGCGCTGTTATTCCATTCTATCACGCTGCCTTATCATGTGTCATTACAGTGAAAGGTGCAGATTTTTCTATCACTGACACCGTGGTTAGACCTCGCCGAGTCAGACCAGCTGATAAGTGTGACACCGTGGTTCCCTTGCATTATTTTTCTGCTTTTTATGGCGTTGAAAGCTGCTATTTAACAGCGTCCCTCCAGGTCTAGCGTGTTATCTGTGGGGGTTTTATGTTCGTCCCGGCAACAAAGCCCATCTTTGTACACTTTGGGGTCCTTTCATGTAGCCGTAGCCTCAGCGTGTATCTTCTCGTTGCCTCCCTGTCAGAGATGCCTCATCCTGTCGTCACCTTTTTGCCGCTCAACAGAGAAATACACCCCCTCCAAAAAAAAAAAGAAAAACAAACAGTTTTTTTTTTTCTTCATCTCTCACTCTGCCCTGGTAATAGAGCAGCCTTTTCTCCTTGTCTGGCAAACTTGAAGTGTAAGCAATAGCCCAGTTTAATTGCCCCCTTTTCGCTGCCACTCTCTCTGGTGTCAGGTGTCCCTTCTCCACTTTCGGTGGTAGCGATAAGCTGTCAACACAATTAAGAATGAAAACTAATCTGATTCTCTCGGCCGGCCCTGAATGCTCGGGGAACACAGGCAGCTACAATGGCGAGCGGTAAATAATTGATGTATGTCGCTGTTTTTTTTAAGCTGTAAATGAGAATTCCATATATTCCACGGCCACATACGACACCTTAGCCTCCCCATTACCAAAACAAGATGAAAGATAATGACTCCAATGAAGGCATTGTTTATAGAAGGAAATCAGGTTGAGGAAGATCACAGCATTCCCAGGTGGACCATATAGGATTTCCACCAGTAATCTGGCACCAGTGGTGGCTCTCTTGGATGAGACATTGGGTAAGCTGGACCCGGCCCATTAGCCGAGGAAGTCCAGTGCCTTGGCATTACTTCTGAAGAGCTCGATGACGTGCCCAGCGAGCGGAACGAAAACTGGCACAAGTCAGAGCTTGACTGCGTTCCAGAGACTAGCTTCGCCGTGCGATATCAAAGGCTTCTTATGGTACGTTAGGCCAGCGTTTTTCGCTCGCTCATACCTCGAGCTGCTTTGTTTTAATTAAGCCATGAAGCTCGCAGAGCCCGTCGAAATGTCTTGTTCGAGATCTGTTACCTCAGAAAAAAGTATCGCTCCTGACAGGTCATGCACATGTACGTTATAAGCACACCTCTCCCCACCATTGTGACATGTAGACGCAGGACGCGTTACCATTGGAGACGGACAATGAATCTTCTAACATCATTGCAAATAAAATGTTATTCCTCTGTGTTAAAAATAAAATAATAAATCTGCATATTCTTCAACATCATCCTGTAAACGTTCGGTAAATTCAGTATATTTCGTTTTGATTTAATATTTTCTTCATAAATATAGTACTTAAAGCATACTTTCAAAATGCATTTTGGTTATTTCCTAGGATCTAGGTTAAATAAATTTCTTTTATTGTTTTATTTCACTTACCACATGTGGTTAAAACTATGTAGTCATATGCATTTTCTTTAGGCTTGAATAAAAATGCGTATTTTTTTTAATGAAAGTCATTAGAGCAAAAATTCAGTTCAATTAAAATTTGAACAGCCAGGTGTCTTAGAATCAGGTCACCTTCCGAAACCAAAGAGCTGAAGTTAGCAGCTGGCTATGTCTGAATTTTTTGGAAACTCTCATCTTACCTCGTTGCGCTACTTCTTCCATCTGTTCGTGTTACACTGAAACCATGAGCACTAACCTGCATATATTACATAAGTAATTAGCATGTGTGAGGGTCTCTGCTGCTGTGCTCTGTCTTCTCTGCTTAGCTGGTTAGAGAAAGCGTTAGCTTAGCTGGTTAAAAAAAGCGTTAGCTTAGCTGGTTAGCAACCAATGACAGGACACCATATGCCGTGAGGTGTCACGTCTCATACATGTGCCCTACAGCGCGTATAAATCCTGACATTGCATCACTGCAAAATGAAAATTTGCAGAGCAGAAATATCGCAGCTACATATAGATGAAAATGAGGAAAAGGAACAAAAACAGGGATGTCAGAAAGAGCGTCCATAACGTTTGATAGCAGCCATCGTCATAGAGTCTGGGCGTCTGATTGGCTACCCATTCGTCTCTTTCTTTATCTCTAGGGTTTCTTCCGCAGAAGCATCCAGAAGAACATGGTCTACACATGCCACAGGGACAAGAACTGCATCATCAACAAGGTTACGAGGAACCGCTGTCAATACTGTCGCCTGCAGAGATGCTTCACCGTGGGAATGTCCAAAGAGTGTGAGTGTCATTGGCCCGGTGCTCAAAGCTCGATTTGTAAGCTCTTCGTCAGCGTTCCACCGTCGCCGTCGTTGTCTTTGTTCCGCTTTCCTCCCAGATAGAATAGATGATCCCCTTTTCAAGGTGTCACCGCTTTGTAAAGGCATCAGTGTTGGGTCCCGGGGTCGATGGGCCCCCAGTGTGTCGATGGGCCCCCAGTGTGTTGATGGGCCCCCAGTGAGTGACAGGCCGCGGTTTAAACCATCAGCACTTGTTCACCGGTTCCTCGGTATTTGCCCTCTGACGGGTTAGAAGTAGGTCAGAAGCCCTGAGAGTATGAACTCTGTAAGCGCTCTGTGAATTCTCTGTGAGTCGCCTGGTGTAACCTCTCCTGTTCTTTACCCACAATGCACTTTGAGCTGGTAGCCAACATTATTAAATATTAGACTAACTTATAAAATTATAATGTAAGTCAATTTAGGGAAGGTGATGGAGCTGGTAATTGAATATTCACACACTCCAGTGGCTGTAATTGCTATCTTCTGGTGCCAGCGTCACTACAGTTCGTGATTTTACTGCAGGTTATTTGTAGCCCCGTGATGACATTACAACCCAACGTACGAGAAACACTTCCTACGGCCGAGATCCAGCTTCTTTTACCGTTTTGGTGGATTTGGGTTTTTCAACCCGAAGCATAAAATCAATTTCCATCGTTTGTTTTAAGTACATTGAGTCACGGTCCCAGCGAAATTACCCGTGAAAGCAAGCAAACTTTAGTTTGAAGGCACCGCTCCACTTAACGAAATTATTGCCGATTATATTTGGTGATTAAGCTGTAGGTATACAAAAAATAATGTTCTACGCTAGCTGCTATTTGCAACCCAGTTGTGTCTCCTTTCGTTTGCCGCTGTCCTTCGTCTCCCTGCTCCTGAAGTTCAACGTGGCAGAAGATATATTTAATAAAGGAGTCTGAACACCACTTAAAGTGACTGCATTCAAAAGCTGTCGGGTTTTCTGCAGTCAGACGTCTCAGTTAAATTAACAATGACAGCAGTACATGCACGGGTGGCTGATATGAGTCATACTTATAGCGTGTACGGTTTATTCAGCTGTGACCTCACACGTTAAGTAGTAAAACTATATCTGTAATTAGACACCACACTCGTGCCGTTTAGTTTGTTCTACAAATATTCCTTTGATAACCTTTGTACATCTTGGGTCAATGACTGTGTCTTCGAAATTGCAGGTAGGTAATGTTGAGGCAATGCTGTATTATTTTCTTTGTCAGGAGAGGGACCTGGTTAGCGAGGGACGACCTTCATATGGGACGGGTCAAAAGCTATATCAAGACATCGCAGATCCAGCTGATTGTTACCAGGTTATTGATTATACTGATTAAACCGTAATGCCGGCAGAGAATGTAGGTGATGTGTGTTATAGTATGTGTGAAGCAAAAACATTATTCCTGCTTGTAGGTGATAGTATCCTGCTTGGAATTTATCTTTCCCTTTGGTGCATATTAAATATCCATTTATGTTCATGGCTTCCTGTCCAATGGATCATTTGAATGTTCGGGCTCCATGAGGTTTTAGCTGTGGTTGGCCATTTTTCCATGTGGCAGTAATTTGGTTTCAGTCCATGGTAATTACACAGAGTGATTTGCCCATCACGCAGTGTTCTGTACTTCCTAAATCACGGGCCCCGCTTCATTGCTCTGCCAATGGATATCCCCAGTGATTCCAGGCAGTATTTCACTCTAACGTGACTGATCAATGGCCTTCATCTTAACCCCGTGCATTTCCGTCATCCGCGTTACCTTCTCCCAGAGAATGGTGTCGCTCAGCCCCACCTGTGGGTGTTTCTCTTAACGGGCGATAAACACCGACCAGCCCTCAGCCTGACCAGAGCTAACTGGAACTGCCGTCTCTCTTTCCATCCGCTTCCGGCCTCCAGATCCTAGCGCGCGTGCACTGTGCCTTCGAGCAAATTATATTTAAGCTCCGATGCCCTATGAATATTTCATTTCACAATCACTCTAATCTAACTTTTGCTTTTTTATCTACTCATACTATTGCTCGGAGTCATTTTTAATTAGCTACGCGTGGTTCGGTAAATAAAGAAAATTATAATAAAAGATTTACTGCAATTTAGTTTGAGTGCCGCAAGGTCGTTTGCGTTGCTGAAAGATTCTACCTGTCCATGCAGCTGCGAAACACGTGTGTGTCTACAAAGTAGAGGCCTTATTTAATTGCCAATAAAATCACATCTTTTAATGAAGATGGTTTTCTATTGCAGTTCTTAGCATGGTTACATATTGTACATGCATTAGAAATCAAGCTGTGTGAATCATGCTAATATTTTCATAAATATTAGTTTGCATCAGCATTCGGTTTATTTACCATGATGAGCTCCATAATAAATCCCATATTCCATGGCTTTGACTCTCGATCATTTCAAGCTGAACCATTGTAGGAAAAGCAGGGTTTCCATTCTCCTTTTATTGGCAGCCAGCGCTAAACCCTGACCTTGCACACAATATCCCATGCAAACCATCCCTAGAGGTCAGCTGGGCAGCTAGGAATTACAGTCACGAGTCTGACTTAGATTACTGTCGATTAGGCTTTGACACGAGCCCTCTGCGATGACACTTATCTGGCAGGGGGGAGTCAGAATGAATTAATGAGTTATAATAACATATTTAGTCTCCGGAGAAGCTTTGCTTTCTGAAGTAGACAGCATAGCAGTTAAGGACATCGGCTTGGATATGGAAAGTTGCCACTTTGAATCACAGTAATCTCATATAAATGTTGTATAAATAAGTAACAAATTACTTTGGTTAAAAGTGAAAAAAAGCAGTAAATTTCACCAGTGGAGCCCTCAGTTCATTTCCTTTCAGTCTGTAGATGTAGTATTGGGAGGTCTGAAGGATTTTTATCGGACGTTATAGAAACTCCTCTGCGTTGCGCCTGCTATTTCCGATCTGTCCTTAGATTTACGTCCGCCTGCCTTCCCCACATTAGTGCCGGCTTTCTCCAGCTCCTCCGGTCCTCTTCCAAAGGCGCACGGGAAGATGGTGGAGTCTGACTTACTCCTAGCATGCGTCTGTACGCATGAATATGCGAGCAGGTCATCCCCCACCCGGAATGAACAGACGGTTATTAAAAGCGGACGGCTGGATGCATGGAAGAATTAGAATGTTGGCATGGCGTGGGGGAAATTTAGATTAGCCGATTTTTTTAATTAAGAGCAACTTCTCTTCCCTCCATCCACCCTTTTTCCATCCGTGGCCTAGACGTGAACCTGTAATGGCTAGTATTTTCTGCACCACCCACGTGCCCACAAGATGCACGTTTTCACGGTGATTCTCTCGCTGTCTATTTCTCTGTCTCTCTTCTTCTATCTCCGTGTCTATCTCTCTCTTCCTCTCCCTCTCTATCAATCTCTCCCTATTTCTTTCTCTCTCTCTCTCTCTCTCCAGCGGTTCGCAATGACCGAAACAAGAAGAAGAAAGAGTCCCCCAGGCTGTTTGTGGAGAAGTGCGAGCTGAGCGCTGAACTGGAGGTGACCGTCGAGAAGATCCGCAAGGCTCACCAGGAGACCTTCCCCTCCTTGTGTCAGCTGGGCAAGTACACCACGGTGAGTCCTGTCTCCTCCTCCAGGGGGCCACCTCGAGTCCCTGCCAGAACCACAAACCCAATAGCTTGACCCTTGAACTCCCCAGTCCACAGTGGTGATGAATAGCTTGGAAAGTTCCAGAAGACAATTAATCATCTGCAGTTAATGCTGTTTTCAATGTGGTACGCTGACTGCTTACAACTGCTTGTGCCATTTTATCACTGCCAAGTGATGCCACTCTTAAGATGTTGTTTTATCTTATAAACATAAAGAGATCATTTTATTTTTATAATGTCAGCACCACTGTACCGTATTACTGATATTAACAGTATAATCCGACATTGTGGGTATTGTAGGGAAGATTGATATCAGCTAGACTCCATAGCTTGTTGTAGTCACGCGTTTTCACGGCAGCGTGCTCCTGTTATTGCGATCACTATTACTCTTCACCTAAATGCAGCTTTGCATTTATCTTGCATTTTCAAGTCATGGATTAGTGTCCTTTGAACCGCCTTTAGGGGAGCGCTGGGAAAAAAGATAAGGTTTTCCACCCGGCGCTTGCTGGAACGGCAGATTGTGCCCGCGGTCACGTGAGCAGCGGCACGCAGAGTCCCACCATTCCAGGGGAGAATAACAGGCATCGTTAGATGGGCCAGACACGTCCTCCCCTCAGGAGTCTGGGCAGCAGCCGGCAGTAGTGGGGAAGAGTCCAGTCTTTAGCACGTTAGCTAGAGCTAGAATGTGCTGGAGATCTGCATTTGAGGGAGAAATCCCTCGGATTTGAATTTCCTTTGATGGCGTCCAGGGTCTCGTCTGATTGTTTTTTGAAGACAGATTGTCCAGGAATGGATGTGTGCCATCTGGCAAAGCAGAGAAATCACCGTGCTAACAGGAGCGACTTTGGTGACGCGTCCATTGTTTGCACCCAGAAGATCGGTCACCCTCCGTGGTTCGATTCGGCTTGTACCACGCGCGGCAAACCTCGCTTTCAACTGTCTAAATGACGCTCCAGCCAAGGGCACAAGCCCAGAAACAGAATTTCCAAAAAGCACATGCTGCTCTCACGGCGCCTGCATATAGGATTGGCGGTATGTCATTTTTCATATCGTCAAACCATCCAGACATCGTATCGCTGTATATGGTATTTTGATGGTACTGTATTTTCAAAAGCGACTACTGAAATCTTGGCAATAAAATGCGATGGGGGTGGGGGGGAGGGGGTCCCATCCCCCGCAATATATTTCACTCAGTTAATTTTGGCGTCAAGATTTCAAAATACTGTGATATACATAAAAATACCATGGAATACCCAAGATAGTGCAGAATGCCGTATCTTCGTAATACTGACCAAGCCTACCAGTACCTGTACTTATTTGGACAAAATGCCCCTTTTGTAATCCACCCATCCATCCATCCAGCCATACATCCGTCCATCCATCCATCCACCCAGCCATACATCCGTCCATCCATCCATCCACCCAGCCATACAGGCTTTCTGTATTCCGGGTCACTGGGGGTCTGGAGCCTATTCCCGAGGCCAGGGGGGCACACATTTTAGGAGTGTGCTATTACATTCCAGGTGTCCCCCCAGGTTACAGCGCTGAGTTGGCTTATCTTCAAATCTGACAAGAAAGCGGCTTCAGCATACATTTCGGTCGTTGCTTAAAATGTCTGACACTGTCAGAACTAGGCTACATATATATAAAACCCAGGCACCCCGACGCCTGATCTCTGCAGAGCTGACAGCATCTCACGCTGTAAATCATCAGGCTTTGTGTCCCTCATTTCCCTGCCACAAGTCTACTCAGGGCTCTGGTGGGGCTGTAAGTGAAAAGCAGCCCCTCGCTGTGCCCCTCACTGGGCCCCTCGCTGGGCCCCTCGCTGGGCCCCTCACTGTGCCCTTCGCTGGGCCCCTCACTGGGCCCCTCGCTGTACCCCTCACTGGGCCCCTCGCTGTACCCCTCACTGTGCCCCTCGCTGTGCTTCAATCCCCTAAGCCAGTTGCCAGTTTATAGGGAAACAAGAAACGCACAGTGCGCGGGACCAACAGCCCCCCCCCCGCTCTTCATGGACCAGCACTGGTGCTGAGAATCCAGGTAGCAATGCTGCTTAGTTGCATTAAGAGATCCTTACTGCTCTGTATCTGTCCGCTTCGTTGTGTGCTTCCCTCACTGGCTTCCCGCCTAATACATTCTGCAGCTCACTTTCGACCTGTGACACTGTATGACTGGGAATCATATGTGTATGCAGTAAAGTCAAGGCCTGTCGTTAAGTTTTCTTTCTGTGTCAGGGTGTCTGCAGAATTATCCACACAACTTGCAGGAATATCCATATAATGGGTATTTATAACGTGTTAAACAGACAAACTCACAGTAATATCTGCCAACAGACACTGATCAAACATCATTTAGCTTAAACTTGTTGACATTTATTACCATTTAAGCATTTTAATGGCCTTTAACCATAATCATTGATGATACACATATTTATCACGTCACAGTGTTTATCAGTGAGGTGTTTTATGTGAAAATTAAATTAAAATTTACATCTTTAAATTGGTTTTCATGGCAGGTAAACATTTTAATCCTCTTTTTTTCCAAGTTATACAGTGAAAATAGTAGAAGTTGAACATGAATATGCCCAAAACAAACAAGCTGGACAGTGATTAAAATTAATGGTTACATTTCTGTAATTCTAACGACTGTGTAGTGTATATATTTTGTGTACTGTTGTGATACTTTATTAATTAACTATAAATATATAAGATGTTTTAACAGAAGTGTGCAAAAGTTTTTACTGCGAATGTGAAATGCAAAATAGGGAAAATATTGGTTGAATCTGAACCGTTGTAATTTGCATCACTCAAGTTCGTTCTCAGGAGGACGGCAGCACTCTTGTAATTAAAGAGCGTTCACGTGCTTTTAATGCACATCCCCGGACAGAATCGTTTGCTTTATGTTTACGGCGCATATTAAGTTATCATATAACAAACTTACAGCCTATAAGCGTGTCCAGCAGCTCATTATATGGTGCTATAAATCAGTGTTAGCCATAAAGACATAAGAATGTCCTCAGTGATGTGAAGGAAATGGAGCCAAAACAGGCTGCCTTCGCTGGGTCGCAGCATATTTAGGTGTCTTGCCGTTAGACCCAGAGCTCTTACAGGGGTCCCACAGAGACATTATGTGTCTGGATGAGGCTCACTGAGCTCGTTCTGAGTGATTTAAGTACAACATAATGCCTCTTTCGCTTAACCGGGGATAATATTTAGTGCCTTTTCCGTGCCTGCCGCTCTTCCAAGATGGGACATATATCCACTCTTTTATGTCTGCCGTCGTTTGCCCCCAGTGAATTTATTCGGTGCGGCGGCGATCCGTCTGCACGGGGGCCGGGGGCTGGGTGCTGGATTGGCGGCAGCCGTCTCGGCCAAAGCGCCTTGCCGTCACACCGCGACCCGCAGCGCGGCAAATGGCGTCCGCCATGTAAATTGGCCGCCGCTCGATGCCTTTGAGCGAAGACAATGAGACGAGACTAAAAAAGCAAGCCGTCCGTTTTCACATTTATCTGTGCGCCCCCCCCCCCACTGTTAGATAATAATATCACACCAAAACACTTACAGTTAGGATGCTGCCTGATGTTTTCCTCGTGTTTTTGTGGATAATATTAAATTATATTTGTCAATGGATTCGCTTTTAAAATTACTGCCTTCCCTATAACCGTCTAAATCAGACCCCTATATGAGGGGTATTAGACGCTATCGACAGTGTCATATTTTATAAACGTTAATTGTAGCTACACCAGTGTTTTAATTTAAGCGATCTGCTGCGTCAAGGTTCAGCAGACCACACTATCCAACACTATTTTATATATCTGGTAGGTTCACACACCTCAGTAAACACACTTAGATCCCCTGCAACAGCAGAGAGTCTGACTGCGCCCTGACTCTGCTCTGACTGTGAAATCTGCCCTCGGTTAAGGAGCATCACTTCAGAGCGAAAGTCTGACCTAACTGTACATTCCTGTCATCCCTGCAGCAACTCAATGAGCCAGAACAAAGGAGCTATTCACGGCAAACCTCCGAAACAAGGTGCCGTTCTAAAATAGCACCGCCGTCAGACTTTTATACCCAGGCTACTGTCCACCTGTACGCAGACCCTGGACATTTTGCAGAGGTGCTCTCTCTCTCTCTCTCTCTCTCTCTCTGTCCCACAAGCAGCCTCAGCACAGCAGAAAAAAGGATGCATGGTTATCCAGCATTTCCCAGTGTTACCGAAAGCGCTGACGGGCGAGAGTCGTCTCCTAAAGGTGACATTAATGGGGGCTAAATAATACAATTTAAACGAGCGTTCCTAGAAGCTTCTGGAATGATGCTTTAAAAATAAAAGGCATCTCATGTGGGGACGCCCGGCTTCAGTCAGAGAGCCTGACAGGCAGCTTGTGCAGAACAGAAGTGGAAGAGGACTTCTGAAAGGCAACTACAGTAAATCGCAGCAGTATAATAGCATATCTCATCCAGGCTGCATTCACAGTTCATTGACCGGACAATTAACTCTGTTGATTTAGGCCTTTGGGGGAGGAGGGAGGGGGAAGAGCAGGATCCTTATGCACCTTCCTGCCCTGGGCAAATTCATTATTTGTGTTAGCTCTGCCTGTTTTAAGCATTTAACCTTGTGCCTCTTGCTTTCCTTGTGCACCCCCTGCTTCCTCCCACCGTCTAACCTGTCAGAGGCCCCTTTCTCGGGCCACTGCCCCCCCCCCTTGTTTCCTGTAACTCTGGCGAGCTCCTCCGTGAGGACACGGCCGAGGCCCCTTCTGGGGGCTTTCCAGCTACCCGTCCTTCACCTTTACAACCGAGGCTTTAATTGATTTCCCATTTGAACCAGTACAGCTCTGGTCTGCTCTTGCTCTCCTGTGAGACACACAGATGTATACAGGTGAGAGGGAAATTGTTGCCCACACACCTTATGGAATCGCTGCTGAAAAATATTCTCACTACCGTGTGTCTGCTTTTCAGTTAGAACGAGGTACTGCACTGCCCTAAATTAAAATAGATATTCCTGTCATCATAATTAGTATATTGAAGTTTTTTTCCCAGGCATATGATGTTAATTACAGGAGAGTGACGTGCCATTTTTGTGTGACCTTCTGCGAATGAGTAGGGGCAAAGTCACGACGAGTATAAAATTATGGAATGGATCTGTGTTAAGGAGCTGGATTTGCGATTGTGAAGAGTTAACCTTTCAGCAGGTAAGTCAGGATACATTATATGGTGAGTCTCAGCCAGACCCGTCAGCCTGGTAGGGAAACCTTTGGGTGTTTCCGATTGGCGGCGTGTATCCGGCAGAGTCAAAACAGAAACGACGGCACTCTTTGAGTCAGGCTAAGGCGCCAAGACGGCACAACCTCACAGAAGATGATGATTTATGTCTCATGGGAAATGTATGGTTGAGGCCTGGTCCTCCTCTCTTTGCCCGGCCGCAGAATTCGAGCGCCGACCACCGCGTCCGCCTGGACCTGGGCCTTTGGGATAAGTTCAGCGAGCTGGCCACCAAGTGCATCATCAAGATAGTGGAGTTTGCCAAGAAGGTGCCTGGTTTTGGGGGACTCACCATAGCCGACCAGATCACCCTCCTGAAGGCTGCCTGCCTTGACATACTGGTAGGTATCGCTGCTGCGACACCAGTCATCTGTCACCGGTCACCTGTCATCTCACAACGGAACTTGTGTGGGAAGCTGTCAGGTTGTCCAGATGAGACATATTTTCCACAATTTGGTTTTCATCTCTCTGAACCTCCCAGTAAATACTACAACTGCTCAGCCATTTCAGTAGCTGTCCTCTAAGCAGATGGTACAGCAGCACATCTTCAGTCAGCAGTGAGCACTCCCAGAATCATTTCCCAGTATCCCTCCTGGTATCCCCTACTGGAACCTTTCGTTAGTTAATTGCTAAGCTGAAAAACTGAAAAACACACATTGCTGTAACTGAGTAATTGGGCAGTTTATAGCACAGCGTCATCATTTTAATTCAGCTATTTGAAAAACAGCCTTTTATTTTAAAATTGACTTTTTCCATCCTTTCCAGAATCATTCAGTCGCATTACTAAAATGAAAGTTTAGGCTTGCACTTTTTTGCACTTTTTCACTATGGGTGTGTCTTTTTTTTTAACTTTATGTTATGATTTGATACAAGGAAAATGTTGGACTCAGACAGAGAGGGGTGCACATAGGTGATGTGTGTACGTTTCTGGGGGTGGCAGTGCATGCCCCCCAATACGGCCACACAGCTCTGTGATCTGATTATCTCCTCCCCCAGGGGAGAGAGGATACACACCAATTTCAGCCTCGTGGATCCTGCACTGCTTTCTGCTTTAATGTCCAGCAAATATATGACTAATGAATCCCGAAATATCGTTACACAGATGCACGCAGTGTTTCTCCTTGCATTCGGGTAACCTGGTCTGAGTTTGACGCTACAACGTTAGCGTATTGCTCATATTATTCTAAAATGTTTACAGCTGACAGTTTAATCGTTCATAGTGTAAATAAACATGCCGGCATGTTTTGTTTTGCGCTAAAATTAGTTAGCTATCCCCTGGACCGTAGGTAGGTACCGTCCATAGGCTTCGATTAGCCACTACATGGGAAACAGCTGTGAATGGTAGATTAAATTTGATTTAACACATTTTCCCACTGCAACCATAATAAGTGCACTACAATGAAGATTACTTTTTAAGCCAATTAAATAGAGGCAACGATGTAACCTTAGTTTTAAGACACAGCTGGCTCGCTGTGAGATGGTGCTTTCTAAGTTTGTTGTGTACATTTGGGTTGTTTTGTTTTTGGAATTTGCCGGTGCTCCTTGAACGTTGTAATTTTTTGACATCTGAGGGCTGAATAATGGGATTGGACCGGCAATGTTTCTGGGCTCAGTCCCTGTGAGTCACACTGAACATGTTTTATTCTGTTTCATCATGCGGTGGCTCTTGCCTCTCAGCGACAGCGTTGTCCTCCAAAATCCTCAAAGGCTGGACTTTTTCGTGGCTCCCCTCCTGGCAGGGCTGTGTCTTCATAATGTAATACCTGTGCTTTCATTTTTCCCTTTTTCAAGACATCCTCTTTGGCATTACGGGCAACTAAATGTCCTTTTAGATATTAACATTATCAGTGGGGGGTGGGTCTGGCTGCACGCTTGACATGAAGGGCGAGGCGGACATACTGGAGCGGAGAGGAGGGTGGTTTGGAAATGTGTGATGTCTTCGGGTTAGAACAGGACCTCAGACAAGGCACCATATTGTAGATGATTCAAGACATGCAGAGAGTGTGAACATCGTATATAAAGTCCAAACTCGAAGTGAGGGACCATTGGTGCAAGGGAGACCGAACGGGAGACCAATGAATTGTAACAGGCCGAGAAATCAAACGCCTGCAAACTTGTAAAGGCGAAGTGAAAACACTTGGAACCGAATCAAGAAGTGTCTCTGTGATGCTGCTGGCTCATCATCCCTTTCTGCACCCCATAGATCTTGAGGATCTGTACCAGGTACACGCCTGACCAGGACACCATGACCTTCTCGGACGGCCTGACCCTAAACCGCACACAGATGCACAATGCTGGCTTTGGGCCCCTCACGGACCTGGTGTTCACCTTCGCCGGCCAGCTGCTACCCTTAGACATGGACGACACGGAGAGCGGCCTGCTGAGTGCCATATGCCTCATCTCCGGAGGTAATGCCCGAGCAGGAAGCCCCGTCCGGCATGCGGCATGAGGAGCGGAGCGGGCACACACGGGCTCTGCCGTTAAGGCCGTCTGCTGTCAGCGTTTCTCTGTGTTTCTGTTAAGAATAAGAGAATAATAATAATAATAATAATAGCTCCTATAGCTCAACAAGTAAAGTTCTAAGAAGTTAAAGGGCATGAGTTCAAATCCCAGTGAGCACACATCTTCTCTCTACCATAAGTCACTCAAGATAAAATCTTCACATAAGTGAGTAAATGTAGTAGAATAATATATGGGATGTACTATGGGTGTCCGTTCCATCGTTATCTCCTGCAACCTGGAAGCCTGGAAATAACAGTTGGAGACTTCAGATGTTAACGTGCTAATTTAAATTAGTTGTCTGAAGGTAAGTCTACACTGACTCTGTACTGATCAACACAACAGGGGCTCATGATGACAAATTATTTTGCGTTGTTTAATTACAAGGAAACCGCAAGCTGTGCGCCCTGCTTTTCATCTAGATGGTGGAAATTTGAAGAATCTTTAAATCGCATCTCGTTTTGGCCATAACCACACACTTCTGAGTGGAATTAGACTGAGTGAATCATGCTGAGTAGCATGAAACTTTTAATTAGTGCGACATGAGCTACGTGGAATTATGGGTTTCACTTACAGGGGTTCTAAATTGTGTGTGTTTACAGTGCCATCTACTGGTCAGGCGTAGAACAGCTGTTAAGATGACATTCCCCAAAAAGCGTTCATAGTATTGGAACCTGCTGCTGGTATTGTCATTGAAATAATCATCCATCTATTTTTCAACCACTTACTCTGGATTAGCTGGAACTTAATCCCTGTCAGAAGGTACAAGGCAAGGGTACACTTTGGATGGAATGACAGCAGGGTTCACTCACATGACCGCTGGCAATTTTGAGATGCCTGCAGCTAATCTTCATGTGTTTGGGCCAAGGGAGTAAACCTCACGACAGGAAGAACATGCCAGAGTTGGGATTCCAACTGTCAGTCCTACGCAATATGCCACATCAACGGTTATCAAATAAGCATTCTGATCAGAGTATTCTGATGTGGTGTTTAATATTCCAGGATTTGTTTTCGTATAGCTGAGGTTCCTTGGCACAGCTTGAGTAAAGCTGTAGTAGTTCTTATGAAGGTGCTGCCCATGTCGTCAGGATTATCAAGTTGAATGTTTGTGAAGGATGAAAGGGGTGGGCATCTGTCAGACGGCAGCACCTTGAGCTTTTTGGGAATGGCCTTTCAGATCGACAGGACCTGGAGGAACCCTCCAAGGTGGACAAGCTGCAGGAGCCTCTTCTGGAAGCTCTGAAGATCTACATCCGCAAGCGCCGGCCCAGCAAGCCGCACATGTTTCCCAAGATCCTCATGAAGATCACAGACCTGCGTAGCATCAGCGCTAAAGGTCAGCCAGCCAGGCCCTGCAATGCCTCTCTGTCTGGGTCAGAAACTCACTGCGGTGCTAGCTAACTGCTGATGTTGCAACATTCTTAACGAGCAATTTTTACAAGTCATTTTTAGGCATGACACTAAGGTACTTTCGTTGTGGTTGTTTTTTTTTGCAATCAGAAATATTCCAAATTTAAGAATAATGTAAGTCCTAAATCAAAGATTTATCTTTAAATTTGTTTTGGAAAGATATTCAATTTCCAATTTTTGTGTCCAGCACAGAGCTACATTAGGTCTGTGGAAGTACAGAGCAGAGGGCAAAGGCCATCCTGGAACAGGATACTGCTCCATGTTTGGACACATACAATCACACACTATGGGCAATTTAGAGACTTCCCTTAACCTAGACCACACGTTTTTTGTACTGTGGGAAGAAAGGGAGTAGGATGAAAGGACTATAAGACATCGAGGGAAGAAGCAAAGCTCTTGTCACACAGAGCCAGGGGTGGGATTCAAACCCGCAGCTCTGGAGATAGGAGGGTACGACAAACCCAATGGGCCACCACACCACCTACCAACCGACCAGAAAGCATGTATGATGACGCTGCTGAGGTTCAGATGCACTGAGGCGCTGAACGGTGTGTGTCTCCTGCCAAACAGGTGCTGAGAGAGTCATCACTCTGAAGATGGAGATCCCAGGGGCGATGCCGCCGCTCATCCAGGAGATGCTGGAGAATGCGGAGGGCCAGGAGGAGCAGAGCTCCGAG
Organism: Hyperopisus bebe; assembly: GCA_026777045.1. NCBI lineage: Eukaryota > Metazoa > Chordata > Actinopteri > Osteoglossiformes > Mormyridae > Hyperopisus > Hyperopisus bebe. The sequence goes on along the minus strand of JAODJW010000135.1, from coordinate 17,558,156 downwards.
GACAGCAGCCCGGGCGGGAGCTGTGGTCCGGGCCCCGGCCTCTCGTCCCCCGAGTCCACAGACTGCCCCGTGGCCCTCGACTGAGCAGCTCAGGCGTCAGGCCGCAGCTGCAGATCTTCACATAAGACATTCCTTTGCACAGCTGAGAAGAAGGATCTGGCAGATACGCGGTCGAACGTTGCCTCGTGTTCCCTTGGATGTAATGACACAACCTGGCCGCAGAGGACCTAAGCTTAGTGTATAAATCTTTCCTTTCTAGCCTTCGACATTTCAGATTGGGTAACTTCATTATGTTACAGCCCAAAAGAAAGGAACACATTTCAGGCTTCCATTGTATAGGTTAATATCTGCATGGTGGATCCAGCTCGGTAAACAAACTGAACTATCTTTGTCATCAGCGTACATTGTACATACCATTGTATGGCTCAACTTTTTCTATGATTGTTGTGGTGCTTTTGTCATAAATATAACAATGTTTGAGGCAATACTTCAAGCAAAAGCTGACTTATTAAAAGTCCTTGAAATAGTCACACAGAATGTTCTGGTGTATAAATAGCTTAGCAATGTATTTACATCTGTTAACCGCTCATATTTAAAGATGGTTTTTAACTTTGTGTCCCCTTGCCGTTACTCAATAGGACTGCGACAAGCTCTTCAAACCCGGATGACCTTACAGCCGTCGATTGAGGACATTATTACTGATTTTACTCTGGGCCATGAAAGTCCAATTCTTTCGTCCAGTTCAGTATGTTCACTACGTTACTTAACGAGTATCCCGTAGTAAAACACGGACACAGTAAGTTGGAGCTTCAGGTCATTTTAAAACCATGACAGAGCTTTTCTTTTATGTAGTTTGTGTTTACCTCTCACTGCTGGTAGAGCAGCCATGGAATCACACGCTGAGGGGACTGTACATTATAATTAATGAAGTGGTTACTTACCTAGTTATTGTGCCAATTACTCGTCGACTTCTCCCGTCTCATTGTGCTTGGTTTGGGCTGTTTGCCTCCGAATGTTCTCAGATTGGCACTAAGTCTAGAATGCATCATTCATTGTTAAAGCACTTATCAAAACCTGATATATTCAGATACATTCTTCGATAACGTTACTTAAGATAAGAGGAATAATTAGATTTTACTCTTAAATAGATCTTTTGAACGAACTTACAAATGTTAGTACGTTTTCTAAGTCTTAAGTTGCATTTCATTTTCCAGGGTCTAGTCTTCCACTATAGACATCTGAGAGGTAAATTCCCAATATTTATGTAACAGCTGATATGAATGGGCTACATATTAGACTTCATTTATAAAATGCTACCACTGAATATACAAAAAAAAAATCATGTTACTTCTGTTTTAGATGAAGCAAACATTATTCAGACACGTATTTTCTACCAAAACAAAGTTGTGTTGGGCAAGGTACCATTTGAATACCTAGTATATTGTTCCTGAAAACATCGCACTTTCCTTTACGTAAAATGAGTTCAACGAATACCTCAAGTTATGCAATGGATAATGCAGACAGGAAGAAAAAGGCTTATTTATGCAGTGTTAAAGAATGTCTTATTCAAAGCAGTATTTTAGCAGTAAATATTGCAATATGCCCCCTCAAAAATTGGGTCTTACCCACTTGTGTATCTCAGTAGACTGGAATGGGTGATGGCACCTGCGGTTGCTTTAACTGACTGAAGCTGAGGGTCTGCTTTATGACTGAGGTATGAAACATGGATACAGTCTGCTCAATCTACCCGTAAGGCATCACCAGCTTCATGCTGAAGCCCGGCACTGGTAGGAAACAGCAGGGAGCAGACAAATTAAGGCTAAAGCCTTATCGTGGTGTCTGCCTGCCAAATTGGTGTGTTATCAAACAAAAAAAAATTCAGGCACCGCAGCATGCAGTGTCGCAGAGGAAGATGTTGGAAGATTCTTGGCGTTGCTACTCTTGCACACATCTGATGTTGATGGTGAATAACATGTTTTTAAAGGACATCAACACGTCTTTAACTCATACTACTGCTTTCTTGGTGACTAAACCTGTTTCCATGGGAACCGTGTAGTGAAAATTTTATTTATACTCTGTTGAATGTGCTTCTTCAATAATTAACAATGCTTTTTATGTTCTTATACTGTTTACCATTGACTTCATCGGCAAAACAATTAAATATATTTATTTTTAAATAAACATGTATAGTTTTTTTCTTTGAAAAATCTACGCATTTCTCAGGCAGTTACAATGAAGGATTTAGTTTGACATGCCGGAATATATTTATATGCCAAGACATCCCCATTGACTACGTGTCCAGTGATGCTTAACAACAGCCTGGTGTCTGTTTAAGTGGAAGCCTTAGGTATGTGTGACAAGTGGAACGATTACATCATCTGATTTCCTGAATCTCATATCCAATCTAGGGAACTATCCAAGGCAGCACAGGGCACAAGGCAGAAGACACTGTGGGTGGAATGCCAGTGTGTCAGAGGGTACATACATACAGCAGGCCATTTGGGGACGCCAGTCCACCTGAACTGGATGCCTTTGAAGAAATGGATACAAAACCGTACACACAGAAAGTGGTGTAGTGTGCTCTGTAGAATGAACGTTACAATCGGCATAAATTTTGTGTATAAAAATATATACACTATATAAACACATATTATCAGTGTACTGTTAAAAGAATTTTTTTCTCACAAAAAACAATATGCAGTAAATAAAACCTAAAACAATCCCTTTTATAAATTTCCCCATTTTGCATCATGTGAAAAAACTATCAAGAAAAAAAAAAAAAAAAAACTGTGAATTCTTAATAAGCACAGAGCATTAAGAAACAATGCTTTACTCAAAGTATTAAAACTAATTAAAATTAACTATCAATGCTGATTTAAATCCTTTTAATGTAATATTATTAATAGATTTACATAAAGAAAGCCTGTCTGACCCAGACTACAGCAGCAGGAACCTGGATGCTAAAAACAGCCATCGTCGTATGTCGTGCATATGCAGGCTTTGCTCTGGCTATGCTGTGCCCTCTACTGATTTTGTACACAATAACAAAACCAGAACACAAGGCAGCGTTTCAAACAGGTGATCTAATAGCTGAGAATACATCAGGAGTTCCAGGCTCAAAGCTCAAGCGGAGCTCCGTTTTGATATTTTGCGGCATCGATGCCGTTGCTGCGGATTTGTTTACACGACCACAATGCGCTTCAATTAGAAGATGCGCCAGATGAATGGCGGTCTCCATGGAAACGGAGATGGCACACGTTTTCACCTTGATGTGGCTGTCCCACTGGGACGTGGGTGTCTGTCACAGGGGTTTAAAATTAGAGTACCATTTCCAGCCACTGGCTCGCCTGGCTGCCTGTTCTCGGTACTAATGGGTGTGGGTCACAGCATTATAATAATAACATTAACAATCATGCTGCCACCATCAGAATTACAGACCAGAGAAATCATTCCATTTCGTTGGATTGAAGGGTCTGGATCTAAATGATTGCAAGTTATGTATGGCTATAGCATTGCCCAAGCCTCACGCCTGTTCCCTGTCCAGGGTTTGCCCTGCCCTACTACTGCCTGTTCTTTATGCAACGGCTTTCGGATGTTTTTAACGCTTCTTGGTAACTACATCTCCATAATTAATTATTCGTCTCTGAAATGCTCCATCTCCTTTCAGCATATTTTGACATAATGACTGGTAAGAGAATAATCACGGCTTGAAGACCTCATCAAAGATGAATGTTCTTGAAGACTCCTGCAAATATCTCAACGCTGTGTTCCAAGATAACCTTTAGCGAGAGTCCATTAATATGTTCTTAATGATGAGTATTAGCACCTGATGAGGAAAATGATGGACCGCAACATCCACAGCTGTGGCCGTTTTCTAACCAGTAATGTTTAATGGCCAATCATATGTAAAATAAACAAATTCCTGCCATGAAAGCTAACGGAGCTTGACTAGAGAGAAGCTCACAGTGAAGAATCTTTTCTGATTAAATTACGTTCGAAATGTGCGTCCAACTTAACGGGCGACCCTGGAATGACTCTCTTGTCACGGAGATCTAGTTAGCCGTGTCCCCCACCCGCCAGTAGATTATTAGATTTAGTGGCACTTGAGCCATTTTTTTTAAAGGGTGATGTGCGTTAGTGTTGGGATAATTACCTGCTTCTGTTTGCTGTCAAGAAATATGGGTGGTGTGCTTCAGTGAAGCATATCTGTCAAAGTCAATATATTTTATGTATGGCAAATGAACTGTAGGTGTGGCTGATTTAAGCATCTATGGCTTTAGACAGATATACAGCTTAGAGTTTGAGTATTCTAGGTAGGTCTAGGACTCTAGAACAGCTCTGGTGGGAGAACAGGTTCTCACGTCTTTTCCAGGCCGTTGACCAATCCTGCCTCTCCTCATGAATCTATTGTGTACTAAGCCTTGTCCTCGTCTCCCTGTGCTTCTATTCTACTTGCGTGTCCCTGAAAAACTTCCATGTGGTTCTGCATCAATGACCTCAACATCTCTTGTGATCTCTGCTTTATCCCACCTGCCTCTTCTGACTGGGCCACTCTGATGTCACCTTCGCCTCCTGTCCCAGCTGTAGGTGCTCAACCTGCCACATAACCCTCAGTGAGCACAGGGGGTGTAGATGATACCTTGTATAACTTACATCTCCCTATAAACTCATTAGTACTGCACCTAAAAATGTTTTCAACCCAGTGAGAGCCCCAGGCATGTTGTGACCTGATATAAGCTGTGCAATGAACGCTTAGTAGTTTGACCTGCAGCTGAATCAGCTGTATAACTTCTCATATGCCAGGGGTCGAGAGGGACTGCCCTTTCTGACAGCCAAGTTCACTTCTGCAATCTGGCCATGTCCGCTACTCAATACACTATTCCGGCCACGAAATTCGGTCATCTCCGACGCGGTGTATCATATGTTGGAGTCTGGGAGGTCTTAGGAGACCCCTCAAGCACCTTCAGTCCTTCCAATGCGAGCAGGAAACCTACCGTGGTATAACCTGGTATAACCTATAGCAGCATTTCTCAACTGTTGGGTCATGACCAACACCATTTTCAGTGGGTCACGGGGTGCATGCGTACCAAAAAATCACTCTGAAAAAAAACATTAAACATGGATAATAGATACAGTCGACAACTTTTACCGTCTCCACTCACCGCACCCAACCCCCCTTCAGTCGTTGCTACCCAGGTCAAAAATTTCTATCTCAATTGGGTTGTGACTTGTTGACCAAAAAATGACATGGATCCTGAGGCTACATCAGTTGGGAAATGCTGCTCTATAGTACTGTGTGGGTCTGCAAGGGGCGCAGAAACAGCACAGAGTCGTGGAGTAATTTGCATCTAGAAAGGTGGATGGTATTCTGCCAGTTACCAGTTTAATGAAATCCAGATGGCTCTGTTTAAACTAAATGCCTTGTTAGAGTGTTTCATTGGGTCAGCTGAGAAGAGGGGGAAAGTCATCTTCTCCCAGTGACCTCTGTCATGGCTTTAAACAAGTGATGTTCTTTGTTTTGCTCAGTTTTTGTAGGGGGTTGGTTTTAGTAGCCTGCATTTTAGGGACACATGTGATTAGATGTTTACAATCAAGTTCTTGGTTTGGTTAACCCTTCCGTCCACGGAGTTTGTCCCAGCCTATGAGCAGACAGGAATCTCAGACCAGCTGCAGAGCTTTCTTGACATTACGGCATCTGACACTGTTCAGGGGTATTGAAAACATTTCCTCCTTTTATTGATACAAGCAGATCTTTAAATCCTAAAACATTTTTCTGAATAATTCCAATGCTTCCTTTTATGATTTCTATCTTGCAGTATTTTATTCAAAGCATTCATTTTGATCAGGGTCACTAAGGAGAGCCAATGAATTCAAATCCTGATAGACAAATCATGTTATACTTTACAAATCAATTTTAAAGTTAATAAATAATAATAATAATTATGGTGTAGAAGGTATTCTGTGACTCAGTTTAATGTATTTCAAAAAATATATAGAGTCATCAATGCTTCAAACTTGTGAATTACATCAGGAGACGCAATCAGATACCTCA